>NW_004624908.1:1589308-1606756 GCF_000247695.1 Heterocephalus glaber
CCGCGTCTCTGCTCAGGGACAGGGACCCCACTCGGGGACCAGCCGCAGGAGGGCTGGGCCTGCGGGGCGGGGCGGAGGCCTGGAAGAGGACTGGGGCCGGTGCCCCCGTGGGCTGCACTGCCGGCCGCACCCCCGCGCCCGGGAGGAAGGGCGAGGGCGAGGGCGAGGGCGGGCGCCGTCTCACTTCCCTGGGCGGGGCGGGGCGGGGCTGCGGTCCACAGCGGCGACACGCGACACGGGGGCGGGAGACGGGCGGCGAGGACCCGGGCGGACGGGCGCGCTGCAACCTAGTGACCTCCGGACCCCGCTGAACACGGGGGTTCCCCACCGCGGGGTCCCCGGCCCGGGCCCTGGGGGCGGAGCGGGGCGGGGGCCGCCTGCGTCATCGGAGACGTCAGCGCCCAGCGGCCGCGTAGATGCAGACGTGGGCCGCAACCCACGCGGGGCGGGGCGGGGATACGGCCGGCGGCCCGGTAGGCTGGGGAAACCGAGGCAGGGAGGGCGTGGCCTGCTCGGGACAGAAGCCCGGGGGCGGCCCTGGGTCCCCTACCCCGATATCCTCCGCCCCCTCTCCCGGTCTCCGGGCAGGAGTAGCTGGGGTTGGACCCGAGCGTGGCCCCCGTGGGTCCCGGTGCGCAGATCCCAGTGTAACCCGGAGTGTGAACCGCCACGTGCGCGCGGGGCTCAGTTTCCCCGCGGGGCCGTGGGCGGGGTAGGGGTGGGGCTTGGGCCCAGGCGACTGCAGGTCCCCTCCTCCCCCCTCCCCGCCCGCGGGCTGCTAATTAAATGCAGGGCGGGGAGGAGGGCTGTCTGGAGTCCCTGCCCCGTTGAACCCCTGCCTCAGCAGGGGCGGGGTGTCGAGGCCAGGCGGACTGCAGTCCCAGGACCGGCCCTAATAGAGGTCAAAGCTGTGGGGGGTCTTGGGGAGGCTGGACCTGGCCCGGGGGTAGGAGCCCATCCCAGGTAGGGAGGGGATAGGAGAGTGGACCTCTAGATAAACCCTGGAGATAAACCCCAGGAGAGGATAAGATAGAGCCCCGGGGACAGAGACGGGAGGAGGACAACGACCCGACGGGGACTGTACTCCAGGCTGTGCACTGCAAATAGACACCACCCCTGGGGGTGAAGACCTGACCCTCACTTACACACCCAGACGTTCATTGGTAATCCTAGCTGTTTGGGAGGCTGAGGCAGGAGGATCCAGGGCAGTTTGGCAGGTTAGGAAGATGCCGTCTCAAAGAATAAAAAGTGGGGCCAGGGATTTAGCTCAGTGGCCATTGCGTCTGTCATGCAAGCACAAGGTCCTGAGTTTGATCCCCGGTACCAAAAAATAATAAAAATAAAATAAAAAGTGCCAGGAGAGCAGCTCAATGGCAGAGCACTTGTGTCGCATGCAGAAGACCCAGCAGCCCAAAACAAATTCACCAACGGGTCAGTGTGGACCCCGTGGTCCTGAGATGATCAGAGGACTCCGGGATCCGCCCCACCACCACCATGAGACTCAAGTCGGCAGACGTGGGCCCTTCCCTCTGTGCACCTGGTGGCCGCGGGGTGACACATGGGGCCATCAGCTGGTGACAAAGGTGAGAGGAACTCACAGGGAGAGAAGGGAAGGCCAGGAGGGGGTCAGAGGGCCCAAGACAGCAGCAAAGAGGGTGGGGGCAGATGCCTGAAGGAAGGGCTGCCCCAGGGTGGTGATTCCAGGCCTGTGGGAGAATAGCTCAGAGGAGGCCTGGAGTGGAGTGGAGAGGCCCACAGAGGGATCTGAGGGCTGCCCAGAGCCTAAGCAGCTGAAGTGCTTAGGGTCCTTGAAACCGAACACTGCTCTACCTGCCTCAGTTCCCCACCAGCATCCAGACCCCAGAGGACACAGGAAGCTCAAGTTTGCGGACCAGCCTGGTTTCCCCCACATCTCCAGTGGCTGCCTATGGCAGCCCGTTTCCACGTCACCCTCCACTGCGTCCGGTGTGCCCACTTGTGTGGCACCCCCACCCTCCCAGGGGACACTGGGGTTGCTGTGGACATGGAGAGAGCATCCAGGTCCTCTGTGTAAAAATAAGCCCCCCCCCAGGAGGGGGCGGCTGTGACGGTGCAGGCTGCAGTGACAGGGACTCGCCCGCACCCGCAGGAGCATCCGGCCGTGCGCCCGGGTGCCGTGGCGACGCTGACTCAGAGGCAGGTAGCAGCATCTGGCACCCAGTGGGTGCCCAGCCCCCACCTGCAGCCTCTCGGGGTGCACAGCTCACGAGTAGAGGGCACCCACACATCTGCCCACTGCCTGTCCAGCCCATCCGTGGCCCTATCCGCCCTCATGTCCAGGGCACCCCGTGCACATGGGCACTCTTCCGGGCAGTGAGAAGGGCCTAAGCCCACTCAGGATCAGCCTCAGGACGTGGAGGCCTGTGTCTCCACACCCGACCCGCAGCCCATCCTAGACCCTGCCCTGCTGGCCCTGCAGCAGCTGCAGCTATCCCTCAACTGCTCCCCCATGCAGCCACCTCAAGCGCACCAGCATGGCTACCACAGGACCTTTGCACACACCCCTGCCTGGGAAGCCCCTGGCTTGTCCCCATTCCTGCTGCTTGTGTCTGCTCCCAGCTCCAGAGTAGAAGCCTAGGAGGTGGCCAGGTTCGTTTCTCTTTCCAGCTAGAGGTGGGGTCAAGCTTAGAGCTGCACCTGCCAAGAAGCTCAGGGCAAGGCCCACATGGTCCCAGTTGTGTTGGAGGTGTGAGCGCTTGCAAGCATGTATGAGGCCCCGGTTGTCCCCCTGCACCACAAAACAAGATAATAATGAAATAACAGTAATGAAAATCTGCAAGTCAGAAGCCAGAGCCACAGGCACCTGGTGTGTGACCCTGTGTATAGGAAAGGTCCACAGGCAAATCCAGACAGGCAGCAGATGAGGCTTGCCAGGGTGTGGGGGTGAGGGCTGGAGGGGAAGGCCCTCTTCCACGTCAAGTGAGGGTCTGGGTGCAAACAGAAGTGGGGACTGACTGCACAGTGGACTGAATGCCACCGACTCCTTTGCTTTAAAATGGTTCATTTTCACCAGGTGTGGTGGCGCGTGCCTGTCCTCCCAGCATTCGGAAGGCTGAGGCAGGAGGATCCCTGTGAGCAGGAGGCCAGCCTGGGCTACATAGTGAGTTCAAGGACACCCTGAAGTACATAGACCCTGTCTCAAAAATAAATGAAAAATGAAGAAAGAGCAAATAAAAACACTTCCTAAGCATAATAATTAGGAGTCAGGGAGGCTGGCCCTGAATGCATGTGGGTTGACTCATCCTTGAGGAGGAGGAGGAGCGGGTGGGCTGGGTGCCAAGCTGTGCCAGCGTCCCTGGCTGCTTGCCCCACACACAGCTCACACCTGCCTCAGGCCCTTTGCACCTGTTGCTCTCTCACTGGACCCAGAACAACTGAGGCCCGAGTCTGAAATGCACCATGATTCTCCCTGCACCCTGCTGCCCCTGCCTTCCTTAGGGTTCCAGAAAGTCCAAGGGCACAGGGTTAGGAGAGCTGACAGCTGTCTGGGGCCACGGGAGCGGCTGTGTGTCTCAGGAGGCCATGGCAAGGCTGGGGGCGGAACCAGGGCCTCCAGCCTACACCACTGAGCCATGTCTCTTCTCCTGTTACTTGGTCTCTGTTTTTTTTTGGTACCAGGGATCAAACTGAGGACCTTCCACTTGGGAGGGAGGCGCACTGCCACTGAGCTAAATCCCCAGCCCTTTTTTTGATTTTTTGAGACGGTCTCACTATGTAGCCCACCCAGCAATCCTGCCTCAGCCTCCCCAGTGCCGTGGTTCCTGTTTATTTCTGGGTTTTTTTTGGTACCGGGGATCAAACTCAGGACCTTGCACTTGTGAGGCAGACACGGTGCCACTGAGCTACATCTCTGGCCCTCCTGTTTATTTTTTATTGTTGAGACAAGGGCTCAGTTGTCCAGGTGGACCTTGAGTTTGTAATCCTCCTGCCTCAGCCTCCTGAGTACCCGGGACTATAAGGGCATGCCACTGCTCCCAGCACTGTCTTACATTTTGAAGGGACACTAGTAGGCGGTAAAGGTCACCTGGACAAGGTCCCGAGTCCAGGCCTCTCCTCCCCTCCCCTTCTGGGGGGGTCCCAGCCGTGTGATCCAAGAGGGAGTGGGCACCTGACACAGGAGGACACGGAGTATTTTTAGGCACTGGGGCAGCTGGGAAGTATCTCCATAGCCACTCCCAAGCGCGCAGGCTGTTTAGGTGCCAGTCCCAGTGGAGGCGGGCAGGGCTGAGTCATCCTGTGGCCAGAGGCTGGGTGGGAGGGGCTTGCAGCCCAAGGGCTGAGGCTGCTCCAGGGAGGGTCGGCCAGGGGGAACTCGCCCATGGGCCCCATCCATGAAGTCACTGTCACCCAGCCCACAACTTAGAAGGCCAAAGAGGCAGGGATGACACAAGCCACCACTCTTAGATGGTGCTGAGCATTTATCAAGTGCCTGCCGTATGCAGGGCGGTTCTGAGATGGGCAGGGCACTGGACACTTACTGGGCCCCTGCCACATGCCAGGCCCATCCTAACCTGCAAATTGCACTGAGCATTTGCTGCATACAGGTTGGCCCTCACCTCATGCATTTACTGAGCACTTGCTGTATACGAGCACAGTACCCACATCGGTGCTGAGCTCCTCCCTTCATCCACGTCTCTCAATAACCCCTGTGAGGTGCAGCCGCTGTTTTCCCCACTGGTGAGGAACCCGAGGCACAGGGCATTGAACTCAGCAGCACCTCACAAGGTCCACACGTCTCCTCTGCCCCTCAGCTGACGCTATAGTTGGGGGTTTTTCTCCTGGCCACACTGGGGTAGAAGGCAGGGCATCACTAAGCCGCGCCCCGCAGCGGGTGACTCTGGTCTAGTCCCCTGCTCCTGACACCTGAGCTGGGGAGGTCACCAGGTCCTCAGGGCCAGGCAGGGGGAGGAGGCTCGGAGCCAAGGGTGGGGGTCCCTGCTGTGTGACCCTGGGCAGGCCACCCACCCTCTCTGTGCAGCAGTGCAGGGGCTGCCTCCTGCGTGGCACGCCTAGCGCTGAGTGCAGATGGCAGCATTGGAAGCTGCTTTGCAGACCGCCGGTGCTGAGTGGCGGCCCAAGGAGCCCCCACACCTCACCCTCCATGTGATTCTGAGGTCAGGGCAGACCCAAGGCGCGAGGGAGACTGGGGGCATTAGCACATGCCCATGGTGCCCGCACTCTGGAAGGCTGGGGCAGGAGGCTCTCGCATTGGAGCCTAAGCCCTCTGGGGCTGCCCTCTCACTGGGCCTGCCTCCTTCTCCACCTGTTTCCTGTCCGTCACACTCCCATGTCCACTGGCCACAGGGCCTTTGCACATATGTCCTCCCTGGGAAGCTCCAACAATCCTTCTCCAACCCCAGGCATCAGCTCCTTCCCTGGCTGCCTCTTCCCCATCACACCCTCCCTGTCTCTGCCCTCTGTACACAGCGTCCCTGCACTTCACTGGTGGCCTGGGTCAGGGCAGGCAGAGTGTGGTTCCTGCTGGGGGCACCAGGCCTAGGCACCCTCGCTGCAAGTGCCGCGTTCACGGTTTGCACGAGGGATGGGGGGACATGCCGGGGACCCACGCTGTGGAGGCAGGAGGTGCAGCTTGGGCTGGGGAAGCCTGCGATGGGGGCCAGGCCTGGCCTGGCGAGGGGCGCGAGAGAGGGGGAGGGGAGGCCTTCGCATCTCTGCACCCGGGCTGAGGGCGAGGGCGAGGGTGCAGGGTGCAGGGCGGCTGAGGCGCTGCGTCCTGATCACGGGCCTCCTGCCACCGAGCAATGGTGACAAAGCCCTGGGTGCAGGCGGTGGGGGCCTGCGCAGGAGGCAGAAGCGGCTGCGGCAGGCCCGGGGCGCAGTCCCGCAGCCGGGCTGAGGAGCAGGGCGTGACTGGTTTCTCTTCTCGCCCAGCGGCTGAGACTTCCTGAAACCAGCCCGAGGCCCGATGCCCAGACAGAAGCTTCCGGAAGCCATCGCACCTAGGCAAGCAGGGCCAAGGAGGCGGGAGGCGGGGACCCGGGCGACACAGCACCCGGCAGACCCCACGCCAGGCTTGGTTGCTGTCCACAGCCCCCGGGCCGATGGCGAGAGCCCCGGACCTGCCACCCTGTCCTGATGAGGCCCGTGACCCTGTCCTGTCCCTCCCCAAGGGCCTCTGGTACCGCAGCAGGATTCGGGGCAGCAGATGCAGAAGGAGCCAGGCCCCAGGACCGGCGAGCGGCTGTGTGGTCTCGGCTCCCTGTGGCCCCACGCCGGGTGGACACCGAGGTGTGACACAGGCACCGAGCCTGGGACGGGTCAGGGCCTCGGGGGTCTCCCTCCCGTGTCCCCCGGCGGCCAGTCAGGGTGACCTCCAGGCGGCGGCACCAGTGTCAGGAACAGACCGAGCCCAGGCGAGGGCCCACTGCGCCCACAGGACAGCCCGTGCTGGGCGACAGGGAGCCTCGGGACGCGGCCTGTGGAGCCACTTCCGCCTGGCGAGACAGCAGCGGGTTAGGAAGCGCTCACGGGGGACAGTCACTTCCCCAGTGGGGGACGGAGACGCGGCTGAGGGCAGACGGGCCTGCAGGCAGTCGCTGCAGTCGTTTTATTTTTGTAACGGAGAGGGGAAGTGGAAGGGGACGGACCAGGCACGCGATCGATCGGCATGTTTTGGAAGAGGCAGCTCAGGGACAGCGATGACAGCCACACTTGGCTGTTCTGTCGCACACAGGGCCTGTGCCGGGCAGGTCATGAGGCGAACCCACGGAATCTCCCCAAACCCCCGTCCACTGCAGGGACAGCAGCGTCACAAAACGAAAATCCCAGTGACACCTCAGGGTACCACGGTCCCTTAAAAAGCCGGGAGGCGAAGCTGGAGGGGGAGCCCAGAAGCGGGCCCTCTGCCCACCGCGGGCCTCTCTTCCCTCCTGGAGGCGGGGACCCCGGGGTCCTCACTGCTTGCCCGCCTGTCTGCCTGGCTTTTTCTCGGGCTGTCCCCGGCCCGTGCCCGTGATGCTGCCGCGGCCCCGGCCGCCAAACACACCTGTGGGAGGGGACAGACGGGCTGCAACGGCCACAGGCCTGAGCACGCTCCCCTGCTGCAGTGGGCACTTGGCCCAGGGCGGCCAGGAGGACACAGGATGGTGTCGTGGGTGTGGGTAGGATTCCCGGGAGACGTCCAGGGCTGGCCCACAAGGGAGCCCGCCCGCTGGCACTGGAGGCTGGGGACGTGGGGTGTCCCCCAGGCCAGGACACAGCACGCGGTCAGGGCCGGGTGCAGCTGGTGCCGGCTGGCCTCCACCTCTCCCTCCACCCGCAAGGGACTTCAGTCCACTCAGAGCCCAACAGCGAGACACCAAGGCCAGCGCCCACGACAGAGGCGTCAGAGCTCTAGCCAGCCCTGGCCGCCTGGCCCAGTGGGGACACAGGACGGTGGAGCAGGTGAGACCTGTGTCTGTTGCTGCCGGCTGCAGAAGCCTCGCCTCTCCGTGCTGTGCCCAGGAGACCCCACCCCCGGGCCTGCACCTCCCTGCCTCTTCGAGTCCACCCCACCCCTCTGGGACCCCTGCAGGGCTGGCTGCGGGTGCCCAGGGAGCCCCGCTCAGGGCCCCGCGCCCACCTCGCCCGGCGCTGCCCATGCCTCGGCCTCGCTGCTGCTTCTGCTGCTGCAGCCCGCCGCGCCCGCGGCCCTTGGCCACCACCTCCTCCTTGACCATGTCGATG
The DNA here is from genome assembly GCF_000247695.1 of Heterocephalus glaber. Next base: position 1,597,034 of record NW_004624908.1, read on the forward strand.
ATCTCGTCGGGGATGCGCAGGTACTTGATGGTGCTGCCGCGGATGTAGCACTCCGGCATGCGCCAGAACTTGTCCCCGTCCTGGAGAGGAGCCACAGTGTGACTGCCCCCCCGGGCCCTGCCCAGGGCTGCAGAGCTGTGCTGGGGCAGTGTCCATTCCCATCGCGAGGCCCTGCTCCCCACTTTTGTGTATGTGACACTGGGGACGGAGCCCAGGGAGCCCGAGCCGCACCCCAGCCTGGCCTTGATTTGCAATCCACCTGTGTCAGCCTCCTGAGTAGCTGGGATGACAGGCCTGCGTCACCACGCCTGGCTGTGTCCCCCCTGAGAGGCAAGGTCTCTGTCTGTGGACAGAACCTCCCTCCTCCGGGGCCGGCTGGACGTGGCTGAGTGAGGCATTCGCCTGTGTGAGGGGTTCGAGGCCCAGGGTGGGGTTCTCCTGCACTGCACGCTGCCCAGCCCAGCCCCACACCCTAAGCAGCCCACCCTGCCCCCTGTGCTGTCTCCTGACCAGACGATCTGGGCACAGGGATGTGGCCAGCACCAGTGACCATGGCGGCTCGGGCAGGGATGGACAGTGGTTGCGCCATGTGGGAACCCCGCAGGCCTTGGGGTACTTGCTCCCCAGAAAGAGCAGGCCAGGACTGGGCCCGTCAGGACACTGAGTCTGGGCAGACAGAACCAGGAGGCTCTGAGGGAGCTCGGGACAGGCTGAGTCCAAGGGCCACCTCGGACCCGGAGCTGGTGTGGGCAGTGGGTGTGGCCTGGCCTTGTCTGTCCCGGGTCCCAGGCCACCCGCTGAGCATCTCCACGGGAACCGGGCTGCTGTCACCCACTAAGGTGAGACCAGGACCTGCTACGGCCTCTCCTGCCACCCGCCGGGCTGCAGGGGACAGCCGGGGAAGCCAGTGTCTCAAGTGGGCCGTGGGGACTGCGGCCTTGGAATGAGGGTGCCTCTCGTCACACCTGGGGCAGGGACCACGCACAAGCCCCCACGTGCCACACCCGGGCGATGCCCCATCCTGGGGGAGGACACAGTCACAGGACGCACCTGCTCTGTCCCTCCAGCCCCCACGGGAGTGGAGGGAGCCACACAGCACCACTGTGGGTGACGCTACCGAGCTCCTGCCGCATGTGGCCCTGCACACTGCACACTGCAGCCCATGTGGAGGGCACCAGGGCAGTGTCCTGCCCGCAGCCACTCACCCGGGACGTGCAGATGACCTCACGCAGGTTGATGTTCATCCAGTTGTCACAGCTCACCAGGTGCCCGTTGTACGTCTCTCCGTTCTTGAGCTCCACCAACTGAGGAGAGAGACCAGGCTGCGAGGAGCTGGGAGGGTCTGGGGGCTGGACCCCGCCCCACCCCAACGCTGCCAGCCTCATTCAGATCTCAGTGCAGTACCCGGCCCAGCCCCCCAATGCTCCTTGTTATTTTTCAACCTGAGGCTGGGTCTCCCTAAATTGCCTAAGCTGGGATAGAACTTGCAACCTTCCTGCCTCAGCCTCCCAAGTGTGGGGATGCAGGTGTGTACCCCATGCCCGGCTGGAGGGTGCCCACTCTGTACACACCTCTACCCCTGGAAGCTGGTGAGTAGCATGCCCTGCTTTTCTAAGGCACAGAAAGCACTCTGGCTTTCTGGGCCCGGAGCATCAGGACAGGGCCAGCAGTCCCTGCCCCTCGGGAGGAGCCCCCCGGGCCGCACACTCACCATGGGGTGGTTCTGCGCAGTCTTCAGCAGTGACAGGGGCAACTGGAAGGCAAATACACCTTGTGACTTGTCTGACCGGCACCCTGAGGTGCTGCGGGCTGGGGTGGGTGCAGGAGGGCACTGTGACCCCCTCACTGCTCACCTCCCCACATCGGCTTTTCCTTAGTCTCGCTGCACAGGTGCATATCCAGGAGGGAATTAAGAAGGCTACTAGGGCCGGGGATTTAGCTCAGCGGTTTCACCGAGTGCTGCGCAAGCGCAAGGACCCAAGTTCGTTCCCCGGTACCAAAAAAAAAAAAAAAGAAGGCTCCTGGCCGTTCGGCCCTGCACTCAACTACCTGGGTCCCCAGATTCCTCATGAGCACAACACCCCCACTCCACACCTTCTGCACCCTAGGACTCAGCTGACTTCAGGGGAAATGAAACTGCAAGCCAGTACGGGGAAACAAGCCTGGAACCCCAGCATTCTGGGAGGCTGAGGCAGGAGGATCACAAGCTCAAGGCCAGCTAGGGCTACACTGCAAGTTCATGGCCAGCTTAGACCACATAGTGATACCTGGTTTCCACAAAACAAAAAACAGGTAGCTGGGCGTGGCAGTGCACACCTGTGATCCCAGCACTAGGGAGGCTGAGGCAGGAGGATCACTGCCAGTTCAAGGGCACCCTGAACCATACAGCATGACCCTGTCTCAAGGAAATAAAGCCTCAGAAGTATCCCATCTGTCCCATGGGCCAGCTGCTGCAGGTCTGCCATCTTTGGGTACTGCACTATGACACAAACACACACCCCACGCCAAGGGAGGAGGCCAGGCTGGGACACGGAGGAGTTGGCCCAGTCCTGCCTGAAGCAGTGCTGCAGCCCGGCCTGCAAGGGCAGCCCCTGCGAGCCCAGCTCTCTTCTTGGTGCTGGGGACAGAGCCCTGGCCCAAGCTTTTTAAAGATAAGGTCTCTTGAGCTTGTAACCCTCCTGCCTCAGCCTCTGGAGTAGCTGGGACGACAGATGTGTGCCACGATGCCCAGCTAGTGAGCTAGGTTTTCAAAGACAGGTTCACCAGGTTAGTGTGGAAGTCCTCTAAATACTCACCCAACTAAGGTGAGCTTTCAGGGTATTTCCTTTTCTCTCAATCCTAAACTTTTTTTTTTTGCTTATTTTTTTTTGTTTTGAGACAGAGTCTTTTTGTGTAGCCCAGGCTAGCCCCAAATTTGTGGCAATCTTCCTACCTCAGGGTCCTAAGTGCTGGGATGACAGGCCTGTGCCACCATGTCCAGCTTAAATATTTTACAACACATAAGAGGGTTTTTGTATTTTAAGATGAGGTTGGCTGGGGATTTAACTCAGTGGTTTCATCACCTGCTGCACAAGTGCAAGGACCCGAGTTCAATCCCCAGTACAATAAAAAAAAAAGATGAGGTCTCATTAAGTGGCCCAGGCTGGCCTTGAAATCCTAGGCTCTAGCAATCCTCCCGCCTCAGCCTCCAGAGTAGTGGACCAGGGCACTGGGGCCTCTCCTGGGCCTGCTGTCCTTGGAGCCACACCCCAGCCCTCAGTGGTGTTTCACAACCCAGAAAGAATCAATTCTTTTCATTTTCAAAACACAAAGCAAGACCCGGGGTTCCCTCTGAGTTCCAGAAAGAATGGTGACCCAGGCAGCAGGCCCTGGCTCCAGAGTCCAGGGTCTCTTATCTCAGCCACAGCAGACGCCTGGCACCAGGCGCCAGCACAGATGCCTCCTGGGGTGACAGCAGCTTTGCCACCCGTCCCCAGTGGCTGCACATTCCCTTGAGCCCAGGGCCCAGAGGCCTTTTTGGGCATCCTGCTTCTCCCAGGAGATGAAGAGGAGGCTGCAGCAGAAGGGCGGCTGCAGGCTCAGCCTCCTCACTGTGACATGACAGGGACGTACTCCAGGTCCCCTCTGCTGGGGAGGGCCCGAGGCCTTTCCTCGGCTATTACAGATTCCTGCAACAAATGCGAGCCCCCAGCGGGGGACAGAAAAAGGAGCTGCGCCAACACCTGAGATGGCAGGTGGGACAAGCCGGTGACACAGGCCTCCTGCAGCCCCAGCCCTGGCCAGCGCGTCCACTCCTGCCGCCAGGCCGCCCCAGACCCTCCCCGGGCTGCTGGCTGCTGAAAGCCTCACCTCCTTTGACCAAGCCCTCTTAATAGCCACCCTCTGCGAGTGAGCAGATCAAGCGGCTGTTTGCTTCCATTACAGGGCTGCCAGCCTTTAATTATCTTGTTTATTTATTACCTGTCTCCCTGGCTAGACTGGAAAACTCACGATGGGTGTGTACTTTGTCCCCTGCCAAGTTATGCCCCAGCCTGGCCGGGCACACATGAGGCCTTGAGGACTTGGGAAATATATGAATAAATCCTGGCGGGAAATCCCTCGCCACCCAGGGAGACAGACAGGGAGGCGGGACACAGCTTGGCCCAAAGGTGAGGAGGGGTGGTGTCAGGATGGGGTCCTCACCCCAGACCCTGGAGAACCTGACAGATGCACGGGGCTGGGTGCAGCTCAGTGGTGAGCGCTCGACTAGCACTGTGATGCCTGGGTTCGTCCCTAGCACCGGCCCCTCAGAGAAAAAGAAGAAAAAATAGAAAGAGGGGCTGGGGATGTAGCTCAGCAACGCCGTGCACAACGTCCTGAGTTCGAGTCCCGCACTGAAAAAATAAAATTAAATTAAAAAGAGGCTGAGCAGAGTGGCACATGCCTATATTCCCAGCACGCAGGAGGCTGAGGCAGGAGGATGGCCACAAGTTCAAGGCCAGCCTGGGCTACACAGTAAGACCCTGTTTCAAAAAACAAGCGGTGTTGGCCGGGGATTTGGCTCAGTGGTTTCGCTGCCTACTGCATAAGCGCAAGGACCCGAGTTCGATCCCCGGTACCAAAAAAAACCCAAGGGGTGTGAGTGAGAAGACAGAGGGCCAACCACCCAGCTGCGGAGTCACCATGAACTAGGAGAACCGAGTTTCAGGGAAGGCTCTTCGGGCCAGGCGTCATCTGGGTGGACAGAGGCCTAGAAGTCAAGACTCTGAGTCCAGGGTCCTCCTGGGCTCCCCGCTTTTTGGCCCCAGCCCAAGCAGTGGGGGGTTGTTAGTGTCCCGCCTCGCTGTGCTGGAAGTGGGTCACTCATGGGGGGTAAGAGGCTGGAGGAAGAAGCTTTGGGTGTCCATGTCCTGTGAGTTTTTAGGTACCGGGGATCGAAGTTGGGACCTTGAGCTTTTGAGGCAGGTGGCAGAAACACTGAGCTAAATCCCTGGCCCTCTGAGTACTGTTCCAAACAGGGGGAAATATATTGGGGGAGGCGGATACCTGTAACCCCACTTGTGTGAGAGCAGAAGGATAGCAAGTTCGAGAGCAGCCTGGGCAAATTATCAAGACCGTATCTCAAAATAATTTTTTTAAAAACGAGGCTGGAGATATGGCTCAGTGGTGGTGCACTTGCTTAGCCTCTGTGAAGCCCTGGGTTCCATGCCCAGCACTGCAAAAGATAAAAAAAAGCCAGGTGTGGTGGTCCAGGTCTGTAATACCCACTAGGCAGGCTGAGGCAGGAGGATTGCTGTGAGTTTCAGGCCAACCTGGGCTACACAGCGAGGCTCTGTCTCGAAAAACCAAAAACAGAACCTGGGCGCTGATGAGCCAAGACGTCCAGCCCTGAACTCCACGTTGCCGTCTGCACGTTGGGGTCCCGGGACGTCCCCCCACCGAGGCCGACGCCTCCAGGGCCGGGAGCGGTGTGGCCGCGGGGAGCTGAGGCTTTTGTTGTTTCCTTCTGTGAGCCAGGAGAATACAGTGTCCTCTCCTGGATGGAGAACCCCAGGCTTCCCGTGAAGGAACCGCTGGGTGACCCTGGGAGTAGCCGCCCCTCCGCCGCTTCCGGCCCAGGCGAGTCTGCACACCGCGCGCCCCTGCTGTCGTCTGCACAGCGGGAGCCTGGATGGACTCTACATCCCCGTCAGCGACGCGCGGGGACCCTAGCAGGTGCCGCCTCAGTTTCCCGACCCTCGGGCCACGGGGCGGGACTCGAGGCCAGGACTGCACGTCCGCTACAGCTCCCAGCGCCTGCCCCGAGGTTCCCGGCGTCCGCGTCCCCAGCTTCCAGGAGAGCCCGCCAGCGCCCAGCCCGGCCCTCACCATGTCGTCGGCAGGGGCTCGCCGGCCACTTCCGCCGCACTCTCAGCCGCTCACGTTGCCGCCGGTTGCCGCGCCGCTGCGCGCCACTAGGCCGAAAAGGAGTGGCAGAGATTTAAGCGAATCGGCACTGGGTTTGATGGTCGGACAGCCAATTCTCACAGAGTAAGGCGGAGGCTACTGGATATGGTGGGCGTGGCGAGCAGCGGTCCCGCCCGCCCGTGGAATAAAGGCAAAGCCGTAAAGTTCCCCCTCTAGTGACGTAAAAGAGGGCGGTGCGACGCGGGTCTGTGCGGAGTGCGCTGTGGGTAATAGCGCATGCGCAGTGGAACCATCTGAGGTCTGGACCCCGTGCTGGGGATAAAACCAGTTAGTGCTTCGGTTTGCCTCGGAGTGAGTGGAATTGCAGCTCCGTGGTCGTTGGGCTGTGCTAATGTTGCTTGCGGCTCCTGGTCGTCTGATTCTCGTTATCGTTATACCCTTGTTATTGAGCAAAATAAATGTGGGAAGTGCGATCAGTGATGGTCCATCAATGACCAGGATGCTGGCCAGGGCAGGACTCACTGGCGAGCGCGCAGTGTCGCGCGCTAGGCGTGGACTATTTCTGGAATTGCCCATTTAATATTTTTGGACTGCAGTTGACAGGAACAAACTATGAAAAGCGAAACCAGAGCTGACCCGGGCCTGGTACCTCACACTTAGAACTATGTGAGGCTGAGGCAGGTGGATCGCAAGTTTCAGCCCAGCCTGGACAACTTAGCAAATTAGCGAAACAAAAACAAACAAACAAATAAATAAATAAATACTAGTAATAAATTCTTAAAGGGTTGGGGATATAGTTCTCAATGCGAAGTCCCTGGGTTCAATCACCAGTAAAAGAAGAAGCAGAAGGAAGGAAAGTGAGATGAGGATTGTCAGAGTTTAGGAAGCCAGAATTCTGAAATGAAGTTGTCAACAGGGTTGACTGCCTCTGGGGGCTCTGAGGGACAATCTGGTGACTGTCAGAAGCTTCACTGTCCCTTGATTTCTGCATACATCATCTTCATATGCCTTCTCCTCCTGCATGCTTTGTCCATCTCGGCTGCTCAACTCTTACTACCCTCCCCCAGCCCCCATCTGAGTTACCCAGGCTGGCCTTGAACTTTCAGTCTTCCTGCCTCAGCCTCCCAGAGTGCTGGGGTTACAACAGAAGTGCACCATTACCCCGGCTCAGTTTAGGGAACTCTCTCTCTCTCTCTCCCTCTCTCCCTATCTCTCTCCCTATCTCTATCTCTTTCTACTTCAGGCTGGCCTCGAACTCACTATGTAGCCCAGGTTGGTCTTGAACTTGAGGCGATCATACTGCTTCAGCCTCCTGAATGGTGCGATTGCAGGCATATGCTGCCATGCCTGGAAGATTGAGGAATACTTGTTGCTGGATTTCTCAATGAGATGCCTCTGTACCAGCCTCAGACCTGGGCCCCAGGCCAGGCTGCCTCCCAGTGCAGGTTTGGGTACTGAAACCCTTGCAGGACCTGGGGAGAGTTGGGGGACCTGGGCGCCTGATTTTGAGACCCAGGAGCTCAGGGAAGGCCCTCCTCCCCACCAGCCAGGCCACTGTCCTGACTCTCCAGGTGTAAAACCCACAAGAAGCACAGGGTCCCTGAGTCTGAGCCGACCTTCGTCCTTCCTAGTGTTCCCAGGAGAAGAAGCCTCGCTGTGTGAGAAGCCCGGTTGTCCTGATTTCTCCTGTTCTTTGAATCACAAAGTTTTCATCCTTGTTTAAATCAGTTTGAGTTGAGTTTTGGGGGGTTTTTTTTGGTACCAGGGATGGAACTCAGATCCTTGCCCTTGTGCAGCAGGCGGCGAAACCACTGAGCTAAATCCCCGACCCTTAAGTTTTGTGTGTGTAATTTTTGGGGGGGGTACCGGGGATCAAACTCGGGACCTGGTGCTTGTGAGGGAGGTGCCGGAACCAGTGAGCTAAATCCCCGGCCCGAGTTGAGTTTTTAATCAAAATTGAAAAGAAAAAAAATCAGGCATAGTGAGACACGCTGGGAGGCTGAGGCTGGAGGACTGTAAGTTCCAGCCCAACCTGTGCAGTGTACCGAGGCCCTGTCTCAAAAATGAAAAATTGGGCCGGGGAGTTAGCTCAGTGGCACTGCACCTGCCGCTCAAGCACAAGGTCCTGAGTTCAGGCCCCGGTACCATAAGAAGAAAAAAAAGGGCCAGGGATGTAGCTCAGTGGTTGCATCGCCTGCTGTGCAGCGCAAGGACCCGAGTTCAATCCCTGGTACCAAAAAAAAACCCAACAACAAAAGAAGAAAAAAAAAAGATGAAAAGTAAAGAGCACTGGAGGTGCAGCTCAGTGTGAAGGCCCTGGGTTCCATCCTAGCACCAAATTAATGGTCTTTTTTTGTTTGTTTTTTTTTATATGGTGAAAATACTGTGTGTTTAGAATTAGCCAGCTGGACTCAGTTTAGATCCCAATTTTGTTGACAGCATCTGAAGCATCATCATAAGGAGCCAGTCGGACATACGCCTTCTTCTCTCCGTCAGGCCTGATTAGGGTACTGACCTGGGCCACATCAGTGTCCTAGAGCTTCTTCATAGCTTGTTTGATCTGGTGCTTGTTGGCCTTGACGTCCACAATGAACACGCGTGTGCTGTTGTCCTCTGTCTTCTTCATGGCTGACTGTGGTCAGGGGACTTGATGATGGCATAGTGGTCAAGCTTGATTCTCCTCGGGGCGCTCTTCCGAGCATATTTCGGCTGCCGAGGAGCCGCAGTGTCTCGGGACGGTGGAAGGCGGGTGCTGTGCCTTTCAGCACTGCTTTCTTGGCTTTCAAAACTTTTGCTTTGGCTTCAGCTTTGGGAGGGGCAGGAGCTTCCTTCTTCGCCTTTGGCGCCATCTTGGTAAAAAGGCGGTTTGTTTGTTTTGTGAGGCAGGGTCTCCCTTTGTAGTTCAGGCTGGCCCTGAACTCACTGTGTAGCCCAGGCTGGCCTCAAACTTGCAGCGATCCTCCTGCTTCAGCCTCCCGAGTGCTGGGATTACAGGCATGCGCCACCACGGCCAGTGCTATTCCTTTCTTTTTTGAGGCAGGGTCTCACATGTAGCCCAGGCTGGCCAGGAACTTGTGATGATCTTCCTGCCTCAGCCTCCTGAGGCTGGGATGACAGACGTCTGCCACCGTGCTTGGCTCCCAGGACCCAGTTAAAGAAAAAAAACCCATAAAACGTGAGAACAAGTCCAGGCCCCTGGGCCCCTAATCCCTAAACCCCTATCTTAGGGTGCCCCCACCCCCAATCCCAGCCCGGCATGGAGACTCAGAGCCCTGGGACAAGCCAGAAGAGGCCTGGGGGCCGAGAAGCAGGTGAGGAGAGGCCCCATGTCCTAGTGGCTTCCAGGCAAAAGTTGGCTTGGTGTAAACACAAGAAACTGGGCGCATGTGTTGTCCCACATCGTCGCGACGTCGGGAGTAGAAAGAAAATCGCATGCTGGGTCACCTTTGATGACTTTTCCAGCCTTTTCTACGTAGGAAGTCTCCCCCGACCCCAGCGACCAATACCTATTCCTACTGGAAACCTTGGCTGGGGTGCCCCCTGCTGGCGGATGTTCCTCACTACAGTTTTTGTCAGTTTGGGAGGGGGCTGAGACTCCACCCCCACCCAGGCCCTGGGGACTGGCTGGAAGCCCGGCCTGCAAGGGCAGCTGAGCTCCGCGCTGGGAGGGACATTGAGGCCTGGGAGGGGAAGAGCTCTTTCCACGGCGATTGTTAAAACAGGACCTCGGAAGCCGGAGAGGCTGAGGCAGGAGCATACGTGTTCAAGTCTAGCCTTGCAAATTCGTGACTTAGCAGGACCCTGCTGAGCTACATCCCCCCCCCCCCCCCCCCCCCC
>NW_004624908.1:1606856-1729521 GCF_000247695.1 Heterocephalus glaber
CCCGCCCAACTCCGCCCGCGCTGTTCGCCCCTGCTGCGCCTCCTATCTAATATCTAATCCGGTCTCTTATCCTGGAGCGCAGGACCGCGCCACACCCAAGTGCTGTTCTCAGTCCCTGGCCCCAGATGTGTAGGGGCAAAGGTCAGAGGGTGCGTGCGGGCCGCTCTGGGGCTGCTCAGCCCCTTTCCCTCCCCGCGGCAAGGCCAGGGACCCAGGCCTGGGCGAGCTGGGGCTTCACTAGAACTGCGCAATCGCCCTGACGCTGTGTAACCCTCATCCTCTCCTACCCGTTGACCCTGAGTGCTGCAGTTCTCTTTTTTTCCTTTTTTGTTTTTCTCTTTTTTGAGACAGGGTCTCACTATGCAGTTCAGACTGGCCTTGAACTCACTGTAGCCCAGGCTGGCCTGGAACACACAGTGATCCTCCTGCCTCAGCCTCCCAAGTGCTGTGATGACAGCCCTGTGCCACCACGCCCTGCTTCAAAACTGTTGTTTAATAAAGGAGTTTCGGGTCGAAGTCTGAGAGCCGCGGGTGTCCTGGAAGCTGTGCTACCTTCGGCGCAGCTGTACCTGTGGTCACCTGCTAGACGCTCCCTTTCCTGTCCAGTGTCTGGGCCTGGCTTGCCGGCGGCCGTGGCTGTCCCTTGGGGATGCCCCTTGGGGACCAAAGGCGTCTGTCTCTCTGTTCTGAGAAACCTGAGCCCCAGTCAATGTCTGAGTCAGTGTCTTCGGGTTCACAGCCGCAGTTGTTTTGTCCTCTCCGCCCAGGGGACCAAACACCCACCTGGGGCCTCTCTGAGCCCCGGCTTGAAGGTCCACAGGGTGCAGGATGCCAGTACGATGCCCTTGGGGCTTGAGTGCCCAGCCCTGCCCTGGCCTGGTTTCATATCTCAGAATCAAAAAAACCACAAATTGCCAGGCATGGGGGCACATGCCAGTCTTCCCAGCACTCAGGAGGCTGAGGCAGGAGGATCCTCAAGAGTTTGAGACCAACCTGGGCTTCATAGGGAGACCGTCTCAAAACAAACAGCAACAACAACAAGAAAAACAAGGACCAGGGATTTAGCTCAGTGCCACTGCGCCTGCCTCAAGAACACAAGGTCCTGAGTTCGATCCCTGGTACAGAAAGAAAAAGAAAAAAATAGCTCTAAGAAATAGGTGTTTCCCAAGTTCATGACATTTTACCAGAATTCATTTCCTGGTCTTGACAATGTTTTCGTAAGGTAAAGCATTTCTCTGGGAGAAGTTCAGGGGAAACTTGGAACTAGTTTGCAACTCTGAGTCAGTCTTAAAGGATTTTAACATAAAAAGTTACAAAACTCTAGTGGCTGAAAGAATGGGAAGCAGGATCATGAGGAGATATTTGCATGCCCCTTTTCACAGCAGCATCATTCACAACAGCCATAAGGTGGAAGCAGACTGAGTGTGCATTGAGGAATGAATGGCTAAACACAATGTGGTCCGTCCACACAATGGAATATTACTCAGCTGGGAACAGGAACGAGGTGGCAACACACACTACAAGGTGTATAAACTTTGAGAACCATGGTACAAAATGCATTCAAGGTGCCTCCACAGCCGACCTTCTATCCTGGTTCCCTCCCCCAGAAGTCCACAGTGTGATTAATTTGTGGTATTTTCTGGCCTGAAAATGTTTTTTCCTGGTACAAAGAATGGAATCCATTACGGAGCACACACCAGCCGAGGGTTCTAGCACTGAGCCAGAGCCCTGTTTATTTCCTTTTTTTTTTTCCTGGTACTAGCGATTGAACTCAGGACCTTGCGCTTGCCAGGCAAGCACAGCGCCCCTGAGCTACAGTCCCCGTCCCCTGCCACAGGGATGTTTATTTTTTTATTTTGGGAGGCGTTTTGATACAGGTCTCACTACCTAGCTCAGGCTGGCCTCCAACTCACAGTGATCCTCCTGCCTCAGCCTTCTGTCTTTTTTTTTTTTTTGGTGCCAGGGATTGAACTCAGGTCCTTGCACTTGCGCAAGTGCAGCAGGCGGTGAAACCGCTGAGCTACATCCCCGGCCTATGCCTCAGCCTTCTGAGTTGCTGGGATGACAGGCGTGTGCCACCACGCCCAGCTTCTGGGTCGTTTTGTTTCTGAATATTCCCGGATCATACGCAGCATCCCAGGGCGGGGTTTGGTAGGCACCTGCCTCTGGGCGCGGTGCAGCCGGCCCAGGCCGGTTCCGAGGTTTTCTGAATTCAACCCCAAGCTGCCAAGGACCAAAATAGCTGTGATCTTGTGACCTCAGGCCTGCGTCTGCCAGGCCCCTGCCACACAGAGAACTCTTCCCGGGGCACGGGGTGGCCCGCGGGGATGTCCTCCCGGGGGCCTGGGCACTGAGGCCAGGGCCGCTTAGAAGGGCTGGAAGCGAGGCCCGCCCAGGCCCGACCTGGCTCTGGGGACATGGCCAGGAGCTCAGCCCCGCTGTGGCTCTGTGTAGGGAACCTGGCCTCAGAGGTCACAGGCAGGGGACCTACTGTGTGCCCGGGGACGGCGTGGGCACACCTGCGCAGGCAGCTGGCATCCTTCTGGAATGACTCCCGTGAAGGGTGCAACCGCCCCAGCTCCCTGAAGCTGAGCCCCGGTGCGCGGTCTGCAGGCCCTCGCAGTGGTTCTGGGGAAGGCCACAGACGTGCAAAGGCCCTGGGAACGCCCGTGGAGGAGGCACACAGTGCTGGGAGATGTGGAAGGCCAGGTCTTCACCGACCCAGGGTCCTCGCTGTGTTTTTGAGTTTTTCCCGTTTCATTCAGTGCCCTCCCTCTCCTGACCTGGAGGCAGCTTTTGTGACCCCTCCAGGCTCTAGCCAGTGGCTTCAGGCAAATGACCTTCCCACTCATGCCTCAGTTTCCCCTCGCTTCTGTGACCAGATCATTTTCGCATAAACCGCACTCATGAACTGCCTAATCCCACGGGGAAGGAAACTTAGGCCAGGGAGGGCAGGACAGCGGAGCCCTGGGCGGGGGGGACGCAGAGAGCGATCGGGGGCGTGGTCGAGGGCGTGGACCGCCCCCCCAAACCTGGCCGGCAGGGGGCGAGGGCTGGGAGGGGCTGGGGAGGGCGCTGGGAGCGCGCACGCTGAACGCCTGGTCGGTGTCGGTGCCCGGGAGGAGCCGAGCGCGCGCATGCTCCCGGGGGCAGGGGCGGGGCGGGGCAGAGCGCGTGCACACAGACCACCCGGCCGGGACCAGGGGGCGGGCCTAAACCCTCGGGCGCACACTGAAGGCCCGGGAGGGGGCGGGGTCCGGGTGGGTTGGGGCGGGGCCTTGCCTGGTGGGATCGGATTGTGCCTGAAGGACAGGCCGGGGTTAGGGCCTGGAGTAGGGGCGGGGCCGGGAGGGAACTGAGCCGAGGGGTCTGGGCGGGGCCCGAGTGGCTTCGGGCGGGGATTCGGACGCTCGAGCCCAGAGCCTGGCCGGGGGCGGGGCCGGGAAGGGAAGGGGCGGGGCAGGGGCGGGGCGGCCCGGAGCCCAGGAGGCGGCAGCGGACGCGCCAGTCCCCTCGCCCGCGGGCCGGAGACGCAGCGATCCCGCCATGGAGCAGCCCCGGAAGGCGGTGGTGGTGACCGGTATGCGGCGGCGGGGCCGGGGCGGGCCGGGGCAGGTCGGGCCGCCCCGGGGGCGGAGGGGTCTGGGGCTGGACGCGGTCCCAGGTCAAGGAGTTGTCATCGCCCTCGGGAGCGCAGCGACCGGAAAGTGTCCCCGGCCCGGGTGGCCCGCGGTGGCCCCGCGCGCGCAGGCCCCGCGCCCCTCCTGCCCGGGGGGGACGGGAAACTCGGGCGCCACCCGCCCGCCGGCCGGACTGCTCTGCCCCGGCCCAGCCCTGGCCCCGGGGGACAAAGGCCGATAGCGGAGGAGGCGCTGGCCCGGAGCCCGCCCTGTGCCCGAGCCTCCCGCCCCTGGGGCTGCGCCCCGCGGGGTCCCCGTCCCGGCCAGACTTTCGAGGAGCTGTCCGTGCGCCACCGCCTCCGGGACTTGGCCAACTTCCGCAGGCCTCGGTGTCACCTGCAGTCCCTGGGCCAAGGAGCGGCCCAACAGGTGCCTGCGCCCGAAGGCTGGGCTGGGCCGCTGGGATCCCCGACCGGGGGCCCCCACCGAGCCGGTGTGCAGGGGAGGAGCCCGGGCCTCCCGCACCTTCCAGAGAGGACAGTTTGTGAGTGGCCCTCCTTGCTGGCCCCGAGCCGTGTCCCTTCTACAACTCCGACTAAGTGGGCTTCTCAACCCAGAATGGACCCCCTTTCCGGCGGCTTATTTGTGGTACTTCATTTATCCCACAGTACTGGGGAGTGGAACCCCCTAGGGCAGGCAAGGCTCCTGCTCACCAAGCTACTGCCCACCTCCTTTTATTTTTCATTCTGGGACAAGGTCTCTCTAAGCTGCCCAGGCTGGCCTCACACATGCAATGCTCCTGACTCAGCCTCCTGAGTAGCAGGGATGACAGGCGTGCAGCACCACCCTCGGAGATGTCTGTATTTCAGCCTGGATAACCTCCCACAAGGGTCGAGCTGGCGGCTCTTCTAGCTTCTTGCGTCCAGACCTTGGCTACCTGCCTCATCTCTCTGTGGCTTCTGGTCCCAGTGCTGCACACGGCCAGGAAACACTGCCCGGCAAGGGGATGCCTGAGGCTGAGTGCCACAGTGCTCCAAGGGTGGCTGTCTGAGTTTCAGGGACCTGAGCCTCAGCAGCCCGTGGGCCATTCCTCACCGAGGTGATTCAGTGTCTGTGTGTCCAGTGGGGACCAAGGGGACAGGCCCTACCGAGACAGTGATGAGGTGATTACAGGGAGTTTGCCTGGCATGGTGGCACTTGCCCATAATCCTAGCGCTCTGGAAGGCTGAGGCAGGGGGATCATAAGTTCCAGCCCAGCCCAAACTTCATGACTTACTGAGACCCTGTCTCAAAGTAAAAAAAAATAAAAAGGTCCTGGGATGTAGCACAGTGCAAGGGCCCTGGGTTCATTCCCCAGTATCTAAAAAAAGAAATTATAAGTTGTGTCAAGGTGGCTGTAAGAAACTGAGCAATGAAGAGGCCAGGTCTGGTGGTGCATGCTTGTCATCCCATTTCTCTGGAGGCTGAGGCAGGAGGGTCGCCATGCATTCCAGGCCAGACTGGGCTCCATACTGAGTTTGAGGGCAGCCTGGACTATGTAGTAAGACCGTGTCTCAAAAACCAAAATCAGGGCCGGGGATTTAGCTCAGTGGTTTCGCCACCTGCTGCGCAAGCGCAAGGACCCGAGTTCGATCCCCAGTACCAAAAAAAAAAACCCAAAAACCCAAAACCAGAACCAAAACCAAACCAAAAAGAAATTGAGAAAGGAAGAGGCCAGCTTGGGGGGATCCAGAGGAGGCTGCTGGCCCTGAGGTCATGGAAGGAAGGGCTCCTGGGCCTGGTTTGAAAGGAGGTTGGGGGCTTCAGGGGCCCCTGGGTGGGCCTGGATTCAGGACCAGACCCCAGCGTTGTCGCAAGTGCCGGCCACCCCCAGGAGCTCCTTGCTGCTTCTGCTCCAGGTGGGGACAGCACTGGCCTGGGACAGTCTGTCAGGGGCACTTGGTGGGTGACATGTCGCTTCGCTGTTTTCAGGGTTCGGCCCTTTTGGGGAGCACACCGTGAATGCCAGCTGGATCGCAGTCCAGGTAACTCACATGTGGGGAGTCAGCCCAGGGCAGGGCCCCTGCTGGCCCTAAGTGGCACCCCTTTGAAATACTCAAATCTTGGGGCTGGGGATTAGCTCAGTGGTTCCACCACCTGCCTTGCAAGCGGAAGGACCTGAGATCGATCCCTGGTACAAAACAAAACAAAAGAAATACTCAAATCTCCAGACATCAGACTGTAGCGGCACCAGGCATGTTGCTGAGTTTGTTTTGGGGGCTTGGCACTCCTGAACTCCCCGGCCATCCCTGAGTGGTGATTACAGGTCATTCTTTGGCGGGAGGGAGGGAAGTTGGAGACAGGTCTCACTGTGGAGCCCAGGCTGGCCTCAAACTTGCTGCGATCCTCCTGCCTCAGCCTCTCGAGTGCATCTGCCAGCACCCCTGGCCACTTACAGGTTATTCTTGGAGTGGGGTGTCTTTAACCTTGTACGAGGGCCCACAGTGACCCTTGCTGTCACCTCACAGTCACCAGGGGAGGAAACCCCTGCATACTAACCGCGGGGGGAAGGGAGTGGCTTTCTGGTGTCCTCTGCCTATGGGATCTTCCCAGTTTCTTACCATATGGGCACAGGGTGGGTGGGGGAAGAAGCCTGGGGAACAATGAACAGAGAGGCAGAAATGTTTCTCCTTTTATAAAATCAGCTTGGCAATGGCTGCAGTCAAACGCTATTAATCTGGCCCATTGGCTGGCTGATTTAAAGTGTCCCTGCTCCCCGCCCAGCCTCCTGCATTTGCTGGGAGACCCGAGCCGGACCCCATTATGTGACCCTCCCACCCCAGGCCTCAGTGCCCCGCCCCTGGTTTTCCAGTCCGTCAGTGTCTTCTTCGGCAGCAGTGGAAGGCCGGATGGGGACCCGCAGATGGGACCCTGTCCCTGCCCGGCCCGAGGCGCAGACAAAAAGAAACAGCGTGTCTCTGCAGACTCCTGTGTCCGGCTTTGTGGAGTTTCAGAC
Source organism: Heterocephalus glaber (assembly GCF_000247695.1). The sequence goes on from NW_004624908.1 coordinate 1,613,472, forward strand.
AGGAGCCTTCACGGGGCTCAGGGACACAAAGCAGAGTGTCTGAATTCCTGGGCCCCAGACGCTGCATCTGCATGTAAATAGGAGAAAAAATCAATTAAACAATCTTTGGAAATCCTCAGAGCTTTGGGGCCGGGGCTGTGGCCGGCAGAGGCTGGCGGCTTTTTATCCACCCAGTGCCCCTCAGCTCCAGTTCCTACTCTTTCCTGACAGTGGTGGCACAGGAAGAGTCCTGCCTGGGTCTGGGGTGAAAAGATGCTCAGCTGCTCAGATCCGATCGTTTCCCTTTAAAAACAAAACACTCCAGAGTCCAAAGATACATGCTGAGTGCTCTCTTGGCTGTATAATCCAAGAAGTTCCTGTTTTTTTGTTTTGGTTAGTGGAGACAGGGTCTCTGTGTAGCCCAGGCTGGCCTCGTACTCAGCCTACACATCCGCCCCTCCAGAAAACACACCTGGGCACATACGTGTTCTTGGTGTCACTCGGAAGCGGTCATGGGGTGTCTGTCACCTCCACCCTAGGTGCCAGCTGAGGACACTTTCAGCCCAGGCCACCCCCAGTGAGGAGCCCACTTCCCTCGGTCACTGGCCGCCCCCTCTCTCTGACCCTGGCTCCTGCACTGGGGACCAGGCTGGGATCGAGTCCTCTCCACCCCAGCCAGCCCTTGCTTTGGTGATAGTGGCATGGGGGGGGGGGGGGACACGGGACCCTCACTCACACTGAGCTACTGAGCTGCGCCCCAGCCCTTTTATTTTTTTGTCTTGAGACCACGCCTTGCGAAGTCACTAAGTAGCCCAGCAGGCTGGGCTCCAACAAACAGGCCTCCTGCCTCAGCCTCCTGAGTAGCTGGGACGGCAGGCGTGCGCCACCTCATCTTGCTCTGTGTCCTCCGCCTTTTCGTCTCTCTCTCCTGATTTCCCTTCCTCCGCCCTGGGAGAACTGGTCCCCACACTGGGGAGGTAGTGTTGTGGGGTGGCAGAGCAGGAGTGCCCTTCTGTCCGTCCCCCCCCCCCCCGGCTTCCCCCGTGTCCGTGGCCCCAGGTCCTGGGGCGTGGCCTGGCCCCGGTGGGTGCCGAAGACAAGGGGCCCTGGGCCTCGGCCATGTCATCCGGGACAACTGCCCACAGCCCGTCTAGACAGACCTGCTAAGGATATTACGGGCGGACAAAGAGGGCCTTTGTTGTGAGGTCAAGGGAGTCGGTCAGCCGCGTGCACGGGTCTGGTCAGGTAGCCGGGTGGGGCCGCTGCGCTGGGGCTCGGGCGGCCCTGTGGGGCTCGCGTGCAGGCAGCCAAGGGGCGGGACCTGAGCTGCGCAGAGCCCCTCCCCAAGGTCGCCCCTCCCCTGAAGCTGGGGCAAACCGAGGGGCTGCATGACACCCACCGACTCCTCACGGCTCCACCTGGGCTTTCTGACCCTTATAAAAATGGACACAAAACCAGATGTGGGGGTGCACACCTGTCATCCCAGCCCTCAGGAGGCTGAGGCAGGAGGATCGCCTGGAGTGTGAGGCCAGCCTGGGCTCCCGAGTGAGACCCCCGCCTCAAAAATATAGATGAATTTATAAGGTCATTCCCTCTGTGACTGGATCAGAACACCAGCTCCTCCTGGCCCACGTGGACATGGACACATGGCATGCCGAGCCCTGAGCAGGCAGGCAGCGCTGGCGCCGAGGCCCAGAGATGGGTGGCGGAGGGTCTGCAGGGCAGAGCTGCTTGGCGGCCCGAGAAGGCTTCGAGGTGGCAGCTGGGCGCATGTGCTGCCTCTGCCTCCCCACTGCCTCCTCCTGCGGAGCCAGTGGCACTACACTGACTCAAGGGGCTGGGGGCAAGGCCCCGGCGGAAGCTCTGAACACGTGGAGGTGGCTCCTTTTTCGCTTTCTTTCTTTTGTTTGGTTTGGTTTGTTTTTTGATACTAGGAATGGACCCCAGGAGTGCTCTACCACTAAGCCACACGCCGGCCCTTTTTATTTAATTTTATTGTTACTGGGGGGTTGAAACCAGGGCCTTTGGACTGAGCTGCACCCCTAACCCTGTTTTGATTTTTAAATTTTGAGACAGGATCTCACTAAGTTGCTAAGTTTCCCTGGCTGGGCTCAAACTTGCCATCCTCCTGCCTCAGCCTCCCAGAGTCCTAAGACTTTTTTTCTTTTAATTTTTTTTTTTTGAGACAGACTCTTGCTATGTAGCCCAGGCTGTCCTTGCACTCACTGTGTAGCCCAGGGTGGCCTCGACCTCACGGTGATCCTCCTGCCTCACCCTCCCGAGTGCCGGGATTCAGGCGTGTGCTACCACAGCCGCCTCTAGATGTTAATACTTACTACATCTGTCTGTGTCTGCAGATAGTTTTTCTCTGCCTGAGAGAAAATGAGGGTGAACTGCAGAAGAGCCGCCCCTGTCCCCTAAGTAATGTGCTGCATATTTCCTAAAACTGATTCAACACTGAGCACAATCTGACATCCTGAACACCCTCGGGGCCCTGTAACCTGCAGCCCTTACTCAGGGTTTGCTAATTGCCCAGCAAGTGCCTTTGATAGCAAGAGCACATTGCAGGCCCCAGCCCTCCTGTGCCCCTTGTCTTCAGCCCTGTCACCTGCACAGCCCCTGTCTTCCTTCATGTCCCACGGCTCGCACGATTGGTAAAGCTGCTGTGCAGTCCTTTTCTAACACCTGCTGGAGGGGAAGCTGAGGCAGGAGGATCCACAGTTCCACCTCAGCCTGGGCAGTTTAGCAGGAAAATAAAGTGTCTGATGGAGATGCTTTGTGACTGAGTCCCCCTGCAGACTGCCAGCCTCTCCTCTGCCCGGTGAGTCTTCCCTGTTTGCTGTTTCCTACCCCAGCACTAGGGATGGAGCCCAGGGCCTTAACACTGAGCTGCACCCCCAGCCCTTTTTATTTTTATTCGGAGATCCAGGTGCCCGGGCTGGGCTCGAACACGGGATCCTCCTGCCTCAGCCTCCCGCGTGCCGGGGTTACAGCAGTGCGCCACCACACCCAGCCCTTGCTGTCCTTACGTCCAGGTTTCCAGCCTGGTATTAAGAAGCAGCCCCTGCCCCAGGGGACTCGAGACGTTCCTCGGATCTCCCGAGGGCCAAGGCTGACGCAGGTCGTCGGAGCGGAGCGGGGCTGGGTGCTGCTGCTCTGCTTTGTGACTTGGTGGAACACTGACTTGGCTCACGGACCATGGACGAGCGTCCAGCCAGCTTCTTGCTCTTTGCTCCCTCGCCTGTTCCCTCTTTGTCCAGAAGGTGGCGCAGTCTGGCCATGGAACACCTGGAAAAACGTCATGTTCAATTCTTTTAGTTTTGGTAAAGTCCAGTTTATCTTTTTTCAGTTCTTCTGTGTGGTGCTTGCTAGGAGAGGAGCCCGGGGCCTCACCCATGCAAGGCAGGTGCTTTACCCCTGAGCTGTCCCCTCAGCCCCATTTTCTCCCCCGCAAGATGGGCTCTCACTAGGTCACCCAGGCAGGCCTTAACTCCCCGGCTTAGGCGATCCTCCTGCCTCTGCCTCCCAAGTAGGAGGGACTACATGCATGCACCACCATGCTCAGCTTCCTCCCCATATTGTTTTCTTACTGCCTGTGGGTTCTGTGTCCTTTGATTTGTCTGTTTGTATGTTTTGAGACAGGGTCTTGCTATGCAGTCCAAGCTGGATTTGAACTCACTGTGCAATTCAGGGTGGCCTGGAGCTGGTACTGATCCTCTTGCCTCAGCATCCTGAGTGCTAGAATGACAGGCATGCGCCACCACACACAGCGTAATTTGTCTTTTTTGGAGGGGGGAATACCAGGGATCGAACTCGGGACCTCCTGCTTCCCAGGCACGCACTGTTTCACTGAGCTACATCCCTGGCCCGCTGTGCTTTGTCTTTGAGAGAGAAAGGTCTTAGCCCAGTTCCTCTTGCTTATAACACGAGGTGTGCTACACAGGTGCTGGTCTCGGCGGCCAGTCCTAGCCTAGGGTCCACAGGCCACATCTGGTGTTGGCAAAGTCCCCAGGGCCCCATTGGCGTCACAGGGTGGGAGGCAGGAAATGTGAGGGGATCTGTGCACAGTGGCTTCGGGAGGTGCCCCATTTTTGGGAACCGAGGAGACATCAGGGCCCAAGCAGCATCTGAATCAGCACCTGAAGGTCCCATCTCCTTATTTATTTGTCTGTTTGGTTTTCCAGAGGTGGGGATGGAACCCCGGGCTCTGCACATGCTAGGCAGGCGCTCACCACCAAGCTGCATCCCAGCCCTTTTCACATTTTGATTTGAGACAGAATCCCACTAAGTCACGGACATGCACGGGCTGAGCTTGAACTTGAGAGCCTCCTGCCCCAGGCTCCTGGATTTCAGAGGTGTGGCGCTGCACCCAGCCAAGGGGCTACTTCTTTCTTTATTTTATTTATTTATTTTTGCAGTACCAGGGATTGAACTCGGGACCTTGCGCTTGCAAGGCAGGCACAGTGTCGCTGAACTAAATCCCCGGCCTCATGTTTATTTTGAGACAGGATCTCACCATGTAGTTTAGGCTGGCCTTGAACTCACTATGTAGGTCAGGCTGGCCACAAACTCATAGAGATCCTCCTGCTTCAGCCTCTTTAGTGCTGGGATTACAGCACTTGCTGTGGTACCTTGCCCACCTCCGTGAGATTCTGGTTTTTTTGGGGGGGGTATCAGGGATCGAACTCAGGACCTTGCACTTTCGAGGCAGGCGCCAGAAGCACTGAGCTAAATCCCCAGCCCACCTCCGTGAGATTCTGGTTTTTTTGGGGGGGGTATCAGGGATCGAACTCAGGACCTTGCACTTTCGAGGCAGGCGCCAGAAGCACTGAGCTAAATCCCCAGCCCACCTCCGTGAGATTCTTAAATCCCTTCACCTCTGATATTGTTGGAAGCTCCCTGAAGAGTTAGGTGTATGTTTAAACCAGGCACCATGCCTAAAAATAATTCTAACCAAGCCAGATGTGGTGGCACACGCCTGTCATTCCAGCACTCAGTAGGCTGAGGCAGGGAGATGGCTGTGAGGTCAAGCCCAGCCTGGGCAGTAATGGCAGCCACCACCACCAGAACACTTACAACAGGCCAGGCGGGGCTCGGAACTCGCAGTGTTAACTGGCCCCCTCGGTCCGTGCCACCTCTCCTGGGAGCTAAGTTCTTCATTATTCCTTTTTACCGATGGGAAACAGAGGAAGCTGACAGGTTAAATGTTCTACCCAGGGTCACCCAGGCAGGGCGGGCACCTAGGTGGCTTCGGGGCGGGTGGCAGGCAGCCCTGCTGGCCTGGGTAGGTGGGGACCCAGCACCATGCCGCCCTCTGCCCACCCCAGGAGCTGGAGAAGCTGGGGCTGGGGGACCGCGTGGATCTGCACGTGTACGAGATCCCGGTGGAGTACCAGACCGTGCAGAGGCTCATCCCCGCCCTCTGGGAGAAGCACAGTCCACAGGTGAGTGGGTCTCTCTCTGCGCCACTGGGGCGGCCCGGGCCTTCACCCTGAGCCCCGAGCCCAGCCTCGCTTTATTTTATTCTGAGACAAGGTCTCACTACGTCACTGAGTTGCCTAGGCTTGAGCTTGAGATCCTCCTGCCTCAGCCTCTCTCGTGCTGGGATCACAGACCTGCATTGCCATGCCCAGCTGATTTTCTTTTCTTTCCTCTCCTTTTGTTTTGTTTTGGTTTCTTGAAACAGGGTCTGGCTGTGCAGTACGGGTTGGTCTTGAACTCACCATGTAGCCCAGGCTGGCCTCAGCCTCCGGAGTGCGAGTGTCAGGATTACAGGCCTGGGCCACCACACCCCGCTTCCATTCTTTTCTGGTGTTGGGCTGGAGCCCAGGGCCCCCACCTGTGCTGGCCCACACCGTGCTGCCGCTGAGCTGCACCCCAGCCAGGAGACTTGGTTCTAAGGAGCTGGCTTCTCCAGCCCGGCCAGAGTCACTATGCCTTTCAGAGGGGCCCTGGCTCCGTGGCTATGATTTCCCTTCACTGTAATCCTGCAGTTAAAAAAATAACATGCGTTCCAGTCACATGTTGCATAAGGACAGGATCCGATCCAAGAGAGGTCACCAGACGATTACATCATTTTATAAACACCAGAGCTCCTGACTTAAGTGCTAGAGCCACAGCCCAACCTCTGACCCAAACTTAATTTAATTTAATCTAACTTTTTGGAAACAGGGTCTCCGTATATAGTCCAGGCTGGCCTTGAATTCACTGTGTAGTCCAGGGCAATCCTCCTGCCTCAGCCCCCTGAATGCTGGGATGACAGGTGTGAAGCACCATGTCTGGCCCAGCCTAAATTCTAAATCTTCACATGGTTATTTATGGTGTGCCCTTGGTGTGAAAGCACACACAAGAAAGAAATGGAAGTTAAGCTATTCAATTTGGAATCCTGCTTTTAAAAAATATTATGTCATGAGGATTTAATCACCTAAGTCATTAAAATTACTTTCAAAATTACATTTAAAAACATTATCTTAGGGCTGGGGATCTACCTCAGCAGCACAGCACCTGCCTGGCGAGCACAAGGTCCTGAGTTCGATCCCTGGTGCCAAACAAAACAAAACAAAACACTATTTTAGCCAGGCATGGCGGTCCACACCTGTGATCCCAGCACTCGGGAGGCTGAGGCAGGAGGATCTGGGTGAGTTCAAGGCCAGCCTGAACTCCATAGTGAGACCCTGTCTCAAAAAACCAAAACTAACTAAATAAGTAAAAACATTATTTTCAGGGGCTGGGGATTTAGCTCAGTGGTTCCACCACCTGCCTCGAAAGTGCAACGTCCCGAGTTCGATCCCCAGTACCAAAAAACCCCCAGAAAGGCCACATTATTTTCAGAATACATAATTGTTTATAATTAGCATAGCCATTGTTTAGTTATGGGCCACACGTATTTGTTTTGGGCTTTTAATTGCTGTTTTGTTTTGAGTATCACTTAATGACACTGAAGTGACTGTCTTTCTGACATATTTGGTAAATTTTAGGCTAGATCCCTGAAAGTTATACTTGGAGTTTTGTACTTGGCTGTAGAGGGTGTGATTTTTTTAAATGGCAAATGGTTAAAACATTTTTTTAAATCGATTACAATAAAAGACACATGGCCATGAATCCCCCTCAAAATGGTTCCCACTGCTTCACACACACTCACCCTGTCATCCTGGCCACTTCCTGCAGCCACTCTGCAGTACTCTTTTTTTGAGTGTCTTTAGCCACACTGTCCTGGCTGCCTCAGCATCCTGAATGGATCAAATGTTTAAGTTCGTGGTCATTTTGACTTTGGGGAAAAGCCAGAAGTCACCTGGCCCAGGTCTGGTGAACAAAGCAAATGAGGACAGCGTCATGTTCTTGTGAACCTGCCCTTCCGTGAGATGGCACATGGTAGGAGCATTCACCATATTTTTTTTATTGTGCCTTGTAAGGTCTCACAAAAGGTCTCACAACTCCCGGAACTGCTTCAGAAAGTGGCCAGGGTGACTGGATAAACGTTGAAGCAAAAGGGAGGATTTAGAGGGGATTCATGACAATATGTCTTTACTGTAATAGCTTTTTAAAAAATTTAAACATTCACAGTATATTTCGATCACCATGTGTACCTCTTAAAGATCATTCCCTCTAAGCTGCCTTGGGCATTTTAACCGCTACCTAGTTGCTTATTTGCTTAACCACCACACCCCACCCTGAATGGCTAAACTGTCTCCAGTGTTCTCTTGTAATTGCAAACAAAGCTTCTTGCTTCACACCTTTGTCTGTTTTGCTTGGCAAACCTTTCTGCAAGAGTGACTGCAGGGTCTGCTCCAGCAGCAAGAGGCCAGAAACCATAACCCCAGGCAAAGCCCAGTGAAGATGCTGCTCTCTCCGTGGCCTGGGAGCACCCACAGTCCCACAGCCAGGCTCTGCTAAGCCCTCCCTATCGGTCTGCAGCTGGTGGTGCATGTTGGGGTATCAGGCATGGCAACCACGGTCACACTGGAGAAATGTGGGCACAACAAGGGCTACAAGGGACTGGACAACTGCCGCTTCTGCCCTGGCTCCCAGTGCTGTGTGGAGGACGGGCCAGAAAGCATTGACTCCATCATCGACATGGATGCCGTCTGCAAGAGGGTCACCACCCTGGGGCTGGATGTGTCAGTGACCATCTCGCAGGATGCTGGCAGGTAGGGTATGGTGAGCCCTGTGGGGTGGGCGTGAGCAGGTTTTCCCTCCACCTGCCAAGTGTGGTGTTGCAGCCAGACCATGCATGCTGTCAGCCTTTGGGGGCCAAGTGTATGACCAGTTGGTATCTGTGTCAGCTTTCTGTGGCTGTAGCTTTCTGGGATTACAGACACACACCGTGTTCCCTAGTTTAGTATGCCAACTCTTGCCCGCACTTGAGAGGCTGAGGCAGGAGGACCGCTGCGAGTTCAAGGCCAGCCTGGGCTACATAGTGATTTCAAGGTTTAGCTTGGACTGCACAGCAAGACCTTGTCTCAACACAATAAAAAAAAAAAGAAAGCTAGACTGCGGCTCATGTTTCCGAGTCCCAGTCCACTATTAGTTGCCCCCATGCTTTTGGGCCTGCTGCAAGGTGGAGCATGTCAGCAGGAGCGTCAAGGTGGAACAACACTGCTCTCATCATGGCCGACTAAAGGCAAGAGAGAAGCAGGCCAGGACCTTATATCCTCTCCAAGGCCACGCCCCCTGACATTACTTCCGCCTGCTAAGGCTCCACTTCCTCCCAATAGCGCCCCTGCCAGAGGACCAAGCCTTCAACCTACTTTTGGGGGACATTTAAGATCCAAACCATAATGGGTGCCACACAGCGAGTCTCTGACGCACCTTGTGCTCTCTCCTGCTCTATCCCATGGCCCAGGTACCTCTGTGACTTCACCTACTATACCTCTCTGTACCAGAGCCACGGGCGCTCGGCTTTCGTCCACGTGCCCCCGCTGGGCAAGCCCTACAACGCAGACCAGCTGGGCAGGGCGCTGCGGGCCATCATTGAGGAGATGCTGGACGTCCTGGAGCAGTCGGACGGCCAAATCAGCTGTTGCCACGAACACTGAGGCCCTCAGGCCACCGTGACCTGGTCTGTGGGGACCCCTGCCCCAAGCCTGGTGGGGAGGACAAGCCCGCCGCTGCGGATCCGACTTTCCACCTCCTCCTCCTCCTCAGCAAACGCACTGGCTGACATGAAGGAAGTGGCCGAAGACTTTCCCGTTTCCCAGTGTCTGCGGGGACGGCAGCTGCTGCAGCCAGGAGGCCAGCAGGCCTGGATTGGCACAGGTCTGCCCGGTGGTGCCACAACCGGGGGCACCCAGAATCTGCTTTTTCAAGTTTGCTGGTGAAAGAGCCCCAGAGTCGCTCTGTCCCTGACTGCTCTGATTTGAACGTTGCATCAAGAACCTGGTCCCTAAAACATGTCCCCAAAGAGGGACAGCCTCAGATGGGGCCAGCTTCTGGATATGGCTGGTTTTCCCTTTCCTTTCCATTTTTTCTCTCTTTGTTTTGTTTTTTGGTTGTGTTTTGAGAGTCTCAGAACCCAGGCTGGCCTCAAATTCACAGTGATCCTCCTGCCTCAGCCTCCCAAGTGCTGGGACTAGAGGTGTGTGCCACCACACCTGGCTCTTTGGCTTTGCTTTTCTTTTCCCTTTCTCCTTTGTTTTTCCTCTCTCAAAGCAATAGTGCTATTTCTGGAACACAGTAATTTATATTCCCTTTGGTTAAAACATTGGCTTTAGCCAACAACAAAAGTGTCTTTTTCCTACGATGTGGCCTCTTTTGCCTTCTGCCCCCAAAACCGAACCTCAGACTCTACATCTTTGTTTTGGAGCTGGGACAGGGACCCCCTTGCCCTGAGTGGTGGCCCCCAGGGTCAGCCCCGGGGGGAGGCAGATCTGGTCTGCCTGTGACCCTCTGAAACTCTCCGAAACTCTCCAGGGTCACAGCTAGTCCGGGCCTGGCGTCCGGGTGGGCGGGAGGAGGATGTGGAGCCAACCTGACCCAGCATGTTTGGGGATGGCTTTTGGTGCCTGCCCAAGACCGGGGAGGGAGTCAAGGTTTATCTCTCTTCCTGCCGACTTTGAACTCAGCAGGCACGGGACGGGGTGATGTCATCGCTCGGGACAGGTGGGGCAGCTGGGCCTTGACACCCATCCGGGAGCCCGGGTCACGGCAGCAAGGCCTCGGGGAGCGCGCCCAGGCCGCCTCAGCCTGTTGGGGGGAGCACTTTTCCCTTGACCCCTGCGTGTCACTCGCCTTCTCTGGCAACAGCTGCGGCGGTTGCCCCTCCTGCCACCCCGGGTACCTCCTGCTGCTGCAGGACTGTGGGGTCCCGGCCGGCGGCCCTGGGGAGGCTGTTTCCTGGGCCCGGGCTTTTCTGGCGGTGTCAGGGTGACCCGTTGAGGGGCACCGTCCTTGAGTAGCCAGCCCCCGGCCGGAGTGGTCCCCCGGGTCCCCACCCCCAGCTCCTCTCCTGAGAACGAGAGCAGGAGATGTCGCTGTCAGCTCTGCCGCTGCGGCTCCCGGGCTGCGGGCACCTCAGGATGGGAGGAGGCGTCAGGCTCGGGGCTCTGCCCCACGGTCCGGTCTGGGCAGGCCGAGGGCACGGAGGGAGGAGCCGGGACCCCTGCATCATCCACGTCCCTCCTGTCACCGCTGTGCTGGGACCCTGGCCCATCACTGGCCAGGGCGAGCGCCTCCTCTGCCGCTCATCTCTATCCAGCCCCGCGCCCCCTGAACGAGCCCCTCGCACCCGCAGGCTTTTTATTTTCTCCTTTCCTTTCTTTGATTTCTGTGCTCACCTCTTGGCAAACCCACCACCTTCTCCGAGCACATCCACCTCCGTCCGTCCGTCCGTCCATCTTGGCCTCAGACGGGCGGGTGTGGGAAGAGAGGAGCAGCTCACCAAGTCCCCTGCCTCACCGCCCTCTGTCCCTGGAGACTCGGGGCAGGCGGGAAAGCAGAGCCCCGCCCCACGAGGCATGCGGACAAGTGGGGGGCCAGGCCTGTGGCCTGAGAGGAGCCAGGCGGAGGAGGCTGATGCTGGCGGCAGCTTGGTGCCTTCTGGCCAAGCAGCTGCAGGCAGGGTGGGGACGGCCAGGTCCCCGAGGACAGCAGAGCAGCGGCTGGCAGGACGTCAGTCAGGACTTGGATGGAAGCATCCTATGCAGTAGTTCAGCGAGGAACGGAGGCCCAGCACTTGTCCTGTGTAGTTTAAGGGGTGCAGGGGATAGAACCCAGGGCCTCCACACTGAGCTGCACCCCAGCCCTTTTTTATTTTTGATGTTGAGTCAGGGTCTCACTAAGTCACTCAGTTGCCCAGGCTGGGCCTGAACTTGTGGTCCTCCTGCCTCAGCCTCCCGAGTGCCAGGACCATGGGCGTGCGCCACCGTGCCTGGCTCCAGGATGCCTTTGTGTGTGAGGTTTGTGGCTAGAAGCCAGGACAGCTGGTGTCCCTGCCTCTGCACCTCACTGCCCTGGGGTGGAGGAGGAGCTGGGTGGCCTTTGACCTCCCCGCCCCTTGGGTGCAGTGTCTGAGCCCAGAAGTCTCTTGGGGGATGGCGGGGACAAAGCCCTATCTGCTGTGCCTCCCCAGCCTCTGCCCTGAGCCGTAGGGCAGCAGCAAAGGGCTTTGTCTTTCTACCTAGCTGGAGGGAACACCTCTCTTTTCTTGTTGGTTTGGGGCCCCTGGGGAGGGAGCCCAGAGCCGCACATGTGCTCCGAAACTCAGCGAGCTGCTCCCCAACCCTTTTTACAATTTTTATTTTGAGACAGGGTCTCACTGTGTTGCCCAGGCTGGCCCTGAACTTGCGATCCTCCTGCCTCAGCCTCTGGAGTGTGGGTACGACCAGGGTGCAGGCTGCGGCCGGCAGTGCTCTGCATCGTGACGCGCCCGAGGCGGCGCATGTTGGCGGGCACTGTGGGGAGGTATGGGCAGGCACAGGCACAGTCGGGGGCCACTGGAGGTTTCCGGTGGAGTCCCGGCCCTTCCGCTCTCTCCTGTGTCTCGCCACGCAGTGGGAACCCCTGGATGGGCTCTTCAGAAAGCCACCCAGAGCCCTGAGCAGCCCCAGAGGGCAGAGGCCTCACTTTGCCTCCACCAGCCTCGGCTTCCCTGTCTTAGGGGCTCTGTGGGAATTGAGTGAGATGTACCTTTGCAGCCCTTGCTGTGGAGCCTGGCGCACGGCTGTTGCTGGATCAGTCATTCGTCCACGTAAAATAAGGACCCTGAGGCCCAGCACAGTGGCACACGCCTGTGATCCCAGCACTCTAGGAGGCTTAGGCAGGAGGGTCTCAAGTTGGAACCCAGCCTGGGCATCTTAGTGACTTATCGAGACCCTGCCTCAGTTCGAAGGCTCTGGGTTCAGTTCCCAGTACCGAGAAAAAAAAGAAGGTGGGCTTAAAGGAAACAGGAAAGCGGTTTATTCTGAGCTGCTAACCCTGTCTCATTCCAGCAGGGACGGGGGGTTGGGTCACAGGACCAGAGTCGCAGGTGAGCGCTTCCCAGGCTCTAAGGGCTCTCCACAAAGCCAAGCAACAAGGGTGCCCACCTCTGTGGGGCTCACACGTTATCCAAGCGCATTCTTAGGAGTGCCGGGACCACAGGCCTGCTGACATTCCGCGCATGGCCCAGTGCTCACAGTGTTCGGCCCCATACAACACGGCCAGGTCGGCACCATGGGCTCTTTCCGATCAATGCAGCTTCTTGGAGAACTTCCGTCCACAAACTGCTGTTCTCTTCTCCCCAACCCCCCGCCATGTCCAGGTACCTCCTCTGCCCCCAACAGCCCTCTGCGCCAGCCATCACAGGACTCTGGGGAGTAACCGACTATTTTCACGAAGGCCACAAGGAGTGGCGGGTGGCCTTGTGTCTCCTGGGCCAGCACTGTGCTGGGAGGTGGCAGGTGTGTCCCAAATCACAGCAGGGGTAAGGAAAGCAATCAGTGACCACTATGCTGGGAGACACTGGGTGAGGACGGGAGGGTCCTGGGGACAGTGTGGCCCTGGCCAGGGGCCCCTTGGGAGGCTGTGTTTGGCCCCATTCAGTGCTGTTCCCTCATGCCGAGCATGGTGGCGCACACCTGTGATCCCAGCACTTAGGAGGCTGAGGCAGGAGGATCTCTGAGAGTTCAAAGTCAGCCCAGGTTACTTAGTAAGACCCTGTGTCAAAAGAAAAGAAAAAAATATGTTTTCCTCGGTGCAGACGGGAGCTTCCAACCTCACTCAGAGATGTAGGTCCCAGAGCCCAGGGTCTCTAACACCCTCCATGGCTCCCCTTGGACCCCAGAAGAAAACAGGGCCCCCCCAGTGGGCACAGGAACCCCATCCCTCCTTTCTGTTAACCCCAGCCAGTCTCACTTTTCCCCATGCCCTCTTCTCCCAGGAAGAGCCACCCCCAGCTCTGCAACTAAATGTGGAGAACTCCTACCTATGCTTCAAAACCCCAGGGTTGGAAGGAGATACCAAGGTCATCCTGGAAACTCCAGTGTGAGGAGTCTGGCTAACGTGAAGGGGGCAAATGAGTCCCTGCCCTCTCTTCCTCTGACCTTCAGGCTCTTTCCTCTGGCACTGGTGACCCCAGGCATTTATGAGATGGGTCTGAGACCTGCCTAGACATGTTCAGGGACAGGGTGGGGAGAGAGAGAAAGAGAGACAGGAGAGGCAGCCTCCAGTCTTCCTGGTGTTTTCCCTTCTGCACGCTCTGGTTTAGACAGGAGGCCTGTTTCCCCACAGGAGACAGAGCCGACCCCAGGGGCCTGCACGGCTCAGTCCCGCGGGCCTGGCATCCAGCAGGCCCCTCCTAACAGCGCTGTTGCAGCCCCACAGAGCGATGCAGGGCAGTCACGAGATGCGGGGGCGGGGAGGCCGCTCGGCTTCCGGTCAGGAGGGCCTCAGCTGACCAGCTTCCTGCCGGGCTCGGGTGGCCTTGGGGGTCCCCGCGGCCAGGAAGCCAGACAGCCGGTCCCAGGGGCTGAGCTCACCACTTCCGGCCCCGCAGCCCCCGGGCTGAGTCACGGAGGCCGCCACTGCCCATGTCCAGCTCCGGGCTCAGGCCCTGGCCAGAAAGGGAAGAGCCCGCGCAGGCCAGGCTGCTCCTTCTCCTACCTAACGGCCCGCCCGGGAAGGTGAAGCCTGGCTCGGCGGGCCACATGCCTGTCATCGCTGCACTCTGGGAGGCTGAACCAGGAGGATCACGAGTTCACACAGCCTGGGCAGTTTAGCGACTTGGCAACCAGGAACACGGGGCCTCCTGCTCCTCACGGAGCTGGGTCCCCGAGCTGCAGTGGGGGTCACAATGCGTGGGCCCAGTGATCAGAGGACACCGAGGGTACACCGGCAGGGTGGGCGGGGACTGTGCATTTTCCATGGGGCACCAGGAGGCTCCACAGGACGTCAGGGGCACATGTGCAGCTGCAGAGAAGCCTGGGGGCTGGTGTGGGTGACCCTGTGCTGGGGACATGCTGTCCCTCCATGTGGCACAAGCCAGCCATTGAGCAGGGGGCTGGGCCCTGCAGACAACAGGGCTCCCGAGGCCCCGGGCTCCTTCAGCCCCATAGAAGCACGTGGGTAAATAAGTACAGAGCCAGGTGTCATTTTCTGCACACCTGTCGTCCCAGCGCTCCGGAGGCTGAGGCAGGAGGATCACTGTGAGTTCAAGGCCAGCCTCAACTATGTTGTGAGACCTTGTCTCAAACAAACCAAAAGTACAGAAAGCCCAGCCTAAGTCACTGCAGGATAGAAACCAGCCTGAGACCCCACCTCACCCCGAGGCAGGCCTCCAGAGTCAAGAGTCAGTCAGTCCTGAGTACCAGAACTGGGTTGGGAAGCAGGCCCACCACAACAAAGAGCAGTGGGAACATTTTGTGCAGTTGAGCGAGGGAGGGCCCTGTAGTCTGGGCATTTCACTCTGGATGTGAAGCTGAGGAAACCTGAGTGAGTCTCTTCATGGGGAGCCAGAGCCCAGAGACATATTAGCATGTGGTCACACCAGGGAGTACTATACAGCCGTGGAAAAGACAGGGGGTGGATCTGCAGGCAAAAAGAAGTAGATTGCAAGAGAGCTGCTGTTTGCATTTTTGTGTGCTGGCAGTCAAACTCAGGGCCTCACACTTGCTAGGCAGGCGCTGCGCCACTAAACTACACCCCTAGGCCGCGTTTGCATTTTTAAATTTGCATTTCTTTTCCAACAGGCATGTGGCACTACATCTGGCGGGGTTTTTTTGTTTGTTTTTTGTTTGAGGCTGAGTCTTTCTAAATTTCCCAGGCTGGCCTTGAACTTGTGATCCTTCTACTTCAGCCTCCTGAGTAGCTGCAATTACAGGTGTGCACCGCCACACCTGACTCATTCACTTTTCTTTCTAACTTTAGCTGTGTGTCACCTCTCTTTTTCCTTTGCCATGAGAGCTATGGGCTGATCAAGTTTGTTATCTTGGCAAAGAAGCAATTCCAGGTTCCAGTGAAGGCCGCTCATTTTCCCAGCCCCCTGTTTAATCTCGGCTCTAATCTTGTTATTGCCTCCTTCTGCGGGCTCTAAATATAGTCCCCCCTGCTTTTTCTGTTCCCGTGAGGTGTAAGGTTAAGTTTCAGAGGCGTAGACAGCTGCAATTTTGCCTGGGCTCAGCCATGCCCACCTCCTGAGAGCCTGGTATGCTGCATCACTGGTCTCGTGTTTTCCAGTTTTCCATATAATTTCTCCTTTTTTCTCTCAGTTTTTTTGAGACAAGGTCACCCTATGTAGCCCAAGCCAGCCTCAAGCTCGCTGCAGTCCTCCTGCCTCAGCCTCTGGGTGCCAGGATGCCAGGTGTGTGGCCCCACGCCTGTGATGAGGGTTCCCTGCACACCTGACCCGTGGAACTGGGGACGGCCACAGTGGCTGCTCCGTGGCTCCTCGGTCTTCCTTTCCCTGAAGACGCATGTGTATTTCTGAATCCCCAGACTCCCCCTGGTGCTGCAATTGAACCAGGGCCCTCACACTGAGCTATGTTCCTAGCCCCCTTTTTTTTTTTTTTTTGTACCTGGGATCGAACTCAGGACCTTGAGCTTATGAGGCAGGCGGTGGAACCACTGAGCTAAATCTAGGGGGCTAAAGGCCCCCTAGCCTTTTTTACTGTTTATTTTGAAATAGGGTCTCCCTGAAGTTGCCCGAGACCCTCCTGTCTCAGCCTCCCACAGTGCTGGAGGTTTTCCTCAGGCTTTCCTCATTCACTCTTGCCTTCTTTTAAGAAGATTATTTCTCGGATTTTTGTTTGTTTGTTTGTTTTGGTACCGGGGATGGAACTCAGGTCCTTGGGCTTGCGAAGCAGGCGTCGGAACCACTGAGCTAAATCCCTAGCCCCTATTTCTTGGATTTTTGTGACAGGGTCTCACCATGTAGCTAAGGCTGGCCTTGAACTGACTATACAGCCCAGGCTGACCTTGAATTCATGGCAACCCTCCTGCCTCAGTCTCCTGGGTGCTGGGGTCACAGGCCTGTGCCACCATGCCCGGCCACTGCAGTGTTTTCAAACATTGCCTGTCTGTTACACTGTGAATCTTTTTTTTTTTTTTGGTACCAGGCATCGAACTCGGGTCCTTGCGCTTGCGTAGCAGGTAGCGAAACCACTGAGCTAAATCCCCGGCCCCTACACTGTGAATCTTAAATGTTCCCAAAGGCTCCCAGGTCGAAGCCTGGTCTCCAGCGTGGGGCTCTAGGAGGAGTGAGACTCACAGGGGGGCGGGGTCTAAAACGGAAGTGATGTCATGGGGCGTGGCCTTAAAAGGACCTGTGGGAACCCACCTCCACGCCCCTGAGCTGAAATCAGCCTTTCCCCAGATCCCTTGATTAGATAGGTATTTCCCGGTGGTCACCCTAGAAGTGTTAGAACCTACTTAAGCAAAACTGTTGGCTGTGCCCAGTTTGCACGCCGGTCAGTGTAGCTCTTGGGAGGCTGAGGCAGGAGAACTTCCATGAATTTGAGGTCAGCCTGGGCCACTCAGTGAGACACTGTCTCAAAAAACGAAACTGAAAACAAAGTGGCTCTTTTTGAGCTGGGCGCCTCTCGAGTGGCTGGTATCTCATGGTCCTTACCCGTGCGTCTACCTGACACATCTTCCTACTGCGGAAGAAGAGCGGCAGGAAAAGCTGCTGCCGTGGCCCGGGCTGCACGCCAGAGTGAGCAGGGTGACCTTATGATTCAGCAGTTTCCTCCCCCAGCCCGTGCCTGAGGGAACCGAAACAGGTGGCTCTCATAAAATCTCCGCCCCCTAACCACCCAGGTGCGGCCAGGAAGGGGCCCTCGCAGAGGCCGAGGCAGGCGGGTCTGTGGGCACCTAGGGTGAACAGGCTGCCAGGCGGGGTCGGGACGCGGGCAGAGTGCCGAGCCACCCGAGGGTGGGCTGAGCGCCCCGAATTGCCCTTTTGTAAGGGGGAAATGGTGCTTTTCACACAATAAAACCAAGTAAATAAATAAACGCGTAAACTGGCGTTGCTTTTTTTTTGGTCATTTTTTTTATTTTTTGGTACCGGGGATTGAACTCTGGTCCTTGCACTTGCGCAGCAGGCGGCGAAACCACTGAGCTAAATCCCCCGCCCTAAACTGGCGTTGCTTAAGGAGCAGTCCCTGGCGGGGCGCAGTCCTGTGGGGAGCGCGAGCCCTGCACACCCAGCCCTGCCTGCTCCTTTTGGGCTCTTCCCCTGGGCGTGCAGAGTGGAAGAACCGCAGGCCTCGGAACCGGGCACTGAGGGCGCAAGCCAGGACCGGTGGGGTCAGGATTTGAACCCAGGTCCTGTCCGAGCCATGGCTCCCCCATGGCACACAGGGAGCTCACACTGTGCCTGTACAAGGCCAGTGGGGTCCACCTGCGCCCTGGCTCCTGGCCATGTGACCCAGCCATGACCCGTCCCTGCCTCGGTTTCCCTCTGTGGTGTGCAGGTAATGAGTCCACCGCAGCAGCTGCAGGAAGACTGTATCCCAAGGACCTCTGGCCTGTGCTCCTGAAAATGTTCCCTGTGGCCTGGCTCTCATGCCTGTCAGCCCAGCTCCTCAGGAGGCTAAGGCAGGAGGATCACAAGTTTGAGCCCAATCTGGGCTACCTTGTCTCAAAAAATAAAAAGGGCTGAGGATGGAGGTTCCATGTGAGGCCCCAGGTTCAATCCCAGCTCAAGGCCAATACCGGAAAACAACAAAAAAGCCTCTGGCTGCTCTCAGGTCTCCTGCCAGGGCCATGTTTGCTGAGCTGAGGCTGCGGGAACTGGAAAGCCAGTCCCTCTCTCCTGGCCGGGGGCCCGGGGACCTGGGGAGCAGCTGGGTGCAGGTGGCCCTTGAGGTCACCTCTGCCCTACTGCAGCCCTGGGGACCGCGGTGGCTGTTGAGGTCACCCCTGGCTGCCCGCCCGCAGCTCACCCACTCCTGCTGCCCGCCCCGGGAGCCATGAGCTCATCGGCTGCAGATGTGCCATTCCAGGGTTTGGTGAAGTGGAAACCTTGCGTGCGTCCCTGCACCAGGAGACCCGTGGGGGCGGGCTCCCTGGTCACCTCAGGGAAATTCCATGAATAAAGTTAACCACCCTTAAAGGGACAGATGCCCATCCAGGCCGGCGGCCCCACTGTGAGCACAGCTGGTGGACTACTATAAAGCAATGAACAAGAAGGGAGCAGCTGGGCACTATGCCACACACCTGTGATCCCAGCTATTGGGGAGGCTGAGGCAGGAGGATCTTGGGTTCGAGTCCAACCTGGGCCACTTAGTGACTTAGCAGGACACTGTCCCAAAATTAGAAATAAAAAAGGCTGGGGATGTAACAGTGCAAAGGGCCTGGGTTTGGTCCCTATTACTGAAAAAAAAAAAAAAAAAAGAAGCAGAAGGTGGATGGCGTGTGACCTCATTGATAGGAAGCATCCAGCCCAGCCAAACCCAGAGGCAGGAGGCAAATTAGGGGCTTCCAGGGTTCCAGGGGTCACGGGACAGAATCCTCCGTGGGGCACGGAACTGTCCTGGAACACACGGAAGTGTGGCCCTGCCCCCTCGCCGTGTGGCTGCCACGGAATTCGGGTCACGGTGGCGACCACTGCGCCTGCCCCATGGGGCCCCCGGTGGGGACTGTGAGGAAGAGCCTCTCAGTGGCCTCCCAGGCCCAAGGAGGTGATGGGGATGCTGTCGGGGAGACCCCGCCCCTGTGCACCCCGAGACCCCCTGAGCCCTGCCGGGGCCTGGTCCCTCCCTCCCGGGAAGGCTGTGCTTCACGTGGCCACGTGAGCGGTGCATTTATCGAGCACCTACTGCACACCCGATGGCACGCAGGTCTGCTGCCGAAGCCCTTGGGACAGACGCTGGGCTGACCGGGGTGGAGGTGGCCAGGGCTGGTGCTGGGGAAGGGACCCCACCAGTCTCCTGGTGAGGGTTCGGTCGCGCGTGGGGCCCCTTCCTCTCCGTGTCTTTTGTTTCTCTCCTTCTTCAGTCTGTTTCTCTTGCTGGGGTCTGGGGACTGAACCTGGGGCACTGTGCCACTGAGCCACCTCCCAGCCCTCTGAAAATCAGTGTCTGGAACCAGGGGCTTGGCTAAGTTGCCCAGGCTGGCCTGGACTTGGCTATGCTCCTGCCTCAGCCTCCGGAGTAGCCGAGATCACAGGTGTGCTCCACTTTCTGCAGGACCACAGAGGGGACCCGGCCTGGGGCAGGCGCGCCCAAAACGGTCCCGGCGCCACTCTGGAGAGGATTCCGCGGCGGCCCCCAGGGGGCGCCCTTCCCCACGCCGTCGCAGCCCTTCCAACCGCAGGGCCCTGCGGGGGGTCTCAGGACCTGAGAGTCGCAGAAAGGTTACCAGGGAGGCTGAGGCAGGAGGGTCTCGGGTTCGAGGCCAGAGCAACTTAGAGACCCCGAACCTGGGACCCCAGAAAGCAGACTAAGCGGTTGACATTTGTCACCCTCTGTGTCCTTGCGGGCGAGGAGAGGGCCCAGTCACCTGCTCCACACCAGGGCCTTTGCTCTGTGGCACCGGGAGGGTGAGGCACCTGCCCAGGGCACACAGAGAGCCCGCGCTGGGATTTGAACCTGGGTCCATGTTGGCACCGGAGAGCAGGTCTCCCTGCTGCAATGGGGCACATGTGTAGGTCTCCGCAGCAGGGTCACCCTGTACCCCTCTGCGGAAGCCAAGTGCTTTCCATCCAAGGCTTGGGGAGAAAGAGGCAAGCAGACACTGCTAGTGCTGGGAGGTGAGCTCCAGGCCTGAGGGAGAGATGGGGAGTGATATCCCTTGCTCAGCCTGCAAGGTCAATGTCACAGGTTTCTGAAGAAGAGGCTTTCTGAGTAGGGTTTTGAAGCATGAGTAGGAGTTCCTAGTCACTGCAATGCCCAGTGGACCACTAAAGGCCTGTCCTGCCTTTTACCCCTCATCTAACCGGTTCTGTAGAGGAAGCCTCAGCCCCTCTTTTCCTGGGCAGGTCAGGGCTTGCCCAAACTTGCCCCTTCCGGTTCTTTCTTGTCCTTTTTTTCCCGCATTCTGTGCTTTTTCAACATCTCAGTCTTTGGTCCCTGCCAGAGAGGAGCGGCCAGTCCGGGGGCAGGGGCCACCTGTCCCGCGCTCCTCGGAGACAAAGCCACGCTCCCAGCGGACGCCGGCGGGGGGGTCTCCGGTGTCCGGTACCCCCCTCTCGTCAAGCCCCGGGTCCCGCCCCCTGGCCCCGTGGTCACCAGAGTCTGCGGGGCGGGGCGGGCGAAGTCCGGGTCCATAAAGGCGCGGCCGGCAAGCGGCGGCCACAAACATGCTGGGCCCGGGGCTCACAGTGCTGCTGCTCGCGGCGATGTCCCAGCCGCCGCCTGGGGGCGCCCTGCCCCAGGCCAAGAAGCTTCCCGCGGACCCAGATCCGGATCCGGACCCTGGGGTCCACACGTCCCAGGAGCTGCGGAGACGCTTCGAGGACCTGCTGGCCCGGCTGCGCGCGAACCGGAGCGCAGAAGCCTTGAACGCCGAGCTCAGCCCCGCGCCTGCGGTCCACACGCTCGCCCCTGAACGTGAGTGCCGCCCCGGGTCCCCATCACTTCCCCGGGGCTCCTCTTCTAACCCTCCCGGAGCCTCAGTTTCCCCACTGGGCAGAGGACAGGAGCGCCCTGCTCCTCTCCTGGACCTCCCGGAGCAGCAGGGATTTTGTGTGCGAGGACCCGGTTGGGACCACGTAGCTGCTGCAAAGGGTCTTGCGGCGCGGATGGGGAGGCCGGGCCGAGATGCCGGCTCCCCCCGAGGGTGCACAGCGCCCGGGACCTCGGGAAGCCGGAGTGAGCTCAGGGACCCTGGCGGCGGACCGAGGAGGGCGCAGAGGGCGGGGCCTGGGGCGGGTTCCCAGGCTGATGCAACCGCGCATCAAGACCCGAGGCGCCGCAGGTGCTTCGCGGGCGCGGGCGGCGCCTCTGCAGGGCCCTGGGGCCCGAACTTTTCTTTTCTTGAAAACTTTGAGTGCAGAGTTGAGGCCCGGGCTGCGGCTGCACCCCCGGCCTGCACAGGGGAGCGCGCATGCCGCCCGGGTTACTCCGGAGGCTGAGTCAGGAGGCTCGCTTGGACCCAGGAGTTCTAGGCCAGCCAGGGCGACATAGCACAAACTGGTCTCAAACAAAACAAAGCCAAAAAGAAAAAAACAATTTTTTTTTCAATTTCCAGAGGAAGCAGAGCCGGGGTCTGAGTCCCACACCCTAAATACTGGGCACACATGCACTCCTTCACGTGTTCATCACGCACCTACTGGGCCAAGGAGGCCACGTGTGAGATGACACGGTGGCCCCTGTGCCCGCAGGGGGGCCCGGGAGGGCGCTCTGGGCGGACGAAAGGGGCCGTGCAAAGGTCCTGGGGTGCGATGGGGCTTAGCCTGCGGGTGGCAGCGGCACAGCGGCCTCGGTGACCCTCGTCCCCGTCTCTCCCACAGTGCAGCCCAGGCCCGACGGTAGCCTGCACCTGCGCATCCCCAGGGCGTCGCTGCCTCCGGGCGTCCCTGGCGCCTACCGCGTGCACCGCGCCCTGCTCCGACTGTCCTCGGCGGCACCCGAGCCCTGGGACGTGACGCAGCCCTTGCTGCGCCAGCTGCGCCGTGGACCCCGGGGACCCACACTGCTCCTGCGCCTGTCGCCGCCGTCCGACCTGTGGCTGGCGCCGCTCCCCGCGCCGCCCCAGCTGGAGCTGCACCTGCGGACTCGCGCCGCCAGAGGGCGCCGCAACGCGCGCATGCGCACCAAGGACGACTGCCCTCTGGGGCCCGGGCGCTGCTGCCGCCTGCACACGGTGCGCGCGTCACTGCAAGACCTGGGCTGGACCGACTGGGTGCTGTCACCGCGCGAGCTGCACGTGGGCATGTGCGTGGGAGAGTGCCCCAGCCTGTATCGCTCTGCCAACACGCACGCGCAGGTCAAAGCGCGTCTGCACGGCCTGAGGCCGGACTTGGTGCCCGCGCCCTGCTGCGTGCCCTCCACCTACGACCTGGTCGTCCTCATGCAGAAGACGGAGAGTGGCATCACGCTGCACACCTACGACGACCTTGTCGCCAAAAGCTGCCACTGCGCATGAGCAGGTGCCCACTGTCCAAGAGCGACAGCTCGCCCGCGTCTGTGGGCGTGCCCTCCGTCGTCCCCGCCCACTGAGGGCGGGGCCGAGTTCTCGGCTCCTCCTCTTCACTCCTCATCCCACCATGACAACTATTTATAAGTCCGTTTTGGGTTTGTTTGTTTTTTTTAGTCCGTATTTATTGTTAATTTATTGGGGTTACCTGCCTGGGGACTGATTCCATGGCAAATGTATTTATTTAAAACTCTAGTAATAAAAGTGACGTGCAAAGGGCTCCCGTGGAGTCCAGGATGAGTGACTCCAGATTCCTCTGAGTTTGGGGGGCACCGGCCGGGTCCGGTGTGGTCAGCACCGTGGGCTCGGCTGTGCCCACTTTCGAGCCACCTTTCCAAACGCCAGGCGACGCCTTCCGCGTCCGCGAAGGGCAGGGGAAATTGGTGTGACGGCCATCCCCACGCAGTGCTCCTCGGCCGGGTAAGCGGCCGGGTAATCGCCAATGTCGCCGGTTCTGGGCCCCCGGACTTCCAGAAGAGCTGGCCGGAGGGGGGCGGAGGGGGGCGGAGGACCTGCTTGGGCAGGGAAATGTCCCCGGAATGCCACTCCCAGAGGCCAACCTGAATGCCCCAGTGTGCCCCAATGTGTTCAGGGGCCCTGAGTCGGGGCCACCAGACAGGGGCACCCCGCTGTGATTCTGGACATGCGGGGGGGGGACCCCAAGAGGGCGCGCCGTTGTGTAAGGCTTGTGCGGGGAGGCCAGCTGCTCAGTCCTTGTGGAAGGGCACAGGTGACCTAGGGTTGCCAGTGATGGGGTCTCAAGGAGGTGACATGTAAGCTGGGCCTGGAGGACACAGAGGATGGGACAGCTGAGGGATGGCCGTGACAGGCAGGGGCAGGCCGTGCATGCGAAGGTCCTGGGGCAGGTGTGGGGCCTGGTGGCAGCGCTGTTAAAACAGCCCTGAGGGGGCCTCAGAGTGAAACCCAAGATCAGGGTTGCTGTGAGGCCAGCAGAGCCTCGATGCATCTGTCCCTGCTGTCCCCAGCGGTGTTTGCCAGATCTGTGCTGGGCATGTGGCTTTTCATACTGCCCGGCTCCTCCGATATGCCTTTTCCTCTCCAGCTCTCAACCACTTACACATCCCTCAAAACCCACTGCAGATTGCCCTCTTACACAGAAGCCTTCAGTCAGACCTTTGCCCTGCTTCCCCTGCCATCCAGCCTTGATGACCCAGGACCAGGCAAGTCTATGACCAGCTCTGGACCAACTGACAAGAGAATCCAGCTGAGGCACGGACTTGAACAATTCTTGAAATCCATGGAGCACAGGGGCGCACGTCTGTGATCCCCGCTACTTCAGAGGCTGAGGCGGGAAGGTTGCAAGTTTGAGCCCAGCCTGGGCAGCTTAACGAGATCGTGTCTCAGAAAAAACTAAAAGGGCTGGGGTGTAGCTCTGTGGGGAGCACTTGCCTAGTGTGTGTGAGGCCATAGGTTTCGTTCCCAGCAAAAAAGGAAGGAGGGAGGGAGGGGGAGGGGGGAGGGACGGGAGAAGGAAGGATGGGGAGGGGCTGCCACTGCCCGAGGAGGAGTCTGGGAAGGCTGCTTGAAAAGGCATCGCACTTCGGTCTTGAAGGACGCGCTGGTTGAGATCTAATGCCATCTCAGGGACCCACCCAGTCACCCTGACTTCTAGATGGGTGACGGAGACGGAGACCTGCACCCCCAACACCCAGGCCACGGCTCTGCATCAGTATTAAAGCGTTTTAGACAACAGGCGGAAGAGGCGGCATTCTGGGTGACAAAGGAACCAACAGGCAAAGACAGGAGGCCACGCGGGAGCGGGAGGGATGTGGGGTCTCACCCGGCCAGGCATTTATCAGGCCCCACCTAATACCATGGGAGGGCCACAGGGGCACACATTGCCCTGCCGGCCCCTTGTGGTCCCCTCTCCCCATGTATCGGCTGAGAAGGTGACAACAGAGCCCCTGGAGGGCCAGGCTGGACTGGCTCTGTCTTGTACTCAGAAGGAGAAACCGGGGCCAGGGAAGGCGGAAGTTTGGGAGTCACCCAGCAGGGCTTGGCGGGCTCAGTGTTGGGAGATCTCGTACTCGTCTTCCTGCTCAGGGCCCTGCAGGTTGCCGTAGACGGGCTGCACATCCAGGCTGGGGCCCCTGTAGTTCATATAGAAATCGCCGTCCTCAGAAGGGTGAGCCCTGTGGGCGACAGGTCGGTGGTGGGTGGTGGGAGGGACTTGGGGGGCTTGCAGAAAGCTCCAGGAAGCCAGTGCACCCCAGTGTCTAGAGACCAGAAGAGCTGGGTGTGGTGGCACATGCCAGTCATCCCAGCACTGGGGAGGCTGAGACAGGAGGATCACCATGAGTTCAAGGCCAGCCTGGACTACACAGTGAGCTCCGAGCCAGCCTGAATGACACAATGAGACTCTGCCTCAAAAAACAAGAAGTGAGGAAACTGAGTCCCATCTTGGCTGGGTTTCCCCTGGGGAAGTGGGGGGCGGTGAGGTGGGGTGGAGCTGCTGAGTCAGCGTGGGAACCTGCGGGCATTGGGGACCTGGGGGAGCGAGGGCGACCGTCCTTCGTTAGACCTGGGTGCGTGGCACACTTGTGTTTCAATCAAGGTTCAGTTTCCAGTTGAAACATCCGCCTCAGCACGGCCACGGCCACAGCCATGAGTGCCAGGAGCCCAGGGGCTCCTGCGAGGGGAGGAAATCGATTGCTGGGGATGGAGCCCAGCGCCTCCCACCTGTAAGCAAGCACTCACCCCAGCTGCATCCCCAGCACCTTTTAAAACTATTTACTCCGAGGAGGCAGCATCTCACTACCATCACTAAGTAGGCTGGGCTTAAGCTTGCGATCCTCCTGACTCAGCCTCACAGACTGCTGGGTTTACAGGTGTGTACCACCACACATGACTTTGGGAAGATTTTTTGAGACTAGGAATTCAAAGCCAGCCAGGACAACATAGTGAGACCCCTATCTCTGAAAGGGAAAAAAAAGTCCATTTTAAGAAACATCTATCAGTCCTTCACATCTTAGTGTGAATTGCTCTGCACACATAAGTGGTTGCACAGGGATGGACAGGGCTGGGAATCAGTTTCTCTTTTGCCTCATCCTGTGACCTGAGGCAAATCATTCCTCTGCTTCCCACAGGCTCCATTTCTGTGACTCTAAAATGTAGGATGGAGGATGGGAATTTAGCTCAGTGGTTCCGCCGCCTGCCTCACAAGCACAAGGTCCCCGAGTTCCATCCCCAGTATATTTGATTCTGAGCTGGTATTTTGGAGGCCAGGCACATGAGGAGGCGGGACTGGAAGTGCTGGTGACATCAAGCCACAGTGCCTTGTGAGGCCAGGTTCCTAACCCAGATCACTTCTGCTTTCAGCTGCTTTTGCATCTGCTTTGCATATTGGCTGCTCCTTCCCCAGCCCCAGCCCTGTGCTCTGGGGTCCTCCGGGCCCCACCCCTTCTCTGTCCCAGAAGCCCACAGTGGGGGCCGTCCTCTGCCCTGCTCACTTTGCCCAGGCTGAAGGGACCCACCATGGGGTGGAGGCTGGAGTGTGGGACAGGGACTCTGTGACCTCCCTAGTGCCCTATGTGTGTCATGGGGAGCAGGGGAGGAAGCAGAGTTTCCCGGACAGGTCTGGCTCACACAGCCTGGCCCCTGGGCACTGCCGCAGCCCCCTGTGCCTCGAGCCCCACCCTCTCCCATCCAGAGCCCCAGAAACTGGGTTTGCAGGTCACAAGGGTACAGGCTTGAACCCAAGACAAGAGCTTCGATGTTCTCACCCGCAGCCTGGTCCTGCCATGCAAGGCAGGGCTGATCACCGGCACATCACAAAGAGGCGGCCCAGAGACCAGAAGTTACTTGTCCAAAATCACACAGCCCGCATGAGGCAGAGCTGGGAGTTTTTGTTTGTTTTGTTTTTTTGGTCCCGGGGATCGAACTCAGGACCTTGCATTTGCAAGACAGGCTTGGTGCCACTGAGCTAAATCCCCGGCCCTTTTGTTTTTTTGAGACAGGGTCTCTTTCTGTAGTCCAGGCTGTCCTTGAACTCGTGGTGATCCTCCTGCCTCAGCCTTCCGAGTGCTGGGACTATAGGTGCTCACTGCCAATCCTGGCTGGCACAGTGGGGATTTAACCACCAAGGCTGAGGTCTCTGGGCCACTCACCCGTTACTTAGCCACTCCGGCTGTCCCACGAATATGTTCTCGTAGTCAGGCGCAGCGGTGCCGGGCAGCGTGAGGCCCGGGGCCTTGAGCCCTGGGATGCGGCTGGTGTACCGAGGCTGGACACCCGAGCCGGGCCTGGCCCCCTCCGGAGGTGCCCAGGCCTTGCCTGGGCCCTGGTTGCTGGCCGAGCGGAGCCTGGAGCGCCTCCAGGCCAGCATGGCGCCCGCAGCCACAAGCGTGAGGAGGAGGACACTGCCTGCCACCACTCCTGCGACGCTGCCCGGGGCCAGGCCAGGGGCGCAGCTGAGCTCCAGGAAGGCGGAGAGGTTCCGCCAGGCGCCTGTGGCTGGGTGCAGGCAGTGCAGGGGCTTCTGGCCCGAGCAGTTGTCGTGCCGGGCCTGGTGCCAGGGACCCAGGGCACAGCCGCAGTCGGCCCTGAGGTCCAGGTCGCAGTGAGCAGCCAACGCCGCATCCACGCGGTCCAGCCGGTTGTGCAGGATGCAGAGGACCTGCAGCTGCCGCAGGGGTGCCAGGAAGGGCAGGGGCAGCTCCCGCAGCCCAGTGCCCGACAGGTCGAGAAGCCGCAGGTTCGAGGCCCGCAGCGGCCGGTCCAGGGGCAGGCGCAGCGCACGGCCGCTGAAGTTCAGGCAGCTGGCATTGAACTCGTGGCTCCAGTCCAGGTCTCCCAGGAAGACGGCGCAGGACGGCTCCTGGCTCCGCAGCCCCTGCAGCAGTAGCACCAGCAGCAGCAGCAGCATTGGCCAGGCCAGCATGGCCCCTGTGCAGGCAGCCTAGGGGAGAGCGATGCTGAGCCCAGCTCGGCCCCATGGCTGCAGCCCTCGAGCTGTGACTTTATTACTTCTCTTTTAATAGCTCAACCTGAGCAGGCTGTGGGGGCCGAGGCTGTCATCCCAGCACCGGGAGGCTGAGGCAGGAGGGTCGCAGAGAACTTGAAGCCACCCCGGGCTGCATAGTGAGACTCTGTCTCAAAACAGCTCAAGCCAGCTCAGGCTGCTTCGGACATGGCAGCAGCCCCTGGCTTGTCGCCGAGCTGCCTGGCTCTGTCACCAGCCTGTCTTCCCAATTGGCACCCATGGGCTGGGACCACAGCGCCCAGCGCTTCGCCCTTTCCGTGCCAGTCCCCCTCCCCACAATCATCTGAGCGCCTCATTGGCCAGGATGGGGCAGTATGCAAATGAGCAGCTGCCCTGGAACCAGCCTGGCCCATCCCGGGCCCCACCACAGGCCCCAGGTCTGGGCCGTGGTCCTCCCCCCTCCCCCCTCCCCCGTCCCCATCCACGCCTGTGCCTCAGTGGCTAACCTGGACGCCCGCCAGGCTCGGCAAGCTGCAGTGGTTTCTGGGCCCTGGGGCTCTGCGCTGGCTCTTTGCCGACTGGGGAGGAACTGTCGCTGGGCCAGGCGAAGAGAGGAAGAAAGAAGCCTCAAAGATCCGCCCTCCCTCTGGCTCTCAGGGAGGAGGGGGGGTGGCCCAGGGTCCCACTTCCCCTTTGGTGAAACCCAGAGACCTCAGGCCCTTCATTTGCTCCTCAACTGCCACTGCAGCTCAGGGCCCTGGTGACCTGTGCACTCATCCAGTCACTCAATAAACATTCGTGCTGGGCTCCTGAAGAGGCCTCAGCCGGGGCCAGATCCTCAAGGAGTGCCGAGTCTTGGGAGGAAATAGAACTGGACACAGATAACCCCCCCCCCAGCCTATGGAGTCAGGACAGGGCCAGAGGGAGGGAAAGTGTCCCGGGAGACTGCCTGCAGGAGGAGGGGAAGGGAGCATTAGGGTTGGGGCTTCAACATATGAGTAGGAGTTTGCCAACTCCTGGCTGGAGCAGCATGGTTAGGAGGAGTGGCTGGGTGGGGAGGTTAAGAGGAGGGACAGAGCTGGGGGAGGTGGCTGGTGCAGGCTTCCCCAGCCAGGGTAAAGGCTCAGCTTCATCCCGGGGACAGTGGGAGCCATGGTGGGTGTGAGAGCAGAAGGGGCGAGCAGTGTCACACATCCAGGTTCACATCCAGTCGGGCCAGCTCCAAGGGACGCCGGCCACTCAGAGCCTTAGTCTCCAGGTCTGGGGAATGGACGGACAAAAGCTAGTGCTACTCCTAGACCCCAGGGGGCGGTGTCTCCTCCCATTTCCTGTCTCCACGCCTCCCGTCCAAAGAAGGGAGGATGGCGGCTCCAGGGGCTCAACACCTGGTGTGCGCTTCTGTGCTGGCCGGGGTGGGCGCGCCTGGCATCCTCGCACTCAGGAGGCTGAGGTGGGAGGACCGCAGGTTCCAGCCCAGCCTGGGGGACGACCCTGTCTCAGAGCAAAAGCCGAAAAGGCTGGGGCTGGGGCTCTGCCCGTGCTGGGGTTTGAGGAAGGAAAGGAGAAAGGGGAAGCCTGGGCGGGGCCGGGCTGGGGAGGACCCGGGACTGCGCAGGGTGGGCAGGGCCAGGGGCCAGGCAGCGGGTGGCTGTGGGGCCTGAAGCCCAGGCCCAGGGAGGGGAGCGCACCGTCCTCCCTGACCTCACCCGCTGGGCTGAGCGGAGCCTGGGCACTGTCCCGTCCTTCCTTCCTGTGTGTGTGACACTGGGGACTGGACTCAGGGCCTTCATTCTTTGCTTCCGTTCCAGCCCTTGTTAACATTGTAAAATTTTAGATGGGGGGGGGGGTCTCTCCAACTTGCCCGAGCTGGGCTCAGATTTGCCACCCTCCTGCTTCAGCCTCCTGGAATGTGGATGATGAGTGTGTAGAACTACGCCTGGCCCCTGCGATCCCTCTTGTACCCCCAACCACAGCAAAGTCTCAGGCAGGGTCACCCCGTCCCACATCGTCCCCTGAGAGCCCCGGAGGTGGCCCAGGCAGAAGGACAGAGATCCCAAGACATGGACCCCCAGACGGTGACAGAGCAGGTGGATGCGGATGGGAACCTTCGCTGGTGACACAGCTCGCATCTGCTCACCGGGCACATCCGCGGCCCCAGAGGTTCTAAGCAACAGTGGAGGCCAGGAGCAGGGAATGTCTTAGGGAATGGGGGCAGGGACAGCCCGAGACAGCAGGGTCCCAAGGGGGCTGCCAGTGGTGAGGGACACAGTGGAAGCTCCCTAGGGCACCTTCGAATCTGCCCTGTGACCCTGACCTGCATCCACCAAGCCTCCAGCCACCAATGTGACCCCCTCAACTGAGCCCCTGTCACCCCACAAACCAGGCTGGGCCTCAGCCGCTGTGCAAGCCCCGCCAGCACCGGACCCTCTCTGGGGCTGATCTCTGCCTCCAACGGGGCTGGGGCTGGCGTCCAGGCTGAGATGTCAGGACCCATGCAGAAGTGTGATATTTAGGGGAACCCAGGCCCCACCACTGAGCCGAACCCCAGCTCCAAGACTCTCTCCTTGGCTCATGACTCGGAGAGACCGAGTCTCTACTTTTTGTCATTGTTGTTTGTTTTTTGAGACAGGGTCTCAGTCTGTAGCCCAGGCTGGTCTTGAACTCACGGATGTCCTCCCGACTCAGTCTCCTGAGTGCTGGGATGACAGGCGTGCACCACCACTGCTGGCTAAGACTGCATTTAAATTGGTGATAGTGGGTCTGGGAATTTAGCTCAGTGGTTTTGCCACCTGCTGCACAAGCGCAAGGACCCGAGTTCGATCCCCAGTATCAATCAATCAATCAATCAATAAATAAATTGGTGATGGTAAAATTTTAGAAGCCACTGAGTGCCCTGGGGAGGGGACAGGAACAGGCTGTGGCTCCAGGCAGCCAAGGGTGGCTGAGCAGCCAGGGTCCCCCATGAAGGCAGATCTGACAGAGTCTCGGGCCACAGGCTCCCTGGGGAGCAGCCCTTCCACACCTGGAGGACGACTGGTCCCCCGGGACAGCACTGGTCTGGGGGGGACGCTGCCCCCGTGTGCATGCTTCACCGCCCCAGAAGCTTTCCGGATGCCCCTGAATTCTTGGGGACACTGAAGGAAGACAGATGTGTCACAGCCGGTGACGCAGCCCACACTCAGCTGAGCTCACTCCGAGCTCCATCCCCAGCCCTTTTCTATTTTTCATTCTGAGACAGCATCTCACTAAGTCACTAAATTGCCCAGGCTGGGTTTGAACGTGTGATCCTCCTGCCTCAGCCTTCCAGAACGCTGGGATTAAAGAAGTGCACCACGCCCGGTTTAAGCACTTTAGATGATCTTAATAGCAGCAGCCAGGTTTGGGTTACTAAGGTAGGATTAAACCACAGTGTGTCCACAATTGGCCCGGAGGTAGGAGCATCATTACCTCCATCTTCAGATGGGTAAAGAGGGCACCTCGTGCGTGAGGGGCTGGCCCAAGCCTGCAGTGAGTGGGGCCGCACTGTAGGGCACCTGCGCTCCGGAGCAGTGATTTCCCTGCATCTCCCGGGAAGGGCTGCAGACTCGCCGGGCCCTGATGCAGCTTCCAGTCCCTCCGCCCCTCAGCCAGGTCCCAGGGAGGATGCCTAGGGTATGGGTGGGGCTGAGGGGAGCTACCATCCTTCCACGGCAACCACCAGGGATAACAGTATGTAGCTTGTTGGTTTTTTTTTGGTACTGGGGATCAAACTCAGGACCTTGTGCTTTCAAGGTAGGCAGTGGAACCACTGAGCTAAATCCCCAGCCCTAACAGTATGTAGCTTGGTTTGCTAAGTTTTACTTTTAAGAATGGGCATGGTTGGGCCGGGGATTTAGCTCAGTGGTTCCAGCACCTGCCTTGCAAGCTCAAGGTCCCGAGTTCGATCTCTGGTACCAAAAAAAAAAAAAAAAAAAAAGGAATGGGCATAGTGGCCAGCATATGGAAGGCTGAGGCAGGAGGATCGCAGTGAGTTGGAGGCCAGCCTGGGGTCGGTACATAGTGAGCTCAAGGCCAGCCTGCACTGCATAGCGAGACCCTGTCTTAAAAATAAATAAATAAATAAATAAATAAATAAGGGCTGGGGATTTAGCTGCCCCCCCCCCAAAAGTGTTTCTTGCAGGGTGTGGTGGTGCACACCTGTGATCCCAGCACTCTGGAGGCTGAGGCAGGAGGCGTGCAGCAGAATCATGCATCAGTGAAGGACCAGGAGGCTAGGAAATCGGTGTTATGGAGGAAAAGCTAAGCAGAGGGGGCTGGGAGGGTAGGCTGGGCTGGGCTGGAGATTGGAAATTAGTCCAGGAAGGCTTCTCTAGATAACAATGAAAAACGGCCAGGGGCGGAGGTTTAGCTGGTGTCACCAGCGCACCTGCCTGGCAAGCGCAAAGTCCTGAGTTCGATCCCTGATTCCGCAAAAAAACAAAAACCAAAACAACCTGCTGAATCCCAGCCCTTGGGAGCCTGAGGCAAGAGGACTGAAATTTCAAGTCCAGACCAGGCAATTTAGAGACTTAGCGAGACTCTCTCTCAAGATAAAAATAAAAATAAAAAAGGCCAAGGAAGGAGCTCAGTGCAGAGTCCCCCCCCCCTGTCAATCTTCAGTACCAAAAAAGAAAAAACCCTAACAAGATGTGCTAGTAGTTTTTGTACAGTTATCAAACTCAGGACCTTGCGCTTGCGAGGCAAGCGGTGGAACCATGCTTTTCTTTTTTGAGACAGGGTCTCACTACGTACTGCAGGCTGGACTAGAACTCTCTCATCGATCCTCCTGCCTCAGCCTCCAGAGTGCTGGGATTACAGATGTGGGCCACCACGCCCGGCTCATAAATATACGTCTGAAGCGGAACTGACAACAAATCCAAGATCAAGGGAATCTTACCAGCTTCCACTCGGAGAACTCGGGGTGTCAGGGTGGGGGGCCACCGGGACTCCAAAGGAAGAACGGGGCTGGGATCCTCAGGAACTAGCGCTCTCTGGCGCCACTGTGTGGCCACTCTCGGAACTGCAGTCCAGGTGGCCTTGTTGGGGCAGAAACGCGCGTCTCCTCGCCCGCCCTCTCCTGGACACGCCCCACCTCAGCCCTGGGGGGAGTTTATTGAGTGCCTACTGTGTGCTCGCACGTCCCTTAGGCGGGAGGGACGCGGAACTAAGTAACACACTCAAATGCCTGCCCTCGGAGAAAGTAGGAGGTTCCTAGGGTGCAGACAACAGACACACGAAGTTAAAGAATGACATGTCACAGCCAGGCGGCCCTATGAGCGCCTCTCTTCTAGGCTAAGGAGGCTGAGGCAGAAGGATGGCAAGTTCGACTTTCAGAATGAGGGCGCTGTCAGGGAGGTCACCCCAGGAAGCATTCCTTGCCTGGGGAGGACCTCCACAGGGGACAATAGCCACCAGGCGAGGTAGCGGTGACCTGGTGGAGGAACCTCAGGGGGACAGAACGGGTGCCCTCCCCCAGACGCTGCCTCTCTGTGGGGCTGTGGGAGGGGTCCTGGGTGACCGGAAGGGGGACTCACGGTTGCCAGTGCCTGGTCCTCTAGTGGGGTCGCAGGCACAGGGCAGAGTGCAGGACTTGAGTCATGGGCCACGGGAGCCACGGAAGGCTCTAGGGAGGTAGCAGCGCCCACGGCTCAGCGGAAGTGTAGCAAGGATGGATATGGCGGGTTTTGGCAGAGACTCCTGGGCCAGCCTCCTTCTCTCGAAAGAACGTCCCCTTGCAGGTTTGGGGAGGCCCAAGAAAGGTCACCAGCCTTACTTGCAGCTGATCAAGGCTACAGGGCACGGCTGGGGTTCTGACTCAGGCTCTGCTCCAGGCGCTGGACCTTGGGCACAGTCCCCGTTTCGGAACCCAGGGCCTGGGGAGGACCCTTGGTGCTGTCCGAAGCCCAGGCCGGTGCCCCCGACCCGAGCCCCGACCTCCCCTCTGCTTCCACCAGCTGCTGTAGGAGCCTCTCCCGGTGTTTGGGGTTTAATTTTTGTGTTGCATTTAGAAAATTACCCATAATTACAGCCTCTGTGAGGAAATGGGTCTGGGAGTTGCGGCTGGCTCCCACACACAGCTGGGCAGGGGCAGCATGGCCACCGGCCTGTTCCCCACCCGGCCCGGCCCCACTTCAGCAAGGAGGGGGTGGTGCCTGGCTCCCCTCCTTGGAGAGAGACAAATGCACCCGCCAGGCCCCACTGTGCTGTCCTGGGGTTGGATCTGGATGGTGGCTGGGGCAAGTGACAATCAACCGTGACAAAGCTAGCCCCGGTCCGCATGGAAGCAGCAACCGGGAGGCAGAAGGGAGGCGGCTTTGGAGCCCAGGAGACAGGTCAGTCCCAGCTGGGCCTGCCAGCCCTGGCGACCCCAGCCACCTCCTGTCACTCCTGCAGGGGGAAGGGCTGGGCACAGACAGGTCCAGCCTGAGGTGCTCATGCTGGGCTTGAATTTGCGATCCTCCTGTCTCAGTCTCCACAGTGTGCACCACCTCTTCCGGGCTGGAACCCTGTGCCTGGAGAGATCTTCCCGGGAGACAGTAGGAACAGCGGGCCTTTCAAGTTTTGTTGTGTGGTGCTGGGGATGCAACCAGGGCCTCATGCATTCAAGGCCTACACTCACCACTGACCCAAACACCAACCCATCTTTTGAGGTGCGACAGCTTGTTTTCGGGGTCCAGGGCTCCAATTTCTATGACCTGCTGTGCAGAAGAGGAATTCTGGTTTCTAGGGACACAGTTTAGGAGAGACAAGAGACAACAGATGTGGAGACCTCCAGCCTCCAAACTGCTTCACTGTCACAGTGCCACGCTTTGGGGGAACACTAGCCCTGCGGTCCAGGCACACCTGACCCCTCCGTGTGCCTGCCCGAGGACCTTTGCGCATGCTGTGACTACAGTCTCAACCTGTACTTCCAGACCCCCCCAATAAAAACATTTCCTCCCCGCCTTTCTTTCCCGTGGGGGGCACTCTGGGCGCCTGGGTTGCGCGCAGCTCCACTCCTGCACACCACGTGGGGCCCGGGACTGGCTCCCAGCCGGTGCTCCGCGGAGGCGAGGCGCAGGCGGTGTTTGGGAAATCCTTCCCGGTTGCCATGACAACCGCGCCACCGCCGCTCCAGCCCGAAGAACCTCTCCCGAGAGCAGCGGGCCGCGGGCGCCTCCGCCTCCCTCTGCCTGCTGCGCCTCCCGGAGACAGCGGCCGCCCTGGCTGTCGCCTGTCCTCCCTCCTCCGCCCACCACGTGGCCCTCCCTGAATCCCAGCGCCTCCCCCATCAGAGTCTTCAGTCCCCGGAGCCTCGCTCACTGCAGGCGTTCAGTCGCGGCTTTCGAGGTGCAGAAGGCCCACGCAGACTCAGACGGGCCGGGACCTGTGCTGGGGACCCGGGACCCGGGCGGCCACGGGGCTGTGGGGATCGGTGGGGTGGGAGGGGGCCTGATGTCCCCTCGCTGCGTTCCCGTGGGGGCGGCGCTGGAAAGGGTGGCGGGACTGCAGTGAGGAGGGGGTGTCCTTGACGCCCAGCCCCCGGGCCTGGCCCCAGAGGAAGCTGGGGGAGGAGCGGGGCCGGACAGGAAATGGGGAGGCTGCGCCCCGCAGCGGCCCGGGAGGAGGCGCCCTGCCGGCCCTGCCCTGCCTTTCCGCTCCGCCGCCAGCGCCCCGGCTGCCCGGGCTTCCCGCCGGCCTGGGCGGGGCGTCTGCGGCCTGGGGCGGGTAGGAACGGCAGCCTCTTGCAGGACTTGGGAAGCGGGAGCGACAGCTACACGACGCGGATCCGGGCGCTGGCCGTCCATCCCGGCGAGGCGCCCTCACTCACTCGCGCGCGTGCTTGTGCACGCAACCCGACGCCGAAGGACCGCGGCGAACACGCGACTGCCGCAGCTGGGCCAGGCACAGTTGCTCCGGGGACGACCGTTCACTTGGGGGCCAGCCAGCTCCCAGCGATGCCCTCGCGCCCTTACACAAGAACCGCATGTTTATAACACGCTCGCGGCACGCCCGTAACAACTGATCACATTTACCGCTTCCCCCAGCCCTGCCCACGCGCACCCGGCTCCGCGAGTCCCTGCCTCCATCCCCTGGGGCCGTCTAGCTCCTTCGAGATGACCGTTAAAGGTGGGGGTCCTCATTTATAGCTGGCGGCACAGGCCACGCCGAGCCAGGGAGCGGGACCCTGCGCCCACGAGCGCACCCGGGAGGCGCGGTGCGCCGCCGCAGGGGAGTTGGCCGTGTGCCCAAATGTGTCTGTCCTCGGGGATGTGGCAGCGTGCAGCTGGCTCGAGTGTGGTCACTGAGACCACGGCTCGCTCGTGGAGAGTCCGGGGCTGCGAACTTGGCCCTGGGTGCCCCCAGACCCCGGCCACGGCTGCGGCCTGTGCAGCTCGGACGGGGCGCCCGGTGGCCGAGCTTCGGCTTGTGCTGCTCCGGGGACTATCTGAGCGGTGAGATGGCAGTGTTCGTGTCCCCACCGCGCCTGGTGCGTGACTCTCCGGGGCGACACCGGTGTGGGTGCCTCGACCTTTTGGGGCCGGCAGCAGCCGTGGGCACTGTGCACACTTGGGAAAGGTGCTGTGGGAGCGTGGGTTCGAGCGAGTGGCTGTCCCCCAGTGTACACCGATTCAGACGGCTGTTCCCGTACCGCGTGGGTGTAGCCGCGCCCCCGCCCCCCGCAGTGGGCACTGCGCGTGCGCGCCCAGCCGAGGCCCCACCCGCGCGCCCGCCATCGCCCCTTTAAGAGCGGCGCCCGGGAGCAGCAGGGAGGCGGGGGCGCGCGCGGCGGGCGGAGGGGGCGCGCGCTTCCCGGAACAGCCCGCGCGGAGGGAGGGAGAGGAGAAAACAGCGCGCCGGCCGGGGCCGCCGCCGCGTGGAGCAGCTCCCCGCGCGCATGATGCCCGCGGCGCCCGCCCGGGGCGCGGGGCGGTGAGGCCCGGGCGCGGGGAGGCGATGGCCAGGGCGAGCGCGGCCCCCGGCGGCGCCTGACAGGTGTGGGCGGCGGCACGGCGCGGAGCAGCATGTACGCCAAGGGGGGCAAGGGCTCGGCGGTGCCCTCCGACAGCCAGGCGCGCGAGAAGTGAGTGGGCGCGGGCGCGCGGGGCCCGAGGGCGCGGCGTTTGGGGGCGCGCGAGATCCGGGCGGGACTCGAGGGCCGCGAGTCGTTCCCACCCCAGGGAAGAAACTTGGGGGCGCGGGAGATGCGGGCGTCGTCGCTTTTCGCCCCTTGCTGAAGTTTCCCAGGCCGGGACACTGGCCACCCAGAGACCCTGGCCGTGCAGAGGGCGACTTTGGGGGCGCCGCCACCTGTGCGCTCGACCCGAGCAGCTGCGTGGTGCCCACGAGCGCCCTCCCGGGAAGGCCGCGCGGTTCGCAGTCTTGGGTCGTGGGCTGAGCCCCCCGCCCTCCAGATGCTTGGCCTGTGCCCCTCTTGTTCTGGGCTCGGTTCTGGCTGGTGCAGGGCGGGTCCGTAAGTCCATAGACCCTGTAGATGGTGAAGTGGGACGGTCTCTCCATGGTCCCGGGGTGGGGACGCAGCCGAGTGTCCCTTGAAATTGGGCAGGGCCTGCAGTCTGGCATGCTGTGTCCCTGCCCCGTGGCTGTGATGGAGGGGCGCCCCTGGCCGGATCTGCTTTCCTTCCGTGGGAAATGCGGGGACCATTTGAAGCTGCCTGGAGTCGTGACAGCCCTACAACGACACCTTAGGTTTTGCCAGAGTGCAGGGCCTGGTGGCTGGCAGATTCTCGGCATCCCAGAAGCATGGCCCTGCCCTGTGGATCTGGCCTTCAGAACAGAGGAGGCCGGGTAACCAGGCAGGGGTCCAAGGAAGGGTGCCAGTGACACTGGCTACCCAGGTTGGAGGCAGGGGTTGTCTGGCCTGGTCACCCCACCCTCGCCAGCCTATCCCCTCTGTGTCCCTGTCATCTCCTGGGTATGGAGGTGACCGCCCGAAAATGGGGGCTGCTCTGCTCAGCAGACTTGTGTTGGGCTGCTTGGGAAGGACTCCTGGGCCGGGGTGCAGCTGTCCCCGGGATCCCGAGAGACACTGATGGTGAGGGCCCATCAGCAAGCAGAGTGCGCATTGCACATAGACAGCAGACTTTCGTCCCTGGTCCATGTGGCTTTGGGTGGGTGGAGAGGTCAGGGGGACTCAGGAAGGCCATGTCCCCCACTTGCCTGGCAGGGACCCCAGGGGCTGGTTTCTTGGGCCCTGGAGAGCTCTCGGAGATGTGGGTTTCCTCATCTGAGCTGTGGACAGCCTGCTTTGGGGGTTCTGGGGACTGGGGAGGAGACACAGGTCGAGCACCCGCATCGCAGTCCCTGACTCAGGAAATGCCAGCTGCTGGCTGAGCCGCTTCCTGTCTCCGGGTCTTGGTTTCCTCTTCTGGGAAGTGGGGTGAAGAGGGTTACATGCCCCGATCCTGGACTCCACCTCAGTGTCCTCCCTGCTTGGAGCCTGCAGACCGGGAGGGGACTCGGAGCTGGGCCTCCGAGCCACCCCTCGGCACCTGTCCATCCTCCAGGGCTCCCTGGCACCTGGCAACTGCCCCCGGAAGGGACCCCACGGTGACCGAAGAGCCCAGGGCAGCGAGGAGGAGGTGGCAGCTGGGGTCCGAGTGGGGCATCTGTGGGGGAGGGGCGTCACCATCCACCTGCCTAGGTTGTGCACCCTTGAGCACAGTGCCAGCTCCATGACAGCTGGGTCGGGGTCACCTGGCTTGGTGTGGAGGCGGCACACGGCTGCGGCTGCTGTGGTGTACTGCCCAGCCGGTCAGAGCCGGAGAAGAGCTCAGCTAGGGACAGCTGGTGACACGGCACTGCAGGCTCCTAGGCTTGGCAGAGGGGGACTGTGGGCTGGAAGGCAGCCCTGGGGCCCAGGGAGGGGTGACATGGCCACAAGGCTGAGTAGAGAGTCCCGTCCCTGGCAGGGCACCCATTATGGTAACTGAGGTACCTGCCATCCTTCTCCGTGATTATAGCCATTCCCATAATCACAGCTGCCTGGGCGTGATTCAGGCTGCAGGCTGCTGTTGCTTTACTCTGTCTCCTGCTGTGGCACAGGAGCCCGGGGTGGCCGGGCTCCGAGAGGTAGTTCTGGCCCAAGTGGGCAGACAGCCAGACCATGTGCATGGGGATCGGGCCATAGGTCCAAGGCCCGTCTGAGCTCATGGCCTGGACCTGGGACACCCCCGGGCATCCCCGGATCCTGTCCCAGAGGGGGCTGCAGAGAGACCCAAGTCAGAGGGGACCAGGTGTGACAGGGAGCCTCTGTAGGTGACACTGAAGTCTTGGTGACAGCTTGTGCAAAGGCCCTGGGGTGGAGCAGCCATGGTGTATGTGGGGGCCCAGAGGCTCTGAGTGGGTAGTAGGTTGTTGTAGACAGCAGCAGCCTGGGTGCCCTGCTGTCACCCAGTGAGAAGGTGGGTGGCCTGCACCAGGTGTGTGGAGGTGTCAGGGGTAGGGCTTACATCAGAAGAGGTTTTTCCTTAGGACTTTCTGTGCTGGGTCTCACCATGTGGCCCAAGCTGGCCCTGACCTGGGCTCATGAGATCCTCCTGCCTCAGCCTCCCTGTGTCTGTGTCCCCACTTGCTGGGACTGTACGTGGACACCACCAGTCCGGCCTTGTTTTCTCTCTCACTTGGGAGATGCAGTGGTGCGGGGTACAGCTGGGGGTCCTCACGCAGGGAGGAAGTGGGGGGCTCAGCCTTCGGCCGGGGGTCTGTGGCGAGGAGACTGAGTACTGTGTGGGGTCCTTGGTGGTGAGCTGGGGTCACCTCTGTCAGAGACAGAGAGTTGGGGACCCCCCACTTGCCGTCCCCTCGGCCCCACCAGCTGCGGTGAAGCTGAGCCTGTGGCTGGCAGTGTGTCCTCGGACAGAGCAGGCGAGCTGGGGCAGGGTCCCCACACCTTGCCCGGGGTTGGGGTGGGCTGCAGCTGAGAGCAGAGACGGGGTGCGGGGCGCAGCCATGGGCCGGGTGGTTATTTTAGGACTGGGCCCTGAGCCAGAGGAGGGGCTGAGGCCTGCATGCAGCTGAGCCTCTGGAGCCCTGAGCCCCCGGGCCCAGGCTGGGTAGTGGGGACCTGGGGTATTGGAGCAGGTCAGAGTGGCTGGGGGGTGTCCTTGGGGTGGCGTCCCTCTGCCCCTGTCATGAAGGTGACTGGAGGCCCGATTGCCTGGCCTTTTGAGGCCACAGAGGGCAGCACCAGGCCCGCCTGGCTGGCGAGGGGAAGTAGGGGCTTCCAGGGGTGTTAGGCTGTGGGCGCACAGGGGTGGGGGGCAGGGGCGCTGTGGCCAACGCGTGTGCCCCCCCGGAATCTCCCGGGGAGTTTATATAACCCCGCTAGGGGGTCAGGTGGTATACCCTCGCCATAGGACACTTTTGGGCAGAGGCCTCCCGGAGGGCGAGACCACTCTGGGGTCACAGTGTTGGTAAGACAGGGCCAGGATTGGACCACTAGGGAGTTGAACCTGACCAAATGGCCTTAAGGCACGTGTGTTGGGGCGCACAGGTTGGATGTTGATGGATATGTAGGAGTTGGCCAGGCTGAGGAAGCCATCTTCTATGAGGGATGGGGCGCAGCAGCGAGACCAGGGTGGGCTGATGAGTGGCCTCCACCTGCCCAACAGGAGCAGGCGGGGTGGGGGTGGCCCCTCCTGGGACCCTGACCTACTGCCCATCCCGCAGGCTGGCGCTGTACGTGTACGAGTACTTGCTGCACGTGGGCGCCCAGAAGTCCGCCCAGACCTTCCTGTCCGAGGTAAGCGGCCCGCGCCCAGGCCTTGGGCCCTACACCTGGTCCTGCCCGCCTCCCACCCTGTTTGCACCGGGCCGGGGGAGGGGGCAAGGTGTGGGCGGGCAGGGCCTCACCGCAACCTCTCCCCGCAGATCCGGTGGGAGAAGAACATCACGCTCGGGGAGCCCCCGGGCTTCCTGCACTCCTGGTGGTGGTGCGTGGGGTCCGCTGGGGGGCGGGGGGCGGGGCGCGCGACGGAGCAACCGGACCCTCTGCCTCCCCCCCCCCCCCGCAGCGTGTTCTGGGACCTGTACTGCGCCGCGCCGGACCGCAGGGAGGCCTGCGAGCACACAGGCGAGGCCAAGGCCTTCCAGGACCACGTGAGTCCCGGACTCCCGGGTAGGGGCGCACTGCTGCGGGGCACCCCTGTCCCTGGAGGTGCCTGGCGCGCGCTCTGCACGTGTGTGTAAAGCGAGGTTGCGCCGATGCTCTGGACGCCTCGCTGTTCACGCTTGGCCTCGCTCCAACCGCTCTGGGCCCCGCATCCGGAGCTTCGAGCCCCGGCCCCATCCTGCGCCTCCCGAGGCCCCGAGCTCCGCCCCCCTATCGGTGCGCAGCCCCTTCCGCCTCTGGGGCTCGGCTCGGGTCTGGCGGCCTCCCGGGCGCCCCTGCGTTCGTGCGCATGCGCCAGTTCCGGGGTTGCCGTGGTAGCACGGGCGCGTCCCGGAGAGGAAGCGGGGGCGCCACGGTGGGGGTGGGGGACGCCTAGGTTGCCGGAGTTGGGTGCACCTCCTGCTGGGCTCCGGGCTGTTGGGGCGCCTTGCCCGCATTCCCGCACCCCTTCCTTTGGCCTGTGAGTAGGGACTCTGTTAGCCCCTCCCTGGCTCGGGGCTCCCAGGCTCCTAGGCTGACCTTGGCGTCTCCAGGAAACGCGGAGGCGCCCAGCCCGTAGTCATGACAACAAGGCAGGGCCTTGGCGCCGCTTTAGGATGATTGACGGGGGTGGGGGGGGTGTCTGGCTTGAGCAACCAACTGGGAAGCCAAATGAGAAAGACCAGGATTAACCCTTTAGGGCCTAGGGTTAGGGGCCTGCAGGGTTGGGGTTGCCCATCCACCTCGTCACCCCGAGGTCCTGAGCCCAGCAGGAGTCCAGCCTTCCCTGCCCTCTTCCTCCAGCCTTCCGACCAGGAAATGACTTGGTGTCTGCTGTGTGCCGAAGAGGGGGCGCCCCTCCCTGCGGGTGGACAGACCCAGGACTCAGGGGCGCCCCTCTCCCCACCCCAAGGCCGCAGCTGTCCCCGAGCGGGCCATGGTGCTGAGTGTGGGTGCGGGCACCCAGAAGGGACTTGGCGTTGGGAATGGCCCAGAGAGGCCTGTGATTCCCCTCTTGGGCACCCCGGCTTTCCGGTGATGAGTGTGTTCTGTCCCGCCCGGCCCCACAGTCAGCCGCATGTGGGAATTGGGACCAACGAACAGAGCTGGCCCGCCCGCCCTCCAGTCCCTACCGGGAACCCCATGTCTAGCACCCTGGTTTGGTTCCTCCTTTGGGGAAGGTGGGGGCCTGGGGGCCCCGCCCCAGAGTCAGTGTTGGGGGCCCACTGAGCTGCCAGCAAGCCAGCACCCGGGGCTGGGGTGGGCTGCAGGGGCGCCAACACAGGGGACCACCCTGTGGCATAGGCCTGTGCCACAGGGTAATGGAGCTGGGTCACAGTTCTCCAGCGGGGACTCCAGGACCAAGGGGTCCCCAGGGTGGCCCAAGGCTTGCCAGGGTTACTTCACCAGGGTGTGGCAGGGCAGTTGGCTCCCCTGCCTGTAGAGACCCAAGCCCCCTGAGTGGATGGAGGGTCAAGGAGCCTGAGCAGCTGGCAGCACACTACCCACGGCCACCTGCAGAGGAGATGGGACACACTGGGCAGAAACGCTCCTGGCCTGGCCTTCACGTGTCCCCCACCTTTGCAGAGCGCTGCTGCCACCCCTAGCCCGGTGATGGGGACCATGACCCCAAGTGACGCGATGTCCGCAGGCCCCATGGCACCTGGCTTTTTCCAGGTAGGACCAGGCTGGGGTGGACCCCAGCATGTGAGGGTGGGTCTTGGGGGCTGCAGCCAGCTGGGGGCCTGCATAGGTGTGCAGGGGCCAGGTGGGGCTGAGGAGGCCTCCCTCCTGCCTCTGTGCAGTTCCCCCAGGCTCTGTTGAGCCACAGGAAACGGCTTCCAGTGACTTCCTGCCCAGCCCATCTTGCTGTCCTCGGGGTACCCTAGCTCCGACCATCCCATCCCCCAATGGCCCTCTGATGGGCCAGGTTAGGCCTTGGGGTGCCTTGCCTGTCCCTTCCTGCCCACCGTGCAGGGACAGAGGACAGTTACCTTGGCTGCCAGCTGTTTGGGCCAGCAGGAGCATCCGAGTGCCGACCCAGGTGTAGCAGAACAGAATGGGGTCACTTTGGGGGGCTGGGGTGGGTGGAGGAGCTGATGCCCACCTCTTTTTCCAGCCTTTCATGTCACCACGGTTCCCAGGGGGCCCCCGGCCCACACTGAGGATGCCGAGTCAGGTGAGGGGATGAAGGGCGGGTGGCAGGGGCTGAGCCGGGGTCGGGTGCCCCACACTCAGTGCTGCTCCCTCCACAGCCTCCTGTGGGCCTCCCTGGCTCCCAGCCCCTGCTCCCCAGCACCATGGACCCCTCCGCACGCATGCAGGGTGAGTAGG
Source organism: Heterocephalus glaber (assembly GCF_000247695.1). The sequence goes on from NW_004624908.1 coordinate 1,656,386, forward strand.
GTGCTGCACCCCATCCTGGCCCTCTGACCCCAAGTCCTGGGGAGCAGCCGCTGAGCCCCTTCCTCTGCCCACCCCAGGGCCCCAGAGCATAGGCGGCCCAATGCAGAGGGTTACGCCGCCCCGGGGCATGGCCGGTGTCGGGCCCCAGGTAAGGCTGCCAGGAGGGTGGGCACACAGGCTGTCCCCCACGTGTCCCCCACACCGTGTCTCATGGCCTTTGCCTTCACAGGGCTACGGAGGTGGCATGCGGCCCCCGCCCAACGCCCTCGCCGGCCCGGGCCTGCCTACTATGAACATGTAAGGCCCTGAGTGGGTTCTCAGGCCACTTGCTGGGGCACCTGGTTTCTCCGGGAGGTTTATTCTCCCATCAGTGTCAGGCGGCTAAATTAAGGCAGCTCTGGCCGTGTGAAGGAATGACGGGTGGGGATCTGAACTGTCAGGGATGTGGCCACAGCCACCCCTCCGGCATCCGCCCTGGGCCCGTCCAGGGGCACGGAGAGCCATGTCATTCCCACCCTGTGCCCCTGCTCCAGGTACCCCTTTTTCTTGCAGGGGTCCAGGAGTGCGGGGCCCTTGGGCCAGCCCCAGTGGCAACTCGGTGAGTCTCGGCAGGGGTGGGTGGTGGCAGGGCAGAGTGCTGGGCCAGGGCCCCCTGGCCACCCACTCACAGCTGCGCCTGTCCCCAGATTCCCTACTCCTCCTCGTCCCCGGTCAGCTACACGGTGAGTGGTGAGGTGGGTGCTGGGCAGGGCACAGGGTGCCGGCCCCTCCCTCATTTCCCATCTCTCCACCCACAGGGACCCCCAGGAGGCGGAGGGCCCCCCGGGACACCTATCATGCCCAGCCCCGGAGGTAGGGCCAGAGGCGGGCGGTTGATGGGGAGCCCGGACCCCGCAGGACCCCTCGCCTGCTTCATGCCGCTGTCCCCGCAGACTCCACCACGTCCAGCGAGAGCATGTTCACCCTCATGAACCCCCTCGGGCCAGGCGCCGGCAGGGCTAACGTGAGTGTGGGCCCGGGCGTGTCGCGGGACCCCAGCCTGCCAGGGGGACGCAGCCTCACCTGCTCGCCCTGTACCCTTAGTTCCCGCTCGGGCCAGGCGCCGAGGGCCCCATGGCCGCCGTGAGCGCGATGGAGCCGCACCCGGTGAACGGATCCCTGGGTGAGTGGCGCCCCCTGGTGGCCACTCGGCGCGGGCAGGAGGGCGGGGCATCAGTGAGCACATGCTGAGCCGCGGGCGCCGTCTGTCCAGCAGGCTCAGGCGACATGGACGGGTTGCCGAAGGTAAGGACGGCGCCCCCGGGGTCCCGGGGCGGGGGCGGGGCGAGCCGGGCGCTGACGGCGGCCGCCCCCAGAGCTCCCCCGGCGCTGTGGCCGGCCTGAGCACCGCCCCGGGGACCCCACGGGACGACGGCGAGATGGCGGCCGCCGGGACTTTCCTGCACCCGTTCCCGGGCGAAAGCGTAAGCGACTGCGTCGAGTCCCCCCCCGCGGCGGCGGCGTCGGGCCGGAGGGGCCTGGCGGGCAGACCCCGGCGGGGCGGCCGGGGGGCCAGAGCAAGACCGTGACCGCGGCGGGCCAGGTGGGGGGGCGGCCGCGCATCTTCTTTCCTCCCCACCCCGCCCACCCTGCCCTCCCCGTCCCGTCCCTTCCCGTCCCGTCCCGGTCCCCATCCCTGTCCGGGGGGGCGGGTCCCAGCCGAGGCCAGAGCTGAGCCCGACCCCCTCTCTCCGCAGTACTCCCCAGGGATGACCATGAGCGTGTGATGGGCGGGTGGGCGGCAGCCGCCCTGTCCCTCCCGGCCCGGGTCACACCTGTGGCACCTGGACACCTGGCCCACCAGGCGGGGACGGCCGGGAGCCCCGCACGAAGGACTTTTTTTTTAAAACGCGAGGACCTCAGAGACGCTCTTTCCCTGGCGGGCCTGGCCCACGATCACTGATCACCCCTGGGCCTCTCAATAAACGGAACTCGTTTTGGTTTTTGGTACCTGGTCTCCGACTCCCCACTGGGACTCCGCGCCGCCCAGGGCCTGGGGTTGGGATGGCCCTGGGGCTGCAGGTGGAATATCGGGTGTCGGGCCGATGCTGGGTAGGGCACAGATACCAAGACCCGCAGGCAGGGGCTTGGCGGAGGGGAGTCACTGGCTTTATTTGGGGGCCAGGGAGGGTTAGGTCTTTTGGGGTAGGGGGCTAGGGCCAAACGCCGCAAGCTCAGGGCCTCAGGCCATGGGCATCGGGGACGCCCCCTGCGGGTGCCCATTGGTGTCGCCGGTACAGCCATTGGGGGCCACGGGTGCCACTCCTTTCTTGCAGGGCAGCGGGCCGGCAGCGCCTACCGGTGCGGCTCGCTTGCCGCCGGGACCCGGGCGCTCCATCTTGTACTCCAGGAGCATGTGGTTCTGCGGCGGGAGCCCCACGCAGGCCCTGGGCACGAGGACGCGGCAGGCTCAGCGGCGGGAGGCCCAGCCCCGGGTACCGCCCACCCGACCGCCCCGCGCATGCGCACCTGAGGATATTCTCGATGCAGCTGCGCTGGCGGAAGAGCGCGTTCACCACCGGGCAGCCTGGCGGTACGAGTGGTGCCTTGAACATGAAGCTGAGCAGGGACAGCACCGAGTGGAAGCGCTGCGGCTCGGGGTCGGCGTCCGTGCAAAAGCTGACGCGCTGACACAGCTCCGTGAGCAGGGCAAGGTCCAGCATGATGGGCGCCGCCAGCAGCGAGTCCTGGAGAGGGGCGGGTCAGCGGCCCAGCACGCCCCGGCCACACCCCCTGCCACGCCCCGGCGCCGCACCTCACAAGTGTTGTGCAGCACCAATGTGTTGGTTCCGCCCAGCATCAGCTCCGACGTGTACTCGTCCAGCGCGCGCTTGCTGTCGCCCACGTAGGGCACGTACTTGATGACCACCTAGTGTGCGATACCACGTCGCACAGAGCCGTGCCCCGCCCGTGCCCCGCCCGCGCCCGCGCCCGCACGGGTGCCCCGCACCTACGCAGTGGTCCGGCTCCTCGCCGAGCGCATAGAGCACCGGGTTGCTCTGCACCATGTCGTCCACCACGCTGCTCTTGGACACCTCCTTGGAGCGGAACTGCTGCGGCGCCGACAGGTTCTGCCCGTCGTTGTTGCCCAGGTGGTTGTAGCTCACGATGGACATAGTCTGCGGTCACAGAGTCGGGCGTAGCACTAGCCAGGCCCTCTGGATGCAGGCCTCAGCCGGAACCCGCCCCGACTCACCACGCACCTTGAGGCCAGAGCTGATGAGGAAGTCCACGAGCACCGACTTCACTTTGGTCTGGCCGGACTTGAAGTCGTCACCGCCCACGAATACTCGGTGCTGCTCGGCCAGCTCGAGCGCGCCGGGCACCAGCGTGTTCTGCGGGGACCCGTTGAGGAAGGCGCAGCCCTCCAGGATGCTGGCCACAGCGAAGAGCGTGGACGGCGACACCTCCCGTCCGAGCTGCGGGGGGGGGGGGGGTCAGCAAGGGGGAGGGTGGGGGCCGCGTCCCGCCCTGCCTGGCCCGACGCCCACCTGGATGGTGCACAGCAGGTTCTCCGCCGTGTCATTGAGACCCTGGACCACATCGCAGAAGCGCTCTGTGTTTGCCGTCCACAGCACGATGACCTTGTCCAGCTCCTCGCGGTGCCGGAAGTCTCGGATGTCCTTGCGGATCTGCTCCAACTGAAAGGAGGGTAGCGGGTGGGGGGTGCAAGCCCCCCAGGCCACAGAAGTCAGGGCCACCCGCCCCCCAAGCACAAAGAGATGCACACGGGGCGAAAAGACGGGCACGGGTGGCCGAAGGCGGAGGGGGGCCGGGATGGCTGGGACCAGGGATGTGGGAGGGCACCTGCTGCGCGCGCGTGCCCGGGATGAGGTTGTTGGCGCGCGCGCTCTGGTTTGCGGCGATGAACTCGGGGATGTAGACCGAGGGCCGCGGGCGCAGGGCCTCCATGTGCGGCCACAGCTGCTCCTGCAGGCCGCAGTCCAGGACCTGCGCCCGCCGCATAGCTTCAGCCAGGTTGAGCGAGGAGATGTCCCAGCCTAGGGGTGTGGGTGTGACCCTCACGCTTGGCCAGGCCTGGAGCCCGACCCCTCCAGACCCCACCGCGCAGCCCGACCCTCGGCCCACCATCGAACACGAGGTCGTCCGGTGCCACCATGGGCAGCAGCGCGTTGAAGGGTACGAACACCTCCTGGCCCTCAGCGTCCAGGCCCAGGCTCACTGTGCCCGACTGAGTGAGCGAGCCGTAGTAGTTGGCCTCCTGGGGGCAGCAGAGCGCCGCGGTGAGGCTGGGCGTGGAGAGGGGCGGGGCCCGACGAACACTCGGCCCCGCCCCGCCGCCCGGAGCTCAGTTCCGGGCTCCAGCAGGACGGAAGCTCGGTCCATGAGCTGCCCCACGCCTTAAGCCACGCCCCTGGCGGGCCCCACGGAGCCTCGCGGAAGTCCCGCCTCCCCCCCCAACCCCCCCACACCCGACCCCGTCGGCCGCGCTGCTCCGGGGGCTGGGTCCCCACGCAGTGCGCCCAGAACCCCACCTTGCGGCCGGCGCGCGTAGGCCACGACAGGCGTAGGCGGTTGGCCAGCACGGCGGCCGTGAGCGTGGAGCCGTTGTTCCCGCCCCACCCGACGAGCATGACCCCGAGCCGGGGCACCTGCCGGGCGGTCCGGAAGGTGAAGCGCGTGGACGTGGGCTGCACCTGGGGGGAGGGGCCGTGAGCTCGGCTGGACGCCGGAGACGTTGGGGGAACCCTGCCCGCCCGGTGCCCTCCCAGCCCGCGCCTCCTCCGCGCCACCTTGAGGACGCCGCCCTCGCGAATGACCCGCGTGGTCCGGTAGTCGTAATGCGCCTCGATGGTCTCGGGCGAGTAGACCACGTCTGGGCTCTCGACCACGAACGCGGAGGCTGCCTTCATCGCGGCAAGCTGGGGGCCGGCGGCGGCGTTAGCGGGGACTGGGTGCCGAGCCAAGCTGGCCTGGCCCTGGCCCTGGCCCCGGCCCGCCCCCGGGGTGCACCCACTCACCGGGGCTGACTCGCTCGGACTGAGGCGGAGGACGGCGCAGGCTTCGCGGCGCGGAGAAGAAAAGAGCCGAGGCCACGCCCCCGCCACGCCCCCTCCCGCGCGCGTGTGGGGCGGGGCGCAGGTTCGAGGCCCGACCGTCCAGGGTCGCTGTGGCGCTCGTGTCCCCTTTGGGCCGGAAGGGGCGCGGGCACAGGCACGGTGCCCCAGTGGCCGCAGCGCCGGCCCCGTCCCCATCTTACAAAAGAGGACAAAAAGCCTGCGAATGAGTGCCAAGACCTAGCCAGGGGGTGGTACTGGGGGACGGGGAGGCGTCCTGGGGTCTGATACTGCAGGGGAAACAGGCCAACCAAAACTGAGATCCCAAAGCCAGACAAGGGCTCCTTTATAAGCAGGGGTACCCACTCAGGACGCCCATGTCTTGGAACCCCACGAGCCTCCAGTCCAGCTAAGGATGGACCAATCTGTCCCAGCAGGGCCCAGATGCTTGGGGCTATGTGCTTTGGTTTACCTGCTACAGCAGGAGGGCGTGGGCAGTGCCCGGGGTTGTGGGGGGGGCGTGGGAGCGAGGCCCGAAGCCGCTCGCCCCCCTCTTGCTCGGCCATAAGGGAGCGTGGGAACCCAGCGGGCAGCGGGGGCGGCGCCCCAAGAACTTTCCAAAACAGTGGCCGGCTCCGCGGCTGGATGGAAAGTTCCTAGCACGGGAGCTGGCCCAAAAGGTGGAGGGCTGGGAATGCTGGCTGCGAAGGCAGCTAGGCCTGGCCTCCGGGGCTGGGGCCTCTGAAACCCCAGCTCCAGGCCTCCGTCTGAAGGGGAATGTGGCCCCTCCAGCTGGAGGGAACCTGGGGCAGGTCTTTGACAGCAGGCAGGAGTCCGGGAAGAGATGGCTGCTGGAGGGTTTTGAGAGATGAAGAGTTTGCCAAGAAAAACTGCAGACAGAGCCACCTGAAGATCGGAAAGAAAAGCCTTGGGAGGGGGCTTAGGTGGCCGATTCGAGGGAGAGAGGGGCAGTCTGGGAACTGGCAGACCCTCAGGGCTGGCGACCAGGACTGTGCTACTGAAAATGTTTTGTGAGGCCAGGACTCTGACTTCCCTGCCTTCCGTCTGCTTGCCCTGGAAGCCCTGTGGAGGATTCTAGACCAGGCCAGTTCCCCAAGGTGAAGGCAGTCAGGGGACAGACACCCACTGACAGAGTGCTCTAACGCTGACATCCTGAAATCCACTCAGCTTCCGGATAGCAGATAAGAAGACCCGGCTCCAGAGTGGTCCCCTGCCATCCCCGGAAGGAAGGAATGCCCACAGACCCTCATGGGTCCTGCCCCCAGTTTATTTCCAGTAGAGCATACACATTTTGTCTTTTGAAAATTTTTACTTTTTTCACTGCTGGGGATTGAATCCAGGGCCTTTGCACTGAACTATGCCCCAGCCTTATTTATGTGAGACAGGGTCTTGCTAAGTCACTAAATTGCCCAGGCTGGGCTGGAACTTGGGACCCTTCTGCCTCAGCCTCCCTGCTGTTCAATCACATTCCAGGTAGGCCACACTTCGTGGAACCTAAGCAGAAAAGTTTTCCCTGGGTCTCTGGGGCTTGGTCCGAAGGTTGCCTCCTGGGACTCAGATACAGGAACTTGGGGAGCTTGGGGGGTGGAGTTAGGGTGGAATGCAGGACTGGCACATGCTAGGCAGGTGCTCACCACTGAGCCACTGCCCCATCCCTCTTTGGTCTTTGTCACAGGAGTGTGGGGTGCGCCCTCCTGAGGGGTGAGGCAAAGTACCCTATCCACCCCAGACCTCCCAGCAGGGTGTGCCCAGATGCAGGGTGCTGGGGCTTGGCTCTCCTCGGGGGACAGAGCAGCCTGGGCCCCACCTCTGTGTGTACCATCGCTTGGCTTTAGTGATTTCCCGGGTGCTTCAAGCTGCTCCCCCAAACGATCACACCTGAAGTGGGGGTGTGAGGGCCCCATCGCTCAGCCTCCAGCTGGTCAGAAGTGCGGCCGGCAGTGGCGTCAGAGCCCTGAACCGGGGAGTGCTCCACCCTGGGCTGGGTGGAGAGATGGGGACTTTGGGCCCAGGGGTCAGAGAGGATGGCACAGGCACAGGTGCAGCGGCGGCCCAGGACCCCACACGCCTGGGGGTGGGCTGGGGGGTGCAGGCAGGCGGCAGGGAGAGGGTGGCCTTGGGCTGGCTGCCATCCTCCCCAGCAGTGCCTGAGGAAGGTGGCAGTGGGGCTGCGGTGGGCCCGGCAGGGAGGGTGGAGGAGCAGGGGTGGGAGGAGACACGGCCCAGGAGTGTTGGGGGGGACTAGGACCCCCCTTTTTTGCAGTACCAGGGATCGAACTCAGTACCTTGCACTTGCGAGGCAGGCGGGGCGCCAATGAGCTAAATCCCCGGCCCTGTTGTTTTGAGACTGGGTCTTGTCCTGTAGCCCAGGCAAACTCCCAGCAGGCCTCCTGCCTCAGCCTCTCCAGTGCTGGGATCACAGGCCTGCTCCACCACGCCCCCTCGTAAACTAGGACCCTCTGTAGCACAGCGGGTCCCAGCCTGCTGGGAAAGCAGAATGTCTGCACGAAACCACCCATCAGTCACCAAGAACGTCCTCACTTAGCTCTCCAGCCTCTTGTCCTAGCCAACCAATGGCCCTTACCTGGGGGCGTCCCACAGCAGGGCACCACGCTCCATCTCCCACGAGCTGAGCTTTGGGTTACAATAAAGCCACCCGCATAACTTCCCAGGGGCCTCCGGGCAGGTTTTCAAGTTCTGGAGTACTAGGGATTGAACCCAGGGCCCTCGTACTCAGCTACACCCCTGTGCCTTTTTATTTTTTTGAGACAGGATCTGGCTAAGTTGCTCAGGGTGGGCTCAAACTTGGGATCCACCTGCCTCAGCCTCCCAGAGTCCATGGACTACAGGGCTCTACCACCACGCCCACCCTAAGGTAGCTTTCACTGAGGATGCAGGTTGCAGAGGTCTGAGGAGAAGGCTCAGCTTTGTTTCCAAGTCGTGCCCATCCCCACTGCTATGCTAACCCGGGGTGGGAGCACCCTCAGCTCTGCACGTAGACGTGTTGATCCTGAGAGATTCTCTGGTCTGGGACTCTGAGCCCTGCATGGTCAAACCTGCCCCCAGAGCTGGCCTGTACTGCTTCTGCCCCACCCTGGGGCATCTTTCCTGCTGTCCCAAGGCCAGGATGAAGGGGCAGAGTAACCTGGTGGGCAGCTCCCTATCCACCCAAGAAAAGCCACCTCGGGAACTGTGCCTGCTCTGCACCGCTGAGACCCCAGCCACCCTGGCTACATCCCTGCCCAGGCTCCTGACCACCATCCAGTGTCACCCGTGGGCCGCTCGGGATGGCAGCCAAGACCCGGCAGGAGGGGGCAGGGGCTTCCCCTGGGAGGCGTGGTGGCCACACTGTCCCTGCAGCCGGTACATGCCGCCCCGCCCCTGCCCCTCGGATTCCTGCGCTGCCTCAGAACTCAGGCCAAGGACGAGGCAGACTGCTAACCCCAACCCTCGCTCCTGCAGGAGGCTGTTTTTCCTCTGCAGAATAAACACCCGCCCTACCTGGCCTTGGAAGGGCCACTGCCCCCTGCTGCGCTCTATGCCTCCGGCCCTGCTGGGTTCCTGGAGCCAGGACAGAGGGTGCCGCCCCCATGGAGCCTGAGCCTGGCACCCCAGCCCCGTTAGTGCCAGCCTGGCCTGGGAGGAACAATGAAACACTGCCAGACCTGCTGCTGAGGCTCGCTCTGCTGTCCAAGGCCAGCCTTGAGCTCCTGGGCTCAAGTGATCCTCCCACCTCAGCTTCCTGAGTAGCTGGGAGTAGGGGACAGGGTGGGGCACAGCTAACCCAAATCATCCACCCCTCAGCCCTACCTGGCCTGTCCTCTGGCTCACGACCCTGCTGTGGTTCCCAGGACCCCCACCTGCCTGGTCCTCTCCTGGACCCAGCCCAGCCCCGCCACTGACCCAGCTGCAACACACACAGGAAGCCCAGCTGCCAGGTGGCTGGGTTCATTCAGTGTAATTTATTGTAGGATAAAAAAATCAGCATTCACCTGCTTAGTGTACAAAAAGGACCCTGGGTTTCTTAAGAAAATGTTAGGAAACTGCAGAGGTGGACGCCTTCTGATTGTAACATTTGGCAAAAGTGAAAAATTCTTTGTAAACACCAAGTCCATGGCTCAAAGTAGTTTCTCTACAGTACAACATTAAAAGGAAAATAAAACAGCATCAATAAGTTAGACCGTATTTAATCAGCGAGTGAGGGTCATCCCGGCCCCGAGGCAGAGTCCTCCCTTGCCTTCGAGGACCCTCGGGATAAGGGACTGGCATGGCGCGGGGATAGCGGACTTAGGGGACCCCGTAAATAACGGCTCTCGAGTGCAGTGCGCACAGCGCCTTCCTTAGCCGCCCGTCCGCCCCAAGTGGAAACAAAACAGCCATTGAAACAGGAGGCCGGGCTTCCTCAAAGGAAAGAGCCGCCGGTGTCCCCACCGCGCAGGCGCCAGCTCTGTGGAAGCAGCCGGAGCCCTGCAGGTTAGAGAAACAGACGCATGTGCAGACAGCCACACTCACACACACGCACGCGCTCAGTCGCGCGCACACACACACACACACACACACACACTGCCCCACTGCGCCGGGGACACTGGAGACTAGGCACAGTGACAAAGCAGCAACCAGGGTGTCCTGGGGTCCCCAGCCCCTCCCTGAGTGCAAACCCAGCGATGGCCTGGCTGAGGCAACCTCGGGACCCGCAAGTAGACAGAGGGACGGAGCGAGGCCAGCAGCGTGGGGGCCGCGGCCTGCACAGGGGAAACTGAAGACCCAAAACATCACGCCCGCAGGGCCACCACGGCTGAAGGCCTGAACAGCAGGGTGGCCCAGCGAGGCCTGCGGGCGGCATCTCTAATACTGCATAGGGACGCGGGACATCCCGACCTGGACGTCCGAGGACAGGGAGGCACAGGTTTAGAAAAACTGCTTTCTCTTGTACAAAAATAGACGAGTCTCTTCGGTGGTAGCTCATAGAAAACTAGAAAAGGCAGCGGGCTGGCCCGAGTCTTGGCGGTGGCAAGAGGGACGGCTGGGACCCAGGCAGGCCACCGAGAGCTCACTGCACCCAGGCGAGGGCGGCCGGGCCTCCCGGGAGCTGTGGCTCGGAGCCGAGTGTCCGCATGTTTTAAATACTGTTTTCAATAGCCCGGCCTGCCCAGCCTGCCCGGCGCCTGGTGCCCAGGGTGCTGCTAGGCCCAGGCCTGTAGCTGCCACTGGTCGTACTCGGCGATGAGCCGCTTGATGTGCGCCAGCTTGCTGTGCAGGTACTCGCAGCGCTGCTTCTCCTGGCTGTAGTTGGTGTTGGTCTGGGGGACAGGGGCACTGTGAGGGCCGGACAGGGTGTCCGGAGGGCACAGGGGTCCCCTCTGCGTGCCCAGAAGGGCATGGGGCCGCGGGGGGGAGAGGGGGTGGGGCGCGGAGCCCCAGCTCCCGAGCCTGCTGCACCACCGTCCCAGCCAGCCCCGCACTCCGCAGGCTCACCTTTTTGATTTTCCGGTACTCCTGCAGGATCTGCCCCCGAGTAGTCTGGAGGGAAATGAGAGAGCACGTGGCACCCCTTCCGCCGGGAAGCTGGCCCCCGCGGCCAGGCAGGGCCCGGCCGGGAGGGACGGGCGGTGCTGAGCTGGGCAGCGGGGAGAGACGGCTGTGGGAGGCGGGGAAGCGGTCCCCGTCTGCCCACTGGGGCTGTCTGCTGCTCCCAGAACAGGGCGACGGTGCCACGGGGCCACACGGGTGCTTCAGGGAGGACAAGGGGTTCCTCTGAGACCCCCCAATCCACTGGAGACCCAAAGGGGCCTGGGCGGGACATGCATACGCTGACCCTGCTGACCCAGGGCTTGGCGCTGCAGGGAGGCACCCTGCTCTCAGCTCTGGAGGAGGCAGGCGGAGGGGACAAGAGGAACCGAGGGCGGGGATGGACACTAACCCGGCTCTGGGCCTTCTTGGGTCCAAGGCGACCCCCTGCCCGAGGGGCTGCTGACTCAGGCAGACACCCCTGGACCTTGGCCTCCGCCTGCCCGGCTGTCTGGGCCTGGCCTGGCCCCTCAGGAATCCCGCCGGGTCTCCCAGCCACAGCCCCTGGTACGTGCTCTCTCTGATTTTCCATCCTCTGATCCTGTGCCCCAGCAGCTCTTCCCGCCTGTCCCCATGGAACTCTGGCCTGAGCCTGTCCCCTACCCCATGGACACACCTCTTCGGGGGCCTCCACCTGTGCAGGGGACCCCAACGGCTTCCCGGTCCTGCTTCCACAAGTGTCACTGCCTAACCTCTTTCCTTCTTTTCCTCCTTTCTCGCGGTGGTGGGGAGGGAATCCAGGCCCTTCCTGTGCTAGGCAAGCACTCCCCACGCCACACCCCACCACTACCTTTCTGTTTCAGCCTCAGTCTGGCTGTGTGGGCCAGGCTGGCCTTGAACTCATGGGTTCAACAGTCCTCCTGCCTCAGCCTTCTGAGTACTGGGACCGCAGGGGTGCAGGGGTGCAGGCCTGCACTCCCGGCTGGTATCATGTTCTGAGCAAGACCCTGTCACACTGGATGGCACCTGCCTGCCCAGGGAGGACCGGCCTGCCAGGAGGACTTCCTCTGGGGGACCGCGCCCCCGGCGCACCTCGTATTCCTCGGACCCCTGCGTCAGCTGCCGCAGCTGCGCATCAAGCTGTGTGAACCGCCGCGTGATCTGCTCGATGCGCGCGTGGAGGTCGCGGTACTCGCTGTACTCGGCGTTGAAGTCGTTCTTGTAGCGCTGGCGCTGCTCCGAGGAGGAGATGGCCACGTACTTGCTGTGAGGACACAGGGCTGTCAGCTTCGGGGGTGGGGGCAGGGACCACTGACGGGGCACGAGGAACCCCGCCCACTGACCCGCTGGACTCACAGCAGGTAGTCAGGCGTCTCCGATGTGGACGTGGGCACGCTGGCACTGGCGTTGCAGGCTCCGTTCAGGCCTGCAAGAGCCAAGGCAGACCTGGGTCTGGCCGGGGCAGACACAGGGGCAGGGTGCGTGCAGGCTCCTGCCTGCTGGCTGTGGCTGCAGCGGCTCCGACAACAGGCGAGGCCAGGCCACACATCGGGAGCCCTGCTCCTCCGCTGGCCTCTCCTGAACATCAGCTCGGCCTGGCCTGGCCCGAGCCCTGTGGCACCCTGGGCTCCGGCCCAGCACAAAGGGACAGTGGCCTCCAGAGCCGCCCCGCCACATGCTCTGGGCCTGGTCCCCACCCAGAACCTCTGCTCCTGCTGGACCTGGGCAGCCTGGGGTGGATGGGCCATGCTCTGTGGCCTGCAGTCCATGCCCGGGGCGGGGAGCACCCCACTGCCCCACCCCGCATGCAGCCCATACCTTCCTGAAGGGTCTTTTTTTCTCCTTCTTGTGTTCCTGGGGATGGAACCCACGGCCTCTGCACTGAGCTATGCCCCAAACCCTTTTCAGTTTTTTCTTTTGAGACAGGGTCTAAGCTGCACAGGCTGGCTCGCTCAAACTTTTGATCCTCCTGTCTCAGCTTCCCACAGTGGCAGGATCACAGGCGTGTGCTGCTGCGCAGTTCTACTCGGTTCAGGCATGTGCCTTGAATGTGCGGGCTGCTGACTGACCCCACCCGACACCTGAGCAGATCCTTACCACACAGGGCTCAGGCTCCACTCCAGGTGGGGCCACCCCAGTGCCTGGGCCCACAAGGCTGTGGGACTAAGTGGATGTGGGTCAGACAACAGCCATGAAGACATCTTCCAGGAGAAACAAGAACCCTGCAAGGGACTCTGGGTACAGGTCAGCGAACCAGGCTTGTGGCCCTGAACAGGCAGGTGCCGTGATGCACGCCTGGAGGACACAGCGAGACCCTGAGTGTGGCTCCGCTGTTTCCCTGTGAGAGGCTGGTGCATGAACCGCCTGAGCTGGGGCTCCACACACACACTGATGGCCCACCTCCAGCCACCCTGGGCCTCCTGGGGCTGCCTCTTGGGCCATCTTTACAGCTGCGTGTCCACTGGGCTGCCGAGCCAGCCTGGAGCCCACACTCCCAATGCCAGGGACAGTCCACCAGCCAGCCAGTTGGCAGCACCTCACTCTGCCCTCGAGACCTTCACCAGCGGGACAAAGGGGGAAACTAAGGCTGAGAGTCAGCTCAGCTGGGGACAGAGGCCCCAGCCAACCTCTGCTCCACCAAGCCTGGGCGTGGGCTGTGAGGCTGTGATGCTTCTTGCCAGGGCTGCTCCAAGGGCCTCCGCCACTTGCTCCCAGCCCCAGCCGACCCCTCAGGGACCCTGTCTCCCATCTGGGTCAGGTGCTGGGACCCTGTGTGACAGTCACTGTGCCCGGGGCACCGCTGATGTCCCTGCTGTCCCTTCCTCCTGCCTCTCCTGCATGTGTGGTATGGGGACAGAGCTGGGGCCCTCTGGGGCTTGCGGCACCTGTTCTTTGGCCGGGGCTGTCCCAGGTGCGGGGAACACCACATGGCCTGGGGACCTGAGCAGGCAAGACAGGAACCCTCTGCGAGGGCCCTCCTGGAGGAGGCCTGGGTGCTGAGGCTCTCAGGGGCAGCAGGACAACACGTCAACACATCCCAGAGCCACAGTCCCGGATGCACCCGGCTCGGGGCCCTGCCTGCCCTGGGCAGCTGGTGCTAGACAGCAAGGTTGCCAACTTGGACGCTGCCACCATCCAGGGCTGCCTGCGATGACGCAGCAGTCCCCTCCCCTGCAGCGGCTGACACCCAGACGCAGCTGACGTCCTGCAAATGTTCGCCCTTTCATGCGACTTCAAGCACTCACAGCTGTGGGCCGTGCAGTGGTCAGGCTGCTGCCACGGCTCTGATCCCAAGGCTAGGGTCTCTGCACTGGGTCAGCACCACGCTGGTCCACGTTGCCCCAGCCGGCCCCACACCTGGCTCCGCTGCTGGCAGCACAGGCCTCCCGCCGCCTGCCAGGCCTCCCCACCTGCGCGGTGACCGCATCCTTTCTCTTGTGGTCCTGGGGCTGGAACCCAGGGCCTCGCGCTCAGCCATATCCTCAGCCCTGTGACACTGGTCTTCCTCTGTAGTCCAGGCTTGGTTGACCTTGACCTTGCTAGGCTGCCCAGGTTGGTCTCGAGTTCCCCAGCCCCTGCCTCAGTCCCCTGAGAGCCAGGGTGGCAGGCATTCCCCAAACCCCTCCTCCACACACTGACAGCACTGCTCAGTGGGCCTCAAGCCCTGTCCCTGCGCCCATCCTGTGCGTCCCGCCCCAGCTCCCGGCAGCCAGGCCCGTGGCACGCTTCTCTCCCCTGCATCCCCTCCATGAGTGCCGGCTTCCCATGGGCCACGCAGGGAGCAGAGGACCCGACATCCCTGAGCGCAAGGGCGGCCAGCAGCGCTCTGCCTCGCACCTACCCAGGGCGTTGGGCGGCTCTCCATGGGCAGTGGGGTCAGGGTGGGGCAGCAGGGCACGGGGCCTGTCCTCTGCCGCCCTCTCCTTGTCCCTGTGCTTCTTGGACTTCTTCCTGGGCTTGCTGCGCACGGGGCTGCCTTGGGGCCCATCAGGCTGGGCACAGTCTGTCAGAGGGGGGAGGCTGAGGGGTGCAGTGGGGGCCGGGATGGCCGTCTCCCCTCGTGTGCAGTCCTGACTGCTGTGGCCCTGGCTGACATCGGCCAGGGAGTCGTGGGCGCGTGGGGGCTCCAGCCGCAGGGGCAGGTGGGCGTCAGGCGGCGGCCCGGACGTGGGCAGGAGAGCCTCCCGGCCGTTGGGTGCACTCGGCCTCCCGTTGAGGGCAGGCTGGGCTCTCTGGGTGAAGTGCGAGATCCTGGGCTTCTTGTGGATCAGGGGGTCGATGAAGTCAAGGGGCTGCAGCCGCTTCTGCAAAGGAAAGGGGTGATCACGGAGGGGAGTTGGGCGCTGGGCTTTGGCCCCAGAGAGGCCCGCTGCCTGGATTCCTGCGGGGCCTGTGCTGGCCACACGGGGGCGTCCGGACACCACGCCAGGCCTGTAGGGCTGGCACTGCCTGCTTAGCCCCACAATGTCAGCCTGAAGGGGCCCCGTGGGGTCTGCTTCCAAGTATCACTCTACTGGGCACGTTCTCCAGACAGGGACAGGGACAGGGCCAAGAGGGCCAGGAGACTAAGGGGCAGTGACCCCAGCACAGGGCGGGGGCAGTGGGAAGGCCATACCTGGGCGGGCGAGGCTGGGCGCCCGTGCTCCGAGGGAGGGCTGCAGGCAGCGGGCTCTGTGTTCTGCGGCTGGCACAGCTTCCTGCGGAGGGAAATGGGTGGTCAGGGGCCCCCTCGGCACCCATGGTCTCCCACCCCATTGTCGCCCTGGGGACAGGGTCGCTGCCCTGAGAAGCAGAGCCGAGCCGGGCAGGGCAGGGTGACCTAGGGACTCCCCACCAGCGTCTGCTGTGGGCTGGACAGGCCCAGGGAGTGCTGGGAGGTGGCGGGAGAGACAGGGCCCCAGGGAGGGTAAGGGCGAGATGAGGTGACAAGGAGCCCCCCAGTGCTGTGCAGGGAAGGGCGGGGGGGCTGCAGCCCTGTGCACTGACACTCGGGACCCTGCAGCAAAAAGGTAGCCACACGGGATCCGGGGCTCACCAGGAGCCGCAATCAACCTCTTTGCTCCCTTGGCCACCCGAGGGGACTGAGCCGTCCTGATGCCGGGAGGCCCAGTCCTGTGTCCAGCATGACACCTGCACCTCCAGATGCATCAGCAGGGAGACAAAGACCCCTGGCAGGCAGCCCACCATGTCGCGAACGGCTCAGCTGAAGAGCCCATTCCTACCACAGGACATTATACTCAGCCTGGACCAGCCACCGAGGCAAGCCTGGAGTAACGCACGGGTGCCAGCAGCCACGGCCGAACCCGGCCAGGCGCAAGACCCCACCTTCGGAACCACACGGCTCCTGTGAGCAGCTACTCGGCCCACACAAACTGCATCTCGGGAAAGCTGTTACTTTTTAAAATCTCCTCAGGGAAAGCCGATCAGAAATGATGTCACTGCCAGAAAACAGGAACACAACACCAGGAAAGAGCAGCAGGAGACTCGGAACCCGAAGTGATGGAGACAGAGATGGGATGCGGAGGTGAACCAGTCCCCCGACGTGTTCTCCGGAAGAGAACAGTGCAAGGAGAAGACAGACAAGCAGAGCCTGGGGGGCCTTCTCTCAAGCCTGGGACAGAGGCAGTGTCAGGGGCCCTCGGGCTGTGGTGCCGTCCCAGGGGGCCCTTCTGTGACTGCGTGGGTGGACCAGCAGAGCAGCTGCACACTGATCTGCATACTTGGGGAGGCTGAGGCAGGAGGATCGCCTCGAGGTCGAGGCCAGCCTGGGCTACATAGGGAGTTCAGGGCCAGCCTGAACTACGAAGGAAGACCCTGCCTCAGAAAAAGAAAAAAAGAAAAAAAAAAGTAATAAAGGGCTGGGGATGGAGCTCAGTGTGAGGGTCCTGAGTTCAGTCCTCAGTACTGGGAAAGCAAAACCAGTCCCAGGAGCTGTGCTCCCTGAGCTCCAGGGAGGAGTGGGCCACAGCCACAGGGGCTGGGGCTCACAGAGAGAGAGAAGCTTAGGTGCTATGCGTGGGGCTCAGGCCCTGGGGGGACCCCTGAAGGGAGGAGGCTAGAGGTGGGTGCCAGGCAGTACTCGCTCTCAGGACCTGCCCAGGCCGCCCCCGTGACAAGACACCCAGCCCTGCCCACAGCTCCCCGCAGGGCCCCTCTGGCTGAGGACAGAGCTGTGCGCATGGCCCTGCAGGTGACCCCTGGTGTGAGGTGGCCACTGGAGATGCTGGCCCACGCCAGGAGCCGAGCGGCTGTGGCCTCCAGAGGCTGCAGCTCACAGGATGATGTGGAAGCGGCCTTGAGTGGGGCGGTGGGCAGGCGGGGAGGCTCCTGCCTGGCCGGGAGTTGCAGCACGGGCATCAGGCCCTGAGGACCAGGCTGTGCGGTGCTGGCTCAGGTGAGCAGGGCTGGTGCCCGGGTTGGGGGCTGGGGGCGGAGACCCCCAGAAAGGTGGCCGCACTCCCACACAGACACCCAGGTCTTGTCACAGCCGTGTCCCCTGCCTGCCTCCGCAGCTCCCAGGACCCAGTGAGTGCGAGGATGGAGCGCCGTCGCACACTCCTTCCCCGAGGTCACCGTGCCCTACTTTAATACCACACCTGCACTGCTGGGCCTCAGACCCAGCAAAAAGCAGAAGAGCTCACGGCCCGGGAGCCCGAGGCTCCTCTCCACAGGAAGCCCACACCGCGCCCCCGCGGACCTGGTCTCATAGCCAAAGGGGACTCGGGGAGCAGCGCTGCTCAGTCCCTGAGGGGCGGCAAGAAAGGCCGACTGTTGGGGCTCTGCCTGAGGCTTTGGGGTCAGGGCTGGTGGCCACAGGGACACCGACGGGAGAGGGTGGCCGGGCGGTGGGGACAGGCGGCCTTACCGCGTGAGCACACGCTTCAGCAGCTGCTGATCCCCCTCGGAGTAGCCGGGCCAGTCCTTCTGCACATCCTTGTACACGCAGTCCCTCAGTGTGCACGTGCCGTCCTTGGCGCTCACGTTGGCCACCTGCAAGACAGCAGCGTTAGGGCCGGGGATTCAGCTCGGTGCTTCCGGTGTCTGCCACGGAAGTGAGAGGACCTGAGTTCCATCCTGGTACCAAAAAAAAAAGATGACAGCAGCATCCCCCGAGGGAAGCCCCACAGACGGGCAGCAGGCGCAGTGGCGATCTCGACGCCCAGGATGCAAGGGACGGAGACTTCCTGCTGCTGCCCGTGGCCCCACACGTGCCCTTCGGGGCATGGAGGGACGAGAAGAGCCATGGTGAGCTTCCAGCAGGGCAGCGTCCCATCTCCGCTTGAGATGCACGCGAGCCCCATCCCTTCTAGGGCGCAGCTCCCAGGGCAGAGGTGCCCGGCAGGGGCGCCATCCCCGAGCTCCCGCCGGCTCCCAGGACGCTTGGCTGCTGTCCCGAGGGGGCACCAACAGGCTCTCGGGCCCTGGCTGAGGGATGCCCTGTGGCGGCTGCTCTTCCCGTGCCCCTGCTGCAGCCTGAGGGCCTGTGGCCACTCTCCATGTGTGACTGCTTGGGGCCAACAGACGTTTCTCCTGCTGCGTGGCGCCCTTCACAGGTTCTCGGCGCCACGTGTGACTGTCCTCGGCCACTCCCAGAGGTGGGCCTGGCGGGTCACAGCCCCAGGTGTCCCCACCCTGAAGGACACCCTTCTTGGGCTCCCTGGGCCCTCCCTGCGGCACATACTGCCTTTGGTCTTCACGTGGGACGTTTCCGCCGAGAGCGAGGGGCCTCGGAGGGACACAGCTGTCACTGCTGGTCCCCAGTCTGGTGGCCGGCGGAGGCTGGAAATGACGGCCAGGTGAGGCGCACCCCCAGACCTCCCCCTCTGAAAGCTTGCGGTCCTTCAGCTCGGGGAGTGGCACTTCCGGGACGGGCCAGACTGGCTGAGCTGGGGTGAATGGTGTGGACACTGTGCCCACTGACACTGAGCCAGTCACCCAGAGAAGACGGGTCCCAGCCTGTGCTGGTGGGCAGCCTGTCTCAGTCTCCCTGTGTGGCTGGAGATGGCCCTGCCACACTTCGCTCTGCATTCCTGAGGCCCTCACTGAGCACTAAGGACCTCTGCGTCCCGTGCAGGTCTCGCCTGGATTGCAACTTCCTGGATGCCTCATTGGCCCCTCTGCCTGGGCCATGAAGCCAAACACGCGCTTGCTATTGCCTGGGCTGCTCCTGAGCAAGCAGGGTGGAAAGTCAGGGCCGGGTCCTTGCTGGCACGTCCTCGTCCTCATCCAGACTCAGCCCAGATGGCATCGCCTGCGGCTGCGGTGGCCTGGGTAACAGGCCCTGGGCCGGTGCTGCCATACGAGGGGCAGCTCAGTCTTCTCCACAGAGGCCCCCATCACCACCCCGCTGCGTATGGAGTGCTTGGGCGGGTGATGGCCCTCTGTCCACAGGTCCTCAGAGGGGAGCCGGGGCTAGGACGCAGCTTCATCAATGCCCCTGAGCACCAGGCTTTGGGGGCACCTGGGCCAGCAACACGAGAAGCCTGGCGAGCACCCAGCACGCAGGAAGCGCGTCCTCCCTGCAGCACTGACACCCCAACCCTGCACGGCACAGCGTGTCCCGGGTGCAAGGCGGGCGGGATAGGAGCGGATGGCTGTGATCCCATCAGCCACCACCGAGCACAGGCTCGGGCGCTCCCCTCCACAGTGCCGTCCAGTTCTCCAGGGCGAGTGCCCACAGCCTGGGTGATTCACAGACACATAGGAGTTGCTCCCTGCCCCAGGGTCCCAGGGGCCAGGGAACCTCAGGACCTCGTGTGGGTGAGGGGCAGGGGAGGAACTTGGATGTTTCTCCATGGCAGGGTCCACCTGCTGGCACCCTACTCCCGTCCTGGGCTCTGCCCGACAGGTGGCAGTGATCAGAGACTTCCAGCCTGTAGCCCCTCGACATTCGCCCCAGTGGCTGCCTCACAGCCTAGCCCCGTGCCTGCCACCGTACCTGCTGCAGCAGCCCGTCCAGCGCATCCTTGTCCACCTGCGCCAGCCCATCCTTTTGCAGCCGCAGCAACAGCTCAGCCTTGCGGTAGGGCCTCAGCGCCAGGAGGTGCAGCACTCGGTCCCGGAAGGGCCGCTGGGACACCGTGCCTGGCCCTACCCCACTCGAGCTGCTCTTCCTGATGGCGTTTGCCAGGTTGATGGGGGTCGCCCGCTTGCGGGAGGGCACGGCATCCACCGCCCCCGGGGCTGGCTTGCGGAACTGGACCTTCTTGCCTGCAACGAGAGCCTGGGTGTTAGGGGCAGTGGGGCACGGCATTGGCACTGGGTTGCAGGAGCCCGCACTGGGTGGCACAGGCAGAGCTGCCGAGATGGCTGAGATCCCGGGGGCCCAGCTAGGGGCGGAGGCTCTCCCGAGGGCTGGCCACTGCCCTTGGCCCTCATGCCCTATGTCACAGCATGGAAAGATGTGTTCCTAGGCCCGGGGCCCACACACCCCTTGGGCTCTGCTCTGTGACACCCTGGCAGGAGGGCTGGGCCTGGTCCTCACAGCCTGAAGGGAAGACACAGGCAGAGGAGCTGTGCACATCGAGACCTTTCCTGCTGTGCGAACGTGGTGCAGGGATGGAGCCCAGGGCTTCGCAAGTGCTAGCCGAGCATTCTACCACGGAGTGGCACCCCAGCCCTTTGTACAGTTTTTTTTTTAAATTTTTTTGGTACCCAGGATCGAACTCAGGACCTCGCGCTTGCGAGTCAGGCTGTGGAACCACTGAGCTAAATCCCCAGCCCTAGAAATGGTGATTCTTTTTTTTTGTAAAGGAATAGAACTCAAGACCTTGTGTTTTCAAGGCAGGCGGCGGCACCACTGAGCTAAATCCCCGGGCCCAGTTTTTTATTTTTGTGGTTCGGTGGTCTGGACTCAGGACCTGCACACTGAGCTATGTCCCCAGCCTTTTTATTTTGAGGTGGTCTCACCAAGATGTCCAAGCTGGCCTTGAACTTGAGATCCTCCTGCCTTGGCCTTCTTATGTGCAGGAATCACAAGCATGTGTCATGCTGCCCGGCTGTATTTATATCTTAGGGAGGAGTGTTTGCACCAGGATACCAACCGTTTCAGAAACCATCTGGGACACAATTAGTATGATGAGACAAATCTTTTAACTGAGTTTTGGGCCAAAGAACCACATACTCATGTGAGCAGACCCCCACGTTTCCATTCTGAGCATCCTAGGCTGGCACCTCGTCAGCTGCCCCTCGCCGCCACCCAGAGCCCTAATGCAATGGGTGACTCAGGCACCGGCTGTAGAGGGGATCAAGTCCTGAGCAAGGTGGCCACTGAGGGCTGGGGGTCGGGCCCACTGCTTAGGAGAACCCAGGCCTGAGATCCTCACAGCTCTATGCTGCCCCGCCTCGCCCCTTGCTCTCAGAACCTGGCGCCCTTCTCTCCCGTGGCCTGTTTTGATGACTTCTTCCTCGCCTCTGCCAAACCTGACAGTGGAAGCCCATGGCTGGCCGAAGGCCACTAACAGAACCATGCTCTTCTTCCCGCTCCTCACTGTCTCCATGTCTCTGCACACCGTGGTGGTGTCCAGGCTGTGCAGCAGTCACACTGGCAGCAGCCACTGGACACCAGCTCACTGGCACTGTACCCCGCGTCTCCCGGGAACCCATGTCTGCTGGCAGGGGAAGGGCCCCAAAGCCACCGCCCGGAGAGGACCCTGCAGTTCCCAGCTCCAGGTGTCCTCAGTCACAAGTGCCACAGCCCAAGTGCGGCTGCCTCGTGACGCTGGCAGTGGTCCTGGCACACCGTTGGGGCCAGCCCTCTGGTGCCCACACAGCAGACTCCTGCCCACCGAGGGCCGCCAGGTCTCACCCAGGTAGCGGCCTCCGGCCTTGATGACGATGGTGCCTCGGCTCCGTGTCTCCTCCTCTGCCTGAGCCATGCTCTCTCGGGCCTTCTGGTAGGAGTCGTCAGTGGCACACACTGTGACCTTGTCCTGGATGCTGCCCAGGCAGTCCAGGTGGACGTCCCCACGGCTGCAAGACAAGGGACAGGACAGGGCTCAGACACCGCCACTCAGAGCACAGGGAGTCAGGTGGAGCGGGGCCAGGGCCTCACCTGGACACATATTGCTGGATGCAGTCGAAGCTGCCCTGCGGGCTGTCCCGGCCAATGTTGGAGAGGTAGAAGGAGAAGGTCCGGACCTCCTCAGGGCAGTCGGGCTGGGGGATGCAGATGTGCTGCGAGCGGAGGACAGGAGAGGCGTCACTGAGGCTCTGCCTGGCCCACGCAGCCGTGCACCTGAGCTGTCTCCGCGCCACCTCCCCGGCACACCACTCAGGGGAGTGCCATGCCACTGTCCCCCATGACACCCCTGCTCTGCTGCCTGCAATGACACTGCCAGGGCAGGTGGCGCCCTTGGGCTGGGGCAGGGGCCCTGTCTGGCTCTGAGCAGCGATGGCACCGCGCCCACCCAGAGGCAAGGTCCCCACCTCAACTGTGTGACTCTGGGAGGCAGCCTGACAGGGCGGTGACTCCGTTTCCCACCCAGCAAATAGGGAGGTTGGCCTTGGGCACAAGGTCCTAGGGACACGGGCCACACGATTGGCTGTTTACAGCCCTGCAGCCACAAGCAAGGCAGGAACTGGCCTGGAACAGCTCACAGGTGGGCTCCCAAGTGGCACACGACACAGTGTGCGTGCCACAGTTCATACTGTGACCTCGGACAGTGCCTGCAGGCGGAACAGACATGGCGGCATCTGCAGACAGCACACAGGTGGCCTGGGCTGCCAGGACACAGCTGGGCAGGGCGTGTCACACTTCTGGCTGGGTGCCACCTGCCTACTGCTGAGGAAGGGCCACCCGGAGACGGTCATGGGGACCTCCCCACACCAAGCTTCACCCTCCCTGGCTGGGATGCAGCTCGAAGGGCTGTGCTGGGCCACAGGAAGACACAGGCACCTCCTGGGGCCAGGCCTACACCAAGATGGCATAGCTACTTGGCGGGTTGAGTGGGCCAGGTCCGCACACAGCCGGAACCTGCCTCAAGAGGGAGCCTCAGCTTGCACCCTGGTCTCCCCAGCACCCTCTGGCCCTGAGCACATCCCTGTCGCCTGCTGCAGAAAGAGCCCCAGCCTGAGAAGCAGAGCTGGAGACCTGGGGGGGGGGGGGAGTCACAAGGCGCCAAGAGCACGGGCAGACGCGTGCTGTACGGTGACTGCCTGGGGGACCCCTTGCCTGTGCTGCCCCCCCGACCCTTCCCAGTCCCGTGCCCGGCGCCCTCCCAAATGGCAGAGGCTGGGTTTTAGTGTCTTGGAAGTGGCAGACACACACGGGGCATGGTCACCCCAAGGGGCCCCGCTCCTCCCTGGCTCCCAGACTGAGCCCCAGGGCACTCACAGCTCCTGTTCCAGCAGGCAGAGAGCCCGCCACCGCCAGGCCACCCGCCACACTGCTGTCACAGGGACAATGGTGGGGACAGGGAACGGAGGACAGGCACTCAGGAGGCCCAAGGCTGCTGGTGCCCAGGGGGGACACAGGCAGCGGCGGCGGTCTCTGACAGTGGCTGCTCAGCTGCTGGCTCACGGTCCCCAGGCGTGGGAGGACAGGGTGCCCGCTGGTGGAGCAGTCCAGGAACAGGTCGCCTGCGCCCAGTTAAGCACTGACCCGAGTGCTAGGACAGGGCCGGGGCACGGCCACTGCTCAGCAGGGACGGTGCCTCGCGGCAGGCAGGCCTTGGCCCCTGCTGGGGGCTGCTGGCGAGTCCCAGAGACTGAGGTCCTGAGTGCCCCACGAGAGCGCCAGCCGCAAGCCCCTGAACTGCCCTGGAACTTGCACTTCTCCCGCCTCAGCCTCCCCTCCCAGACCGCTGGGTCTCCGAGCAGGTACGGGGCGGGGGGGGGGGGTGCCCAGGGACCCCCAGCCTGGCCCTGGGCCAAGCCGGCAGCCCATCCTGTGAGTCTGCCCCGTGGCCAGCAGGGGGCGCAGGCCCGTCACAAGCCGTTCCCCGGGCCCTGCAGCGAGCCCTCTGTAACCAGCCCCAATCGGCCAGCCTCTATGGCAGTGGCTCGGGGCTGGGAGCTCTAAAGACATAAATGAAGTTCTGCTTGGGGGTAGCGGAGTGGTGGAGGAATATCCCTGGACATTCCACTGCAAGATAAAACCAAGATAGAGGCCAGGCCTGTCCAGATGGCGTGGCTCTCTTGTGAAGTGTGGGCTGCTGTCCCTTGAAGATGGGCGCATCTCCAGCTCGGCCCTCTGCTCTGCCCCCAGAGTGCGTGGCCTGGCATGGTTAAGGTCAATCTAAGGATGCAGGAAGTAACGGAGCCAGGCTCGGTGTCTGGGCAGAGGGGTGGCCATGGCCGTGTGGGGCTGAGCAGGGACACTGGCCAAGTGGTGCCAGGGAGGGGCCGGGTGCCGTGCCACCACACGCCACTCCTCTCAGGGCTCAGCCTGGGCTGGCCACCCTCCCTTGGCACGGTGGCTGGATGGCCCAGCAGCCCGGTCAAGCTCAGAGCTTCCCTGCCATCAGTGGCCTGGCCCTGCGGCCCCATGAGTTGACTCTGAACGTCAGGGGCGACATGTGACAAAAACACCGAGGTCAGGAGAGACAGGGCAGGGCGGGGATGGGAGTGACCGCGCACTGGGACCAGCTTCCCTTCCAGAGCAGATGAAATCACTCTAGGACCAGACAGTGGCAAGGGCCTAGGACCCTGTGCACAGACTGCAATCTGGGGCCACAGGCACCGAGAGAGCTCTGGGGCAGCTGGTAAATCCGGCCTGGTGGAGCTGGAGGAAAGACAGCCTCTAGCAGCGCTGGGATCCACTCCCATGTGCTGCAGACCGGGCCTAGACCCGTTTCTACCACACATACGTGCAAAGCAAGGCGCACCGAGAACTCAGTACTGAGACACAGGCACTTAACCCCCCAGGAGAGTAAGCGGGTAAGTCCTGAAGACACAGGCGCAGGCCAGGGCTTTCTGAACAAAAGCCCAATGGCATACGAAATAATATCGAGAGTCAACACATGGGATCATGTCAAATTAGCAAGCTTCTGCACAGCAAAGGAAACCACCAACAGAGTGAAAAGACAGCCTGCAGAGTGGGGAAGAAAAACTGCTAGCAAGACTCATATCTAGAATATATGAAGAACTCAAAACAATCAGACGCCCTCAAATAAAAGACCCAATCAAAAAATGAGCAAGTGACATGAACAGACATTTCTCAGAAGTACAGATGACCAATAATTATATGAAGAATGTTCCACATCGCCGGCATTACAGAAGTGCCAATTAGAACTACACTGAGGTTCTATCTCACTGCAGAAAGAATGGCCATCATCAAGAAATTGAGCTGGGGGTTTAGCTCAGTGGTTCTGCTGCCTGCCTCACAAGCGCAAGGTCCTGAGTTTGACCCCTGATAACCAAAAGAAAAAAAAAAAATTGAATAACAAGGCTGGGGATGTAGCTCAGTGGCGCTGTGCTGTGCCTGCCAAGTATAAGATCCTGAGCTCAATCCTCAGTCCTGCAAAAATAATTTAAAAATTAAAAAGAAAAAGAAATCGAATAACAAATGCTGCCAGGGCTGGGGGAAAAGGAACCCTCCTCCACTGCTGCTGGGAGTGGAAACTGGTGCAATCACTATGGGAGTCCGTGCAGAGAGTCCTCAAATAACTAAAACTGGAAATTCCATTTGAGCCAGTTCTTCCCCATCTGGTATCTTCCCTAAAGAGTTAAAGACATCACATTAGAGAGATACATGCATACCCTGTTTATAGCACCACAATTCATAAGAGCTAAATCTTGGAAGTGGTCTATATGTCCATCAACAGATGAATGGATAGAGGAAAATGTGGTATTTACACACAGTGGAGTACTACTCTGCTATAAAGAAACATAAACTTGGCCGGGGATTTAGTTCAGTGGTTTTGCCGCCTGCTGCACAAGCACAAGGACCCGAGTTCGACCCCCGGCACCGAAAAAAAAAAAAAAAAAAAGAAGGATAAACTTGAGGCACTCATAGGTAAATGGATGCACCACGAGAATACAACATTACGTGAAATAAATCGGATACATAAGCTTAAATATCTCATGGCTTGTCTTATATGAAAAACCCAAAATATAAAGAGAGAGCAAAATAAAAGATAATAGGAAGTAGAGCGATCCTTTTCACATGGTTAGGGGATCCAGCAATGGAGGGGGGGAGGGGAGAAAAAAGGAATTGAAGGGAAAGAGGGAAGAGGGACAGAGCTGGAAGGAGCAGGGAGGGAAGGGTAGGGTAGGGGATGCCAAGTACCAAGATGTGCAATGTCGCGATGGCCGGATCATTAAGTCTGTAGAGAGCTCTAAGAAAAAAGAAACCTAAAGTCGATCAGCACCTGAGCGGCTCTCCCTGCCACCTCCGCCTGCAGCCCGAGCCCCTGCGGCCCTAAGGCCGGGCCTCAGGCGAGGGAACGGACAGCGTAGTGGGGCCCATAGTTCTAGCCGAAGTCTCAGCGTGTCACAGCCCTGCCTCGTCTTCGGGGAAGGAAACTGAGGCACACAGAGGCAGGCCCTGCTCGTGGCACCCAGGGCCCGGGCCCCACTCTGCAGCGCCCGCCCACTCCCCCGCCTGGAGACCACGCTGGGGAGGGGTGTCCCCCCCCAACCCCCCCCCCCGGCTGCACAGCAGGAGGCTGGAAGAAGCCAAGCGAGGGAGGAGCGCCCTCTGGTGGCGACCACGGCTGTCACAGCCTCCGTGTGTGCAGCGCGACTCCAGCTGTGGCTGGGACCAGGCCCACACGGCTGTGCGGCGCCCCTCCCACCACACGCCAGCTGTGGCCACCAGGGGGCGCCATCCTCCGGGCTGGGAGGGGACCTGGGCAGCAGGACGCTGACCCCTAACCCATGACCCCGGGGGCGTGTCCTAGGCTGCAGGGGTGGAGGACACGGGGCTCAGCGTCACCCCCAGGCCGAGCGACCCTTCGCTCCCTGGTTCAGGAGCCGCCCATGCCAGGGTCTGAGCGTCCCCAGGAGACAGGCTCTGAGGGTTCGGAGACGCCAGCCCCACGGGGCCTCTGCAGGTCCTGACAGTGGACCCAGGTCCTCACGCCCGGGTCAGACCCCCTAGGACACAGTGCAGGAAAGGCGGGAGCAGCGGCAAACCCCATGCGCCAGTGGGCGGCACCGGGCTTGAGACCCGGGCAGGCGTTGTGGGCACCTCAGCCTCTCTCCTCCCCCAGTGTTTCTGCGAGACTGCCATGTCAAAGGAAGAGTGTCAGCCAGGCAGGCCTGCAAGCCCAGCACTCTGGGAGGGTGAGGCAGGAGGATTTCGTCTGAGGCCAGCCTGGGCAACTTAGCAACTTAGCAGAGCTGGGGCAAAGGCCCTGGCTTGGATACCAGGTTCTGTGAGCAGAATGGAGCCTATCTCGGGGCAGTGAGGGCCCCTTTTCTCTCTGAGTCGGGGCCTCCCACCTAGGTTGGGACCCCACAGCCCTTGACCTCCGGGCGCTGGGTGGCAGGCGTGTGCCTCCTCAGCTGGCCCCGGCCTCTTCTGACTGCAGGGGTCGTGTGATCCAGCCTGTAGGCCAGGCAAGCAGGAAGGGGTGTCCGAGGGCCTGGGGGCAGCCTGGCTCAGCCCCAGCAGAAGTGAACAGGGCTAGCATAGGCCTCTGGGGCCAGGTCCCACCACTCCAAACTGACAGAGACAAAACCAACTCACCCCTTGGCTTCCTTGAAATCGGATCGATGGTCTCAGTGACACAGAATCCTACAATCAAACAGAATGGGAAAATGTCAACACAGAGTGAGAAATCCAGGCAAACTTCCCAGCTGCACATGGAGCAGGATGGAGTCAGTGTCGCCAGGGGAAGCAAGAAAACTGCATGTGCCTTAACACCTCAGGATGGGTCACTGGAGCTGGGTTTTGAAGCATCAATAGGAGTTCCTCCAACAGACACAGGGCTGGGGCTTCATAAGTGGCAAAACCAGGGCCTCAAGCCAGCAGCCTTGATGGAGAGGCTGGCAGTGGGCCTGGACTTGGGTCAGGAGTCCACACCATGCCCTCAAGCCCGTCACTGGGCTGTGACTCTCGTGGGAAGGAAGGAGGGCAGAACTCAGAATGCCAGAAACAGCTAGGGGGAGGACAGGGTGACTTGGGCACACTCGTGCCAGGGCCTGCACAGCCCCTTCCATCCCCACAAAGGCAGCAGCTTGGCCACATCCTGCCTCGAAAGCACCCTCCAGATGGAAGTCGGGCCATGGACACGGGACAGGTGAGAAACCAGGGCGCAGCCACCGCCGTGCCCACCCTGGGCAGGGGACTCAGGGGCAGAAGCAGAGCAGAGCGTGCCCAGGGCTGAGGCAGGGCCCCCAGCGAATGTGGGAACTGCCCAGGAGACCAGGGACCGCGCCCCACTCCAAGCCGCCTTTCTCCTGGGGCTGGGATGAAGAACAGCTCCACCACTTTGAGCCTGGTGGTGCCACTGAGCAGATAGGCAAATGGACCCAGGCTCTGTTAATCTGGAGAGTTGGGGATGGAACCCGGGCCTTTTTAAATTTTTTATCCTGAGACAGGGTCTCACTAAATCACTAAATTGCTCGGGGTGGGCTTGAACAGAAGATCCTCCTGTCTCAGCCTCCCGAGTACTGGGATTATAGGTGTGTGCCACCACACCTGGCTCTGTTAGTCATTCTTAACATGTGAGCAAGAAATGGGTGAAAGGAAATTGTTCAGTGACACAAGGTCCTCCTGGGGCCGAGGAGACAGTGAGGCAGAGCGGCACTGCCTCAGGGGCCGGTACGACGCTGGGGTGTGGCTGGGGATGCCAAGGTGGCCCCACGACTCAGTGTCCCCACATGGCGAGGCTGAGCAGGCACAGCCCCAATGTGGGACAGAGCCAGGGCCCAGTGTGCAGGGCTGGCGGCAGAGCCAGGACCGTGCCTCCCACAGCTGCTCCCACAGGCCAGGCCGGAAGCCTCCCTGCACTCAGTCCCCGAGGGCGTCTCCGGACCGGGCTGCTCCCAGAGGGGCAGAGGCTGCAGAGTGCTGAGCTCAAGTGCGTCTCCAGTGACCAGGCCCGGCAGGGCCCAGCCTCTGGCATGCGGGCTGTGTGGGGTCGCCTGCTGCTCAGCAGCACGGTGGTGGGCTGCCCCCCCCCCACGTCCTGCACGCCACCTGTCCAGCCTTTACAGAGATGGTCGCCCTGGCCGCAGCCACAGAAGCCTGGTCACACAGCCTGGCCTGGCCGCTAGCAGCAGACTAGTTACCACCTGGAAGACATGGGCACAAAGGCAGGGGCGTGACTGGTGTCCCTGGACACAGGTGACACACCAGGCACCAGCCCACAGGCTCAGCAGCTTGGCGAAGCCCCGTCTGTAGCACACTGCTCCTCCTGCGGGGAGACTCCTGCCCTGTCACCTTCCCCATCCCTGTGGCCGTGCCCAGGCCCCGGGAGGAGGCGCCACTGGAGTGGGGGTACCTTGACGTCCCAGGGCCCAGGGCCACACGCCCTGCCTTTCACCAACTCCCAACTCCGAGGCCAGGCTGCAGCGTTTAATGACACAGCACAAAATCAAAGTCCCTGCAGGCAAGCTGAGGTAAAGCAGGCTTTCTGAAGAGTTCTACCCCATGCTGAAAGGACTTGGGCGTCACTAGGTCCACAGCAGTAACCCCGGCACTTAAAATTTTGTTAAGTGGAGGGGGAGGGGGTGTTTGCTCGGAATGGGCCCCTTCTTCGAATGAAACAAAAGTTTCTGTTGTCCCGAATAAAGTTCCCAGGTGTAACTGAGCAGCTGCTGTTCAAGTCCCCTTCACTTGCACAATGCATACCAGCTCCTGTCACTCTGTCACTCTGAAGAACTGGGGCAAAGCTGGCTGAGACACGGCCCAGCCTGCACCCGCCCCTGTCTACCTAGGGGTGCAGGGTCATGTGGCTTGTCTGTACAACCCAGCTGGCTCCCTGCACACAGCCCCGAGACCCAGGAGGTCACAGACTCATCCACTGCTTTAGCACTGGCACTGGGCACAGCGCCTGGCACACAGAGGGCTCTTTTGTGGGGCAAGGTGTGCTGAGGCTGAACCCAGGGCCTTCACCCACTGTCATCTTTTAGACACAGTCTCACTAACTTGCTAGGTGGCCCAGGCTGGGCTCAAACCTGCAATCCTCCTGCCTCAGCCTCCCAGGATGCTGGGATCACAGGCATGCGTCACCGGCACACCCAGCTCCAGCTGTGGCTGTCTAGCAGTGGATGTGGTGGCCCAGGCTGGAGGTGCCCAAGGGAGGAAGCAACTGCAGGGCACTCCACCTCCCGGCTGGCTCCTTGGGGAAGCTTCCTGCTCATGGCTGGGGAGCAGATGGGCGCTGGAGGAGGACAAGGGGCTGGGACGCGCACCAACACCCTGGGGGAGAGGGGAGCAGCCAGAAACACCCCGCGACACTGTGCACTGTCCCGGGGGGGGGGTTCTCTCAATTCCTCTGCTGCAAGGGGCTGGATGCTCAGACCCCTGTCCAACTCTCGCAGGAGGGCAGGACAGAGTCCAGGGGAAAAGGACGCCAGCACGCAGAGGCAGAGCCGAGAGGACGGGGGTCGGGGAGCAAGGGCTCTGGAATTGGCAGTCCTGGATCCCTGGCGCTGGTGAGCTGAGGCAGAAGGGGCTGGGTGGGAAGTCCAGAGCTCAGCAGAGCTTAGCTCGGCCAAGGTGGACTCAGCGGCTGGAGAGAAGCTGAGGGAGCCGGGCAGACAGAGGGAGCACAAAGAGGGCCGCCGGTCCGGGGGCTGTCACCTCACCACACAGCAGGAATGGGGGCCCAGGCCAGCCTGGGGCCATCAGGGTCCCTCACCGTAGTGGCCCTGGAGCTGGCCCAGGTGGGAGGTGGACCCTCGCTGAGTGACTCAAGGACCCTCCCCAGGCCGGTCTCCATGGCTGGGGAGTGGCACCTTGGGCAGACTAGACCGCAGGCAGCCCCAGCGCCCAGCCTTTGCAGGTCCCCTGAGGACTTCTGTCCCCCTACCCGGTGCCATGCTGCATGCTGAGGGCCCGGGGCCGAGACAGACCCACACAGGACGGGGACACAGGCGGCCCACGTCAGGCCCCACAACAAGGCCATGATTAAGTCAAGATGGCGATGCCCGGGAGGGAGGAAAGGGGCAGGCGCAGTGCCACACAGCGGAAGGGGCGAGGCCCCCCTTTTCTGCTGAGACAGGGCTGGGGAGGAGGAACCTCTTGATGGCCCAGAAACCCCTGATCCTCTCCCCAGAACCAAGATGCTTCCGAGATGAAGCAACAGGAAGTGGCTTGTGAAATCCGCCCCCAGGGCCAGCACAGGTTGACAGAAGCGTCCTCTGGCAGGAGTCCTGCCAGCAGCGCTCAGCCCCGGGATGGGATACTGGCAGTGCCCACAGACCTTTGTGGCTGCACTGGGGCAGGATGCTGGCATCTGCTGCTCGACACCTGCAGCGCTGGGGATGTTCTCAGCTGCCCTGGGGGACCTGCCCGGGAAGCCACCATCACAGCTGAACTGGGGAATCCCAGGGGCAGCAGCCCTGTGTGTTTCACTAGATGAACTCAGGGAGAGAAAGGATGGGGCCTTACACACCCCGCAGGCCAGCAAGGCGGGCAGTCCCGAGTGACAGGGCCAGCGTGGAGACACCAGGGCCATTGCCTGGCAAAGGTGCAATGAGAGCTGCTGTCCCAGGCTGGGGAGCATTCAACAAGAGCAAGTCCTCATCTGCCATCGAATCTGGCCACTGGGAAGGTCAGGTGACAGCAAAGACACCTGGCATTGTTACACAAGGCCTTCTGCAAAAGCGGCCCCCGGCCAGCTGTGCCGGGCTGCCGAGAGCCCATGATGCCCTCTTGGCCCGGGCAGCTCACAAGCTGCACGCTGCCCAGGGTGCAGACGGAGGGCCCTGGCCACCACCTGGCCACCCCTCCAGTGGAGCACAGAGGGCTAGAAGTGTGCCCCAGCGGGAGTCACAGGCTGCTGCAGCCATGTCCACACTGCCCAGGGCCACCTAGACCTCTCCAGCTCCCGCAGGGAAGCCAGACGACAGTCACCTGACCACTGGAGGACGCCACCCGCCGTGTGGAGACAAGCATCCCCCAAAATGGCCCCAGGCTGCCCATGTGACAGGTGCGAACCAGGGTACACAAACAGCCGCCACAGCGGGTATTTCCACTCACTGAGATGCACCGGAAGTGTATGGAAAAAGTCTTAAGAACTCCTGACGCTGCCACCCCAGCTACTTAGGAGGCTGAGGCAGGAGGACTGCAAGTTCAAGCCCAGCCTATAGCAAGACTGTCTGAAAATAATAAAAAAAAACCCCAACACTACGGCCATATCACCCTGAACATGCCTAATCTCGTCAAAATTAAAAAGTACAAAGGGCTGCAGCTACTATATCACTGGAGCTCAGTGATATGTATTTGCCTAAATTCATTAAGCCCTGGCTTCCATCCTTAGTGCTATAAAAAAAATTAGAAAGAAAGAAAGAAAGAGAAAATAAAGGAAGGGAGGGCGGGAAAGAGAGAGGGCAAAAAAAGAAATCCTAACTGGGCGTGGTGGTGCATGTCTGTCATCCCAGCACTCGGGAGGCCAAGGCAGGAGGATCGTAAGTTTGAGGCCACCCTGGGCTGCACAGTGAATTCAAGACCAGCCTGGTGAGACCCTGTCTCAAAAAAAAAAAAGACTGCAGTGGCACAGACATAAACCTATAGTCACAGTGCTTGAGGCTGAGGCCGGAGGATTGTGAGGCCTAGGCCAGCCTGGATTACAGAGTGACATGCTATCTCAAGAAGCAAAAGAAGGGGCAGATGAGGCCCTCCAAAGCCCCGATGCCCCTGGAGCCCCGCTTCCTCTGCGGTCAGCAGCTGGCGCTCTGGGCACCGTCCTCTCCCAGTGCAGCCCGCCCCGCCCACTGCTCCTCCAGCCCCAGCAGCCTCTCCCACCACGTGGCTTCCTGTGGCCGTCTTGGCCAGTGCCACAGCTGGGTGTCCACACGGTGGAAATGTCCTCAGTCACATACTATCACGGGCTCCGGGGACGATTCCCCCAGCCTCTTCCACCTGCGGGGCCTCTGTCCCGTGGTCCCTGTCTGGGTCAGGCCTCCCTGTCTTTCTCACAAGGACACCGGCATGGCGGGCAGGCCCCCCTCCATGTAACTCAGGGCCCTCGAGAGGGCCAGGGCCTGGCTTGGGGGTAGAGCACCCACAGGGCCCTGGGTTCCAGCCTCAGCACCACCTGAAAGCAACAGGAGGAAAACCCTAACTCCGCCCCACCTGCAAAGTCCATCTGCCATCCTGGGCCCCATGAAGCACCAGGGCCTCGAGGGTGACTCACTAGATGTGGTGCCCGGGATGCCTGCAGCGGTCCCAAAGGCTTGCTGCTTTTCCCGTCGAGTGTCACAAGCCCACTGAGGAACGCGCCCCCTTTGGCCGTCTGCCTCCTGAAGGACACGGGGCTGGCCCCACTGCGGGGAAGGAGGAAGGAGACCAGTGTCAGCACTCACAGCAGGTTTGTGGGAATGAGCTCTCCATTCACACACGGAGGGAGCTGCTGGCTGCCTCCTTGCCGGCCTCACCAGGTTTTGTTCTGGGGCTGTTTTAAGCCTCTTGGTAGGTACACAGTGACAGCTGACTAGGGTCGGAATCTGCATTTCCCTGATAACTGATAACGAAGCCATCTTCTTCTTTTTTTTGGTACTGGGGATCGAACTGGGGACCTTGTGCTTGTGAGGCAGGCAGCGGAACCACTGAGCTAAATCCCTGGCCCACGAAGCCATCTTCTTGAGCTAATCTGTCCGTCTGATATCTTCTTTAATGAAGTTGCCCAAATCTTTAACACATTTTCAAACACTGGGCCATTTTCTTTTTTTTTTTGTATCGTGGATCGAACTGGGGACCTTGCACTTGGGAGGCAGGCGGCGGAACCACTGAGCTACGTCCCCGGCCCGCCATTTTCTTATTATTGAATGTCCTGGGTTCTTACCCACTCTGGGTAGGGGAGCTTTGCCAGCTGAGGCAGGGTCTGTGCTGGGGGATGTGGGGGCAAAGCTGGGCCCGGCCTGCCTGCAGATAGAGCCGGCAGGGACTCAGCCCGCCTTTCCTCCACACCGCTCTGGCAGTGCTCATCTGGGAGCCTCCAGGGCACCTCCACAGCTGCCTGCGGGCAGGCACAGGGTCAGAAAGGGACAGCTCCTTCACAGCCCGCTGCAGCCTCTGAGGCACAGCCACCAGGGTCTGGCCGGCAGGAAGAGACCGGCCCAACCCGAGAAGGCCGAGCCCCAGGATGAGGCCTTTGGCTGTGGCGCTGAGCGCGGCCCCCGCAGGGCACCATGTGGCTCTGGCCCTTCTCTCCACGCAGAGAGCCCCTGCCGAGCTCATCACCAGCCACCTCTCACCCGCTCAGCCCCAGCCCAAGGGGCAAGGGGGCTGCCGACCTGCATGCCTGCTGACCCAGCGCGCAGTGGCGGAGCATCAGGGAGCGGCCGCAGCTCTCCCGGCTGTGTGGGGAACCCTGGGAGGAGCAGGTAGGGCCAAGCCGGCTCAGGCCATGCACACCAACACCCCGGAGCCAGGCTGCTGTGCGAGAGGATGGCCCAGCGTTCAGAGGGCAGCGGTCTTGGTTTTGTTTCTTGCTTTTCTTGCACAGTACTTGGGATTGAACTCAGGGGCACTACACCCACTGAGCTACATCCCCCCAGCCCCTTTCATTTTTCTAAGTTTTAGACTGGGTCTCAGTAAGCTGCCTAGACGGGCTTTGAACTTGCGAATGCTCCTGTCTCAGTCTCCTCAGCAGCAGGGGTACAGGCATGAGCCACCACGTCCAGCTAACTTTTCTTGAAGAAACGGAACCTAGGGCCGGGGATTTAGCTCAGTGGTTCTGCCACCTGCCCTTCAGGCGCAAGGAGCCAAGTTCGATCCCCAGTTCGCCCCCCAAAAAAGAAAGGAAGAAACAGAACCTGATATGGCCAAGGCTACGGTGCTATCCCCAGAGAGGCCCTCGGAGTGTCTGGGGTGAGGAGCTGCCCAGCCCCAGGCACTCAGGTCCTGTGTGGGGCAGAGTGGCTATCTTGGAGGAGGGGAGGCCCCGCTGCTCGCCTGTAACACAGCGGTCTTCTGTGACCACACACCAGGTGGCGCCTCCCTGGGACAGCCTGTGCTTCCACAGGGCACACACTTGGCAGTGCTGACTGCCGGAAGGGCCTGCCCTGCCCATGGGCTGGACTCCAGCTGCCAAGTCCAGCCTCTGGCACCCAGACCTGGCACCTGGCTTCTCCCCAGGAAGACAACTGTCCTCAGGGCAGGTGGCCCAGAAAAGTATCACCCCCTGAGCTCCTCGACCAGCAGCACAGAAGTCTGAGGGCTCAGCCATCAGGAAGGTGGGGTGCATGGGGAGACCCCACGGGGAGGCACATGGGGCTGGCAAGCCACCCCAGAGGTCGCATGCAGCCTGTGCTGGGAACAGGTCCCAAAGCCCTCGAAAGCCCAGCCATGCAGTAAGACTGAGGGCTTGGGGAGCATCTGGCCCCAGGCTGGGCCTGGGTCACAGTCATAGCCCAGTAAGGGCTGCGCTCAGTCTCAAAGAAGGACACCACAAATGGGGGGTGTGGGCCTCAGAGGTGAGGCGGAGATGCTCCGCTTCCACACTGACAGGTCACAGGCTTCAGGCAGCCCCGCCTGCTCTGCAATGGCCGGCCGCTGCACTGGGCTGCAGCACACTGGCCCGTGTCCCCTGTCCCACGTCCTGGTCAGCTGCCTTTTGTCACTTGCCTGCTCCCTCACAGGTGATGAGACAAGCATCAGACTCCATATGCAGCAGAGGGCTGTCTCTACGTCCCGTCGGCCCAGACGACCCACCACCCAGGTCCCTGGAGTCAGCCCCAGCCTCGGCTCTGCCTCCTCCAGGAGAACCTGGCCAAGCACCTGTCCTGTCCCATGTAGAAGGCTACACTGCAGCCAGCAGGGTCAAAGGCTTGGCCTCAAGAGCCCCAAGGCACTCACACGGCACCACGTGACCGGGCTGCTGCCTGGCCCCACCTGGCCCATCCTCCGGTCAGGGGTGGGGGTTGGGGTTCTCCCTCCTGAAGCCAAGTCCCGGGGGCCAGGGAGCCACCCTATCACTGTTCACAGCAGAGCAGAGGCCCAGAGCGAGCTGGACCGTGTACAGCCTGGTGGCCCTGCAGGACCAGCCTGGCAGGGGAGGCAGAGCTGGCCACACAAGCTCCTCTTAGTGGGGCTCCGGCCACATCTCTGCTGGACATGGTGGGGATCATCTCCGACTGCAGAACGGCGCAGAACCAGGAGGGCACGGCGGGCCTGGACACATGTGCGCATACACACAGGTGCACACACACGTGCACATGCAGCACACTCTCCACACCCCCGCGGTGTGGAGGCCGAGCACTGCCCGCCCAGAAGCACAGGCGCCCTCCCTTGCTGCAGGCGGCCGCTGCTTCCCAGCCTGCACCACATCCTCCTCACGGACAGGGGCGGCCTCGCATCACCCTCCTTTGACCAGGGGCCGCCTGTACCCTGCAGGCTCCTCTGCCGAGGCCCCTGGGCACGGGTGCAGTCTACCTCTGGGTCAGCCTGTGCACCCAGCCTGTCCCAGAGGCGCCCTCCCCGAGAGGCTCACAGCCTGGCCGCCCCAGGGCTCTCCCTGCTGTTGGGCGCCTGCCTCAGCAGTGAGAGGTTCACTCACGTCAGTGTGCCTGCTCTCCAGAGCCCAGCTGTCAGTCAAGCAGCAGTCCACGCTGGGTGCAGTGGTGCACACCAGTAACGCCAGCACCTGGGAGCCTAAGGCAGAAGAATTGCCACAAGTTCAAGGCCAGCCTGGACTACAGAGTGTGGCTGTCTCACTGCCATAGATGAGTGTTTCAAACACGATGAAGAGTGAATCGGCAGGACCGGGCATTTAGCTCAGTGGTTCCAGCGCCTGCCTCGCAAGCGCAACGTCCCAAGTTTGATTCCCCAGTACCAAAAAAAAAAGAGTGAATCAGCAGCAGACTTAGGAAAGCAGGTCGCCCTCTGCACTGTGGGCCCTCACCCCATGCACTGTAGGCACTGACAGGGGAGGACTGAGGTCCCAGGAGGAAGCACCCACACCACAGACCCGGCCCTCCTTCCCACGCACCCGCTGTGTATCGCACACACAGCTGCACACACTCGCCAGGCTGCCTCCCTGCAGGGCCCTGCCTGATAGACAGGCAACTGCTTCTTCGACGCCTGCAGCACGCGGCCGCCCAGAATCCCCGTCCACCTGAGCCTGCCAGCCCTCTGTGCCAACCCTGGCTTGTCCCTGCCTCATCCGCGGCTCCCTGATGCCCCCACCACTGGAGGAGCCTCATCTGTCACCACGACAGTGGCCCTGAAGGGTGCTCAGGACAGCTCCGGGGCCCTGCTGAGACACAGCCGGCACTGCGGGGTCCTGGGACTGGGCGGGGAGGGACTCCACAGCTGCTCTCCACGATCTCCTCTGTGAGGAGCACAGGCAGCTCACTGGACAGTGTCGCAGGGGCCGTGACTGACACACTTCTGGCATCACCTTGAAACACCACCCAGCTCGCAGCGCACTTTGACGCTGAATGACACCGGACCTCACTAGCAACACATCATGAGGCCACACGCCCACTTGAACGCCTTGATATCCCATGCACCTCCCCACAGACAGCACCCTAGTGCCTTCCACACCAGGGCAGTGAGCAGGCCCCAAGGCCAGTGGCCAGGCCCCAGCCCGCTCTGCCATCTTGGGCACCTCCCCCTGGCTCCAGCCTTGCCCTGCACCTGCAGAGAGGCTGCAGAGGCAAGGTCCTGGCTCACTGGCTCTCCCCATCCCCTGCACCTACACTCTGACCTAGCACCCACCTGTGGCCCTCTGAGCACCCATCCCCACCATGGGAGACAGGGACACAGGCTGGCAGGAGCGGTCACACCCCTGCTCAGTCCTGTCCACAACAGAGGGCACAGCGTCTGCCTGACCATCCCGGGCTGCAGCGCTGTCAGAGGGTACCCACCATGGCCGGGGGAGAAGGACAATGCTGTGGAGGAGTGACAGGGCAAGGCTGCCCCAGGAGCAGCCCCTCCCTGGGCTCAGAGAGAGCCAGCCCCGGGCCAGTGGTTCCGGTGTCTGCCTTGAAAGCACAAGGTCCCTAAGTTCAATCTCCGGTACCAAAAAAAAAAAAAAAGAAAAGAAAGAGAGAGGCAGCCCCACACTGCACAGCCACTTTGGGATGGGGCGGCCTGCATGCCTCAGTTTCCCCAGATGGCAAGGGCTCGGGCTGTGGGAAGATTCCTATGTGAACAGCACCAGCCAGGACTCGGAATGGGGCGGCAAGGCTCGGGGAGGAGGCCTGGTGCTGGTCTGGCTCTGCCTGGGCAGGACACAGGATGTGGGGAGAAGCTGCACACAGAGCCCCCCGAGGTCACCACACCTCCAAGATGGGCCCTGTGCCGGCCTCCAGCACTCCTGCAGCTGCTCCAGCTGTCCCCAAGCAAGGGGTGTCCCCAGACAGGTCAGGCCACTCGCATCCAGAAAGCTCCTCTGCACAGGGCGAGACACAGCACTGCCTCTGCAGTGCAAGGAGTGAGGCATGAGCCCTCTGGGGGGCCCTGGGAAAGGAGATTTGGGGAGCCGGTCCACAGACCCCGCCCGAGCAGGCCCCCACTTCCGGTGGCTAGCAGCCCTCTTCCTGGGCTTGAGAGCAAAGAAAACCAGGTCATGCAGGAAACTGCTCAGTGCAGAGACAGAACCCAGAGCCTGGCACCTGCTGGGCGAGAACTCTGCTGCTACACTACAGTGAGAACCCTCCTGCCATCTGTTTTTGTTTTTTTTTTTTTTTTTGGTACCGGGTATCGAACTTGGGTCCTTGCATTTGCAAGGCAGGCGGCGGAACCGCTGAGCTATATCCCCGGCCCCTGCCATCTGTATTTTGAGACAGGGTTGTGCTAAGTTACCCAGGCTGGGCCTGAACTTGCAATCCTTCTGTCTCTGCCTCTCTACTAGCTGGGATTATAGGAGGCAGGCACCACCACGCCCGGACGCAAACAGCTTCTTATAACACTCAGGAAGGCAGGTGCTATGGAGAAGCTGTCAGTCTTGGGGGCCCAAACACAGGCCCTCCCCAGTGTCCCCAGTCACCCTGTGGGGCCAGGCAGGCTGAGCCGGCTACGTGGGTTTTGGTTGGGCAGGGGCAGCAGGGCAGCCTAAAGCTGTGACCTGTGATATCAAGTCTTCCTTGGGGCACACAGCACCTCAGTAATGCCAAAGCATCTGGACAGAGGACTCCAGTCTCTGCCATGACAGTGACCCCTCTGTGCACCCATCACAGCGGCCAACCCCAAACATTGGTGGCACCAACGCTGGCAGGGGTGGGCCACCAGGTGCTCACAGTAGCCGCTGGGAGCTTCTCCAAACTAAAAGACAGCTCCTCCCGTGCAACCTGGCAAGGATGCTCCTGAGGCTCATCCACATAAAGCACGCACGACGGGGCTGGGATGCAAGAAATAAAGCAAACCACCTGGACTATGACAGTTACAGCAGCATGATTAATAGTTGCCCAAGTGTGAAAGCAACCAGAACGTCCCGACAGGTGAATGAATGGACAGGCTGTTCTGACAAGACGGGGAACATCACCCAGGGATGAGGAGAAATGCACTCTCGCTCGAGGAGATGGTGGGAACACAAATGCACAGCGCTCAGGAAAGGCAGCCAGGCCGGCCCAGCTGCACCTCAGATTGCGCTCGGACCCCGGACGAGGGGAACTGTGGTCTCAGGGCTCAGGAGTAGGGCATCAGGGCTGCTCACCTGGCACTGAACAGGCATCAGGCATTTGCCCAAAGCCACTGAGGCACGGCCATGCTCGAGTCTGTGTGCAACAACGCATCGGCACGGGTTTATCCCCTGTGACAAGTATGCCTCACAGGCAGGGATGCTGACAGTGGGGAGGCTGTGCCTGTGAGCACCCAGGCATTTATGGGACACTCCTGGATCTTCCACTGAATTTAAACCACTCTACAATAATTAATTCTTCAAATTAAGAAAAATTCCACTTCTACTCACGTCATTGCCGAGCGCCAACCAAACTCAGCACAATGCTCAGACTGCCCTCACCGCCAGGAGGCCGAGCCTGCTGGGCCTTTCCAGTGAGTGGCGAGTGGGCAC
The DNA here is from genome assembly GCF_000247695.1 of Heterocephalus glaber. The sequence continues at coordinate 1,696,047 of NW_004624908.1, forward strand.
CTTCCGTCTGGCCTGGGCTCCACAGAGGGAGATGCACGGGCCAGCACAGAGGCCCGCTGCTCCCTCCAGCAGTCCAGCGCTCCGGGCTGCTTCCTGGAAGCCCAGGGATGTGGGTGGGGATGCCTCACTACGGGGCCCCTCCTCACCGCCCCACTCACCCTGCCGCCCAAGGCCTGGCAGCAGACCCAGTGGCACACACCCTGGGCTACTGCTTTAGCCAGCCCAGCAGGGGCAGAGACTGGACAGCTGGGGAACAGGAACCAGGCCAGGTCCGCTGGCTGCTGCGGGAACTGAAAGCGAAAGCTGTGTCTCGGCCTGAGAGCTGAGACCAGAAGGCTCGGTTCCAATGCAGAATCTGCCATGGAAAGCTGTGTGACCTCAGAACCACTTAGCCTCTCTGAGCTGTGTTACCGGACGCTGGCAGGTGAGTGACACATGCCACAGCATGAAGGGCACCATCACACGTGACCTCCATCTCCTGTTTCCGAACACTGGAATAAAGCATTGCAACACACCTTTTGTTCTGAGTTTGTTTGTTTTTTTGGTACCAGGGATCAAACTGAGGACCTTGCGCTTTCAAGGTAGGCATTGGAACCACTGAGCTAAATCCCCGACCCTTGAGTTGCTGTTTTTAAGTTTTGTTTTGTTTTGATTTTGAGACAAGGTCTTGCTATGTAGTCCAGACATCCTTGAACATACTATGTAGTCCATGCTGGTCTCTAGCTGAAGATCCTCCTGCCTCAGCCTCCTGAGTGATGGAATTATAGGCATTCATTTTAAAGACACAAGCCCAAGGACCAGGGATTTAGCTCAGTGGTGCCGCAGCCTGCCGCACAAGAGCAAGGTCCCGAGTTCAATCCCTGGTACCAAAAACAAAACAAAACAAAACAAAAAACAACACACAAGCACCAGCTGAATGTGGTGGTGCATACCTGTAATACTAGCACTCAGGAAGCTGAGGCAGGAGGATCACTGCAAGTTCAAGGCCAGCCTAGGCTATAGAGCAAGACTCTGCCTCAAAAATCCAAGACCAAAACAAAACAAAAGCAAAGAAAAAGATAAGAAAGAACTCTTCCACCCTCAATCAGGACCTATTGTAAGCAACACCTGCCACAGCTTTCCCTCCAGAGACTCAATTGTGAGGAAGGGAGAAACAGGACCAGGACTTCCTTCCAGAGTCCTCTGGTCATTGTGGAGGGCAGCTCCGCTCCCCAGAGGGAACAGCTCTGGCAGCTGGCAGGGGCTACACAAGCCTCATCATCTCCCCATCAAAGACCCAGCTTCAGCCGGCTCACTACCAACCAGACCGAGGCCTTCAACGGCCACCTTGCAACAGTCCAGGCGCTTCAGGGGCACCAGCCACGCCGCTGCAGGTCACAGGGCCAGGTGGCAGGCAGGCAGCCAGGTGCCAGCTTTGCGCAGGGTACTCCACAGGAGACTGGCACACTAGCTCCCACACGAGGACGAGACCACTTCCAGCTGCCAGACACGACCAAAACTCACAGCAGGGAGCTGCCACGCCACTGTCCCCACCAGCTGTGCCACAGACAGAAGCGAACAGCTTCACTGGAGCAGGCCCTGCCCTCAATGGGCCAAGCTGCTCTGGGGAAGCTGAGGGAAACCTGCACTGCAGGGCTGTGGAGAGCCACCCCTGGGCACAGGGCAGGGCCAGGTACCCCAGATAAGGCGCTGCCAGGAACCCGAGAGGCCAGCAATGGCTGGGGCCACCAGTGTCGGTGCAGAGCCACCCTCTAGGACTCACAGCACCTGCCAGAGCAGCCCAGTCACCTGCATTCTGAGGTGGCACTGATGGCTGATTTCATTTGATCAGAAGGGAACCCAGCTTCAAAAGGAAAGTGTTCAGTACTAAGGGTGCAACTCGGGGTAAAGCACCTGCCTGACGTTTAGAGTCCCTGGCTTCCATTCCTGCATGCAGGAGAAGAGGGAAGAAGGAGAGGAGAGGAGAGGAAAGAGAAGAGAGAAGAAGAAAGAGGCATCAGACTTACCACGCAGCGCCAGGCCCAGGTCTGGAAAGTGACTGTGAACAGGCAAGGTCTGAGCCCTGAGGGGCTGCACAGCATGGAGGTGGGGTGTGTGCACAACCTACCCCTGGAGGTGCGCAGTGCAAAGGAGGAAGCCCCTCCGCGGTGAGAACCAGCTACCTGGGATGGAGGGAAGGCAGTGGAGCTTCCCCAGGCCTCTTTCTTTTTGAAAAAGGCAGTTGGCAGAACTAGAGAACAGTGAGGAGGTGAGTGAGCCTCGAGGAGCCAGAGCCCACAGAGAGAGGGCTCAGGCCCTAGGGGTGTGTGCAGACAGAGCCACCCGGCCACAGTGCGATGACAAGAGTTTGAAGAACACAGGACACTCAGCCAAGGCCACCACGGGTCCCACGGGACCCACGCGGAGGCAGCTTGTAAACAGGGACATGGAGGGACAGTAAAGCAAAGTGCTTGCGCTGAGCAGTCACCCTGGCACAGGGAGAGGTCAGGCCTCGGCGCCTGCAGGCCAGACTCAGACGCCCCTCTTCCTCGAGGCCGGGCAGCTGACCCTTCTCCGGGACCCCTACTGGCCTAGAGCCCTGGAGCGTAGCCCTTCCCTCTTCAGACCCCACGCCCAGCACAGCACCAGGTCAGCTGGCAGTCACACCAGGGCCTGGGCGAGATCAGCGACAAGTGCCCTGCCGGAAACCATGGTGACATGGGTCAGTGTCCTGCCAGCTCACCTGCCTCGTTCGTGGGTGGAGCCCTGGACAGTCATGGCGGCATAGGCAGGGCAGGGGTGGCTGAAGAGCCCTGGCCAGGAGCAGTGGCAGAGGCAGAGGGCACTCCCGTTCGGTCTGCGCAGCGCAGCCTCAGGACTCTCAGGCTGCTGTGATCTGAGGCGCATCCTGAGGGGAATGGCGCCACGGGCCTGGCCTGCTGCAACACCCTCAGATCAGCGATGACGAACCTTACAGTGTTTTCAAGGGTACAAACAGCCCGCGGCAGAGAGTGTGCCACAGATTCGCCACCAAGGACCTAAATCATCTGATGGCTCTAACGTCCTGCCCCAGTCCTGTGTGAAACTACACTCTCATGGCCACCTGGGGAGGGAGCTGCCCTCCACGATCCACAGCAACGCCCCTGCCAGTGATCACCTGTCAGGTGGAGGCAGCACTGTCCTGGGTGAATCAGAAGGTTAGTAAGGAACCAGGTGTGGTGGCACTCACCTGTCATCCCAGCACTCTGGGAGGCTGAGGCAGGAGGACCACAATTGTGAGTCTAGCCTGGACAACTTAGGGACCCTGTCTCAAAATGAAAAGTAAAAAAGGGCTGGGGACATAGCTCAGTGTAAAGGCCCTGAGTTCAATCCTCAGTACCACCAAAAAAGCCAAAAAGGCCACTGGGGCCGGTCTGGTGCCCTACCCAACCCTGTGCCCCCACCTTCCCACAAACACGGGGCCACCTTCCATCCTGTGCCTACACTCTCACTGCTCCCATCACCACCAATAGAGTGGGCTCCTCACCACTGCTGGGTACAAAGGAGCCAGGAAAGTCCAGTCTGGTGGTGCACATCTGTCATCCCAGCACTCTAGGAGGCTGAGGCAGGAGGAGTACAAATCCAAGCCCAGCCTGGGCAGCTTAATGACTTAGCAACGCCCTGTTTCAAAATAATCAAGAGGGGGACCTAGAGGGCAAGAGCAAGGGGTGCCGAGACATAGGGTTTCTCTAGCAGGAAGCAGCAGGGCAGGGAAAGAGGAAGGTCACATGCCGGATGCCCTGGCCACTGTGGGGTGCAGCTCCTTGAAACTCCAGCATGCAGGGATGAGGAAGGATGAGGAGAGGGGAGTCTGTGTGGCAGGCAGGGCGGACTCAAGCCCTGACCACCCCGACAGGATGGCCCCACCCTGCAGGGGCCAAGGCCCAGGGATGTCACTGTCCAGGAGGGATCCAGCCTGGGCCCAGCCCTGTGAGGCCAACACAAGCCCGGCAAGGAGGCACCTGTCCCTCGCTGCCCTCAATTGTCCTCGGGACTCAGCACGGACACCAGAAGCTCTGTCCCCACCTGGCCCGGCTGCAGGATGGCAGCAGGCAGTGTGCCCAGTTTGTGGATGGCTCAGAACCAGGCAAAGTGGTGCTGCTCTGCTGCACTGCCTGGGCCTGTGCCCACTTTCCACACTGCTAGGGACCCCTCTGCCACACCCCAGGCAGGCAGCCAAGCCTCTGTGAGTTTCCATGCAGGAGACAGGGCTGGGGAGAGGACAGACCCAGGCTGCCGCCCCCATCAAGGAGAAAGGCAGGTGAGTCTGCGTGCCTTGGTGGGGCCGCCCCCACCCTGTGCCAGGGGCCCTGCTGGGCACTCACTGCCCTCCTCGGCTCACGCATGAAAGGGACCCCCAAAGATGCCATGGGGAAACACGGGGGCTGCTGTGTCTCCTGAGTCCACACCAGGCCAGGCGCCACCTTGGAGCCCTTCTTGTCATAGTTTGTATCTGGATGACCCCCACGTGCTCATAAGCAGGGCTCTGGGAGGTGACTGGGTCCTGGGGTGTGACACTCCTCAGTGGATTAGTGCACTGATACATCTATAGTCCACTGTGGTGCTGAGGAAGAGGTCACAGACGGCCATGACCTAGAAGGGTCAATGTCCTGCCTCCTCCCTTGATCTCTGCTTCCTGCCTGCCATGCCATGGCCTGTTTCCCCCTTGCCCCGTCAGCTGACTGTGGACTAAAACCTTCACAAACTGAGCCAAAATCACCCACTCCTCCTTACAGCAAACAGACTGTAACTAAGACACTTGTGGACCTGCCACACTCCCGGGTCTGTGGCACAGAACCACTCAGTCTGCAGGCCCAGCACGCACGGTGGGCCCAGTGATGGGGAGGGAGCAGGTGGCCTCGTCCCAGCCCCAGAGCAGTGCCTGGCTGTCCCTCCCGCCCACTCACCAGATGTCCCAGGTGCTGAGCGCACTTCCTGGAACAAGCAGGTGTCCCCGGGAAGCAGGGCATGCACTCCAGGGTCTGAGAGAGCCCAGGCCGCTCTCCTCGCCACACCCGCTCTTGCCCGCAGCCAGCTCCCTGCAAGGCCCCAACTGGGCTGGCCTGCAGGGTCCGACAGTCACACCCTTCTCAGAGGGGTGACGACAGCAGAAGACGGGCAGGAGTGCAGATGCCAGGCCGCTGCAGACCCCTTGGAGACCCACAGGACACCACTGGGGTCCCACATGGGTCTCACCATAGCCATGCCTATCCCAAGCCCCGAGCCCAGGGTGTGCAGCTCCCAAGGAGGCAACGCCTGCCACCTGCCCTCTGCACCAACAGAACTTCACGGCCCAGCACCTGGTGGCACCTGGCTAACAGGGCCCCTTGTCCCGGGATGTCGGCAGGGGAGGACGGATTCGGCACCCGCTCTACCACCAGTCACAAGTACACATGTGAGAAACGCTTGTGTCACTTGCCAAAACACCCCACGGAGGATGCTGGCCCAAGGCAGAACCGGAGCTGACCCAGAGAGCCAGGGACAGTGGCCAGGGCCCAGCAGAACCCGACAGGCTCGGCCCACTCTCCCAGCCTGGGCTGCCTCCATGCTGCAGCCATGACTGACCCCACAAGGGACACATCACGGGGTCGTCGGTCCTTCCGTCCCGGCTGTGTATGGCCATGCTTTGTTCCCAATTCTGAAAGTCACAAAGAGGTCATACAAAAAACGTCTGGTCCCACTGGAAAGTAAGCCAGGCTTGTCACTGTCCAGGGTGGGAAGCATCCGCAGCCAGGGGGCAGCAGGTCCCAGAGAGGACGAGCTCGGGGTGAGGCCTGCCCTCCTCTCCAGTGCCCCCAACCAGTTACACACCACCTCCAGGTGTCCCTTGGAAGTGACAGGGACAGATCCAAGAGACCCTCTGGTGACTTTGGCCCTCCAACGCAAAGCTGACTGGGGCTGCCGGGCACAGCACAGCCCAGGACAGGGGTGCCACCAACATACCAGAGCTTCATGTCACCCCCGCCAGACACTAGACCAGCAGCCAGCAAGCTTTCCCCACAAGAGGGCTGCAGGCTTCATGGTGTGCCCTAAATATGCAGCTGCATCCCAATAAGACTTGATTTACAGAGACAGCTGCAAGCCTGACCAGCCCCTTACACCTTGGTTTAATCATTTTCTCGTCTCACCCATGGTGCTGGAACCCAGGGCCTAGCGCATGCTACGCAAGCACTCTGCCGAGCCACCCAGGGCCTCATCAACTGCTTTAGCCCCGGAGGTGGACAATGAAGAGGCCACTGCAGCGTCTGCTTTGTTGGTGTCCTTCCCCAGATCTGCCCAGCTCGCACAGCGACAAGAAGCCTTGGTATGGGGTGGGCTGAGCTGATGGAAGACAGGGAGTGTCCCAGAGAGGCCGACACAGAAGGGCTGGAGGGGCCTGGGGCCAGTGTCACCCAGACTGCACCAGGCCAAGCCTCCCCGGGGGCGGCCAAGCGGAGCAACCTGGCCCCCAACAGGACCCTGGAACAACGTCCCAGGAAGGCCGAGGGCAGCCAGAAGCTGAGGTCACTGCCCGCAGGACCTCCCGGGAGTAGACCAGCTGCCCTGGTGTGGCTGCGCAAGTGTCCCCAGCTGGACGCTGACAGTCCCTCAAAAGGCGCTGTTAATAAGAGAGGAAAAGGAAAAAGGAACCTCCAGGTCCAGCTTACCACCCTCCAGCCAGTGGGAGGGGAGACGACCTCCCCAGCCACCCAGGTCCCCCGCAGGAAGGGTAGGGACATGACGGTGGCCGCCCGGCCCGAGGGCCTCATGCCAGCTTGCCCCAGGCCGAGGACCTGACTCACACCTCCATGGTGAAGAGGTCAACACCTGCCCTGCTGTCGTCCGGCTCCCCAGCGTCTGCCCACAGGACCCCCGAGCCTTGGCTCCTCCATGCTTCTTAACAAAGGCTGGGCCCAGCCCGGGGCAGGGGCAGGGGCAGGGGCAGGGGCAGGGGCAGGGGCAGGAGCAGGGCAGAGGCCGGGGAGAAAGCCCATTTCCACCACACTGACCTTTTCCATTTTATTTAGTTTCCTTTTGCAGTGCAGGGGCTGTAACCCAGGGCCTCACGCATGCCAGGCACGTGCCACACCTAGCCGTGGCCCAGGGCTCTCACAGTTATCTGTTAAGCTCGGCTTCTGCCTCCACCTGGGCTGCAGCTTCAGCGCTCAGAGGCTGGAGTGGGGTCCCCAGGCTGTGTAACTGAGGGCCCAGCCCCTGCTCCCTCCCCACAGCTCTGGGGACCACTGAGAGAGCCAGCTCCACACCCGGGCTCCCTATGCAGGCCGCTGCCACTCAGACACAGGTTCTCACACAGCGGGGCTGCCTGGGCCCTCCCTGTCCTTTCCCTTCCCCTGGGCGCCGCCCACCATGGCCGCAGGGCCAGGGTCCCTGCCATCTGCAACCTGGAAACTCCTAAGCCAGTCCTCAGCCAACCAGGTGTCAGCGGCTCTGCAGACCCAGCACCTGCTCCATCACACACACAGCCAGTCTGAGACTCTCTGAGACCATGTCATGCTTACCAGGGTGGCTGCCCTGGGAAACCAGGAGATAGGGCTGCCTGGCACATGCAAACCCAGGCTCCTTCCCTTGAGGATAGAGCCAGACCGCGCAGGTCACCCCTGCTGCATCCCAGGAGACCCCTGCGATGGCAGGCAAGCAGCGACACAGGATGACACTGACCTGTGCACACCCGCAGAAGGTGGCCCCTCCATCCAGCCTGAGCATCAGAGCACCGGGTCCAGAAAGTGCCGCTGGGCTGGTGACCAATGTGGGAAACCTGGCACCTGACTGCTCAGGCAAAGGAGCAACCCAAGGACCAGCAGAGAGGCTCTGGCCTGCAGAGCATCTACACCCGGTGAGATCTACTTCACCCCACACATGGGGACATCTGCAGGTCTACCTCAGGACCCTGCTCAGGGACAGAGGCGGCAGCTTGGAATGACCTGGTCAGGCTGGCATCACTGCAGCAGTGCTCAACCCACTTCCACCTCAACTACACAGTCAGAGCTCAGGAGCAGTGCCCTCCTGGGGGCCATGGGGCATAGGAGAGACAGCCATTAGAAAGGGAAATCTAGGGCTGGGGATTTAGCTCAGTGGTTTTGCTGCCTACTGCGCAAGCGCAAGGACCTGAGTTTGATTCCTGGTACCAAAAAAAAAAAAAAAAGGCAAATCTGGAGCCAGGCACAGTGGCACATGCCTGCAATCCCAGCACTCCGAGAGGCTGAGGCAGGAGGATGGCAAGTGGAGCCCAGCCTGGGCAACTGAGCAACTTAGGAAGGCCCTGTCTCATAATAAAAAAAGGGGCTGGGGATGTAGTTTACTGCAAAGGCTCTGGGTTCCATCTCCAATACTTAAAAAAAGAAAAAGTTCACGAGAACAAAAAGCAAGGCTTATCTAGCATGGTTCGCAGAAAGGAGACAGGCATAGGAGCATCGTGGCAGGGAGGACAGGGACAGAGCAGGGGCCGTGGAGTCTCTGCCCGGGCGCAGGAGCAGAGCTGCTATTGCAGGCTTCTGCAGGTTTCCACGCCCAGACCCTCTGCTTATGCCAGGAGGAGAAAAGAGAAAGTTGTTCATATGCATTTCTTTTACACACAAGTTCAGTGCTTCTGCGAACGTCACCTGGACTCCAGGGCTGTTCCTCCCAGGCACTTGTGGCAAGCCACACAGGTGTCCCTGAGCCCTGGGAGGATGTAATTAGCAGTAGGCTCTGTGACAGGCCACGTCCCTTGGAGACAGGGCCCTGTGACTTGACTCACCACGAGGCGCTCCTCAAGATGGCTCAGAGGATAGGAGCATTAACAAGCGACAGGACACCCACCTGCACAGCTGTCAATCACTTCACCTGCAGGTCAGAGGTCACAGTGAGCACAGCTCCAAGTGCCTTAAGCTCTGTGGCCGACTGGAGACGAGATCACACGAACCCCAGCTGTGGGATCCCCAAACAAGAAGACCAAGGAAGAACGGCACGCCTCAGGTCCCAAAGGCAGCAGTCACGGGGCAGAGCCCAAACCAGCACACTGCAGAGGCCACCCCGGCAGGCAGCCAGAGTTAATCAGAAGTCCGAATCCACCAGCCACACCAGGCAGGGCTGCTGTCCCGAGCCCAGCCCAAAGCCTGGCCCTGCTGCACGTCTGGCTGCGTACAGGCTTGTTTTTCAAGTTGGCCAGTCCTCCCTGCAGACCTCCCCACTGCAGCAATGTCACAATCCTGGTGTGATGTCAAAACTGCTCGGAGGGCGGTGAACTCTGCCCTCTCATGAGTCAACAGGGGGCGGCTCTCCTCGAGCTGCGCTGTTTACACACTGTGTAAGACCCGCCACAGCCAAGGCCAGATGCATGGGCAAGGGTCACAGTGCCCAGCAGGCTGGGCCCCAGCTTGCACTCGCCCTGCCCAGCTCCCAGCCTAGGCCCAGCCCCAAAGGACCCCCCCAGTGCCCACCAGGAAACGTGCAAGCTGAGGAGAGGCACAGGCTGCCACATCCCGGCCTGATGCCCGGCTGCTCACGCCCCAGCCAGGAGGTCTTGCACAGTGACTCAGCCTCCCCAGCCAACGCCGCGTCCTCACCTGCCATGGGCTGATGGGGACAGAAGGGCCTGACTGGGGCAGCACAGCCCAGGGCAGACCTGCTTACCGCTGGAGGTGGTTGCCCATCACCTCCTGGCTTTCTCAGGGACAGGGCACAGCTCAGACACGGCCACTGACTGGAGGAATCTGTGTCACAATGTTTGGGGCCAGAGTGCCCGTGTTTCACTAGTTCTTGGGCGTGCAGCATGACTCCCTTTCAGAGCTGGGCCCCGCATGCCGCCTCTCCCGCTGAACACAAGATCGGGCACTGGAGGGGGAGTCTGGGACAGTGAGGGTGGTGACACTGCCTCAAGCCTCAGCTGTCCCCCTCATAAGCCAGCCTCCCCCTGTACTATCAAGGGGCCATGTGCTTGAGGGGTGAGGGCAGAGGAAGTGAGCCTGGCACCGCGGGGAGAGCTCAGGCTAAACAGGGCCACCCCTGACACCGGTGCCCAGGTTGCTGTCCACACAGCAGCCCCAGCTCAGCTCTGGGCGCCACAGCAGCCAAGAACCACAGCAGCCAGCCCCAGGCGCCTGGCCCCCTCACACCTGGACAGCTCCCTGCAGTCCTCTCCCGCATCACCCCACCTAGCCTGTGCATGAAGACCACAAGGCTGTCACCTCCCCACCCCACCCCCTGCGTGCCTCACTGTCACCTCCCCCTTTCATTTCCCTTCCAGCACTGACCCTCGGAGCCCACCCAAACCCCAAGACGAAACAGCCCAGGCCGTGGAGTCAGTTGTCCTGGCTGGGCCACTTCCTTGGGAGGTCAGGGGATACTTCCCCAAGCAGACAAGTGACAGTCCTGGGAAGATGAGCTGTACCCGCCCCTCCTTCTCTCCTGGCCCAGAGGGGCAGTGACCTGCACACAGCACCCCTCGCACACTGCTCCACCCTGACCTGGCCACCCCAGCTTCCACCTCAGGGGCAGGTCAAAAGAGAGCCCCTCCTGGGAGAGAAGCCACCATGGCTCCCAGGAGCCAAGACAAAGTGCCACAGCAGAGGGATCTCCATTCCAACACCTGTCCTCACTTGAATTCATAAAAGCATCTTTCAATTAAAATGCTACAGTAAGGGCCGGGGATTTAGCTCAGTGGTTTCGTCACCTGCTGCGCAAGCGTAAGGACCTGAGTTCGATCCCTGGCACCAAAAAAAAAAAAAAAAAGCTACAGTAAGCCAAGCACAGTGGCACATGCCCATAAACCCAGAACTCTGGGAGGCTGATGCAGGAGGATGGCAAGTTTGAGTTTCACCTGAGCAACATAGCAAGACCCTGTCTTAATTTTTTTTTTTGGTACCGGGAATCGAACTCGGGTCCTTGGCTTGCGAGGCAGGCAGTGGAACCACTGAGCTAAATCCCCGGCCCTGTCTCAAATTTTTTTAAAAGGGTTGGGGATGTGGCACAGTGATAGACGGTCCCTGAGTTCAATACCCAGTACCACAGATATATGTATACACATATACACATATATACACACACATATATGTACATATATACATATATACACACCCACACACACACACACATATATATATAGAAAGAGAGAGAGAGAGAGAGAGAGAACTCCATCCACAGGGCCAGAAAACAGAAAACTTGCTGCTGGTTGGCAGAATTGAGCACATGAGGTTTTGCTAAGAGCCAGTACACCTCTCTGGTTACCCAAGTGCTTCCAGTGGTCTTAATGCCCACCACCCAAAACCACGCTGCATTAAGGCTAGTCCTGCCAAGGGTCTCAGTTCAGTGGACAGCACTGCTCACTGGGCAAGACTAAGTACCATTAAATGCCATGCCACTTTGTTGACCGGTCAGGCAGCTTTTGAAAAACGCACAAGTCTGGATGGCCCCCAAATACAAGCCAGCCAGCCAGGCTGCTGTGGGCAGCTTGGAGTCTCTCCTTTGAGGGAGCCTGTCCTGGATGGGCTACATGCTGCTGTCCACAGCTGGGCTCGGAAAGGACATGCTCAGGTCTGCTGCCACCTTTCCCCTACACAAGGAAGACCCAGCCTAGTGAGGGGATGTAACCCACACCCGAAATTAAAAATAGCAGCATGATGGCACGAGGTGGCCGCACAGGCAGGCCCTTCCGGAGGGTGTGAGGGAGGGCGCTCTGGAGAGGAGGGCGGGGCTCCTGGTCCCAGTGCAGAGGAGGAAGCCAGGTGAGGAGCTCACCTTATTTATGCCACAGGCACGCTCACCCGGGCTGTTTCTGGGAAGGCCGCCTTCCATCAGGATAAGTCAGAATCGCCCAGGGGAAACAACTCCAGGCTGGACTTCCACCAGGAAGAGTGGCTTGGTTGGTCATCAGACAGCTACCACCACCCCCTCCACCACCAGCCCCGTATCTCGGTCGTCTGCTCCTCCTCACCTGCAGGGGCGCCTCAGCCTCATCGTGGGGAACCTGACAAGGCGAGAACTGGCTCTTCCAAAAAAGATGAACTCCCCTCTACAAAGGGGAAAACTGAGACACCAGGAGGGAAAGGAAACTGCCCAAAGAAGAGAGATGAAGTGCGGGAGGGGTGGGCTCCGGCAAGTCCAGGGGAACACAAATCAGGAGGAATTCCCAGCTGAGCAAGTCCGGGGCAGGAAGAAAGCCACATTCCTTCCGAGTTACTCTGCTCACCCGCCCCTGGCCCCCCCCATCCAGCACGCACACACAGGGCCTGCCTGAGCCACCTTCCGATCACCGAGCCCCACTTTCCAGGAAAGGAGGGAGGCACAGTGTTCCCAAACCTCTACTTCCTCTCCTGTCCTGACCTCCGGGGATCAGCAACTTCTGTCCTGGCACAGACTGGCCGGTGCCATGACACAAACAGAAATGGGAAGATGCAGGTTTCTGATCACCGCTCCAGATGTGCCCCAAAGTTAGGCTCAAAAGGGGGTGCAAGCGTTCTCCCCACCCTTCTCCCCAGCCAGGTGGGCAGAACTGAAAGCCCTCAAAGTTTCCCAGATGGCCCCAAAGCAGCCGGAGGAGTCAGAGCCGGCAAGCAGGTGTGGTGGCCAGACCCACGGAAGTGCCCACTGTGGGCTCTCGGCCTGAGAAAAGCTACCCGGGTTAGTGACCCGCCGCAACACACAGGTCCCTTCAGGAAACGTCACAGCCTGCTCCCCTCAAACACTTTCTTTCCCCACTGATGTTCAGGGAGACAGGGTCACCTGGAGGGGGGACAGCTGTCAGTTTCTGCCCAATCCATCCCTTCCGAGAATCAACAGTGGGCCCAAACTGAGGGGTCAGCCGGAAAGCGTCACACACCCAGATGCAGACTCAGACTTCCGGACTCTCCAGGTGCCCCAACAGCAGTGCCCCCACCCTGTGGGCACCAGGACATTAAAGCAGCTTCCCAGGACACAGACACTGTCAGCCCATCTTCGCGTCCGAGTGCCCCCACCCGACACCGGCCCAGCACGACGCTGTCCCCGCCCCGCCAGGTGCACACGGACCCTGGCCAGGTGCTGGGCCGGACAGCAGGGGCCCGGCGCCCCCGGTGCCACCTCCGACGCCCCCGGGCCCGCGGTCACCGCCCGCCCGTGTCGCCCGGGTTCCGGAGGGGCGAGGTCGCCGCGCTCCGGACCCCAGCCCACACCAAGCCCACGGCCCCAGATCCCGAGCGGCCCCGGCCCGCGCTCGCCGGCCCGCGCCCCCCGCCATCCGTGCCTGCCACGCCGGACTCCACACCGCTCACCTGGCTGGCGCGGTAGCTCTCGAAGGCCTTCAGGGCACTGTCTGTGAGCTTCACATGGAACACGGACACTCTGCTGCCGTCGCTCACCCGCCCGCACGACAGCCCGTAGCTCCGAGTCTCCTTCAGCGCCGCCATCTTGCGACCATCGCTCCCCCGCCACCCGTCCGGGCTCCAGCGCCGGCGCGCCGGCCATACCCCGCCCACCGCCCGCCGACGCGCTGCATTATTCATCAGGTGCGGTTGGCCACTCCCCCGATCCCACGGAGCCAACGGCCGTTGCCGCATGCAGGGCGCGCGGTCGTGCTGCATTATTCATAACACATAGATGACCACGCCCTCTGCGTGCAGAAGAGGCACAAAGTCTCCGCCCCCAACTACTGTATATTCATAATTCGCAGGTGGCCCCACCTCTCCAGGCCCTAGAGGTGGCCACTTCCACGCTGTAACTCCGCCTCCCCACGCGCACGCCTCCAGGCCCCGCCTTATGTATAATTCCTCAGTTTCGAGGCCCCGCCCCACAGGCCTCTGACTTGATGCATTATTTATGAGATCTCCTTTGCCTTCCGTCTTTGGCTTCTGCAGACCAGCGGAGAGGGCGTGTGGGAGGCGGAGCTTGAGGCTGGCCTGACTGCTGGGCGGGGCCGTGTAAAAGAAGGCGCGCGTTGGACGGTGGGTTGGGCCACTGCGCCTTCCCTTAAGGTGGGCGGCCGGGATTCCGGGACGTGGAGCTGCGGGAAAGCTAGGAGGAGGAGGTGGATCCGGGAAACTTCCTAGGACCAGAGGAGACTTCCAAGAGGGTGAAACCCAGCTCCCCACAGGCCTCACCCGTGGTGGACTACAGAGCCCTTTTCCAGAAAACAACTTTATTAGCTCCGTGAGTTGTCTTTTTCTTTGAAACGAGGCTCCTCGCTATGTAGTCCAGGCTGGCCTCGAACTCGCGGGCAATCCTCCTTCTGCCTTCCCAGTGCTGGGATTACAGGCGTGGGCCACCACCCCCAGTTTAGCTACCTTTTGTTTTTATCTTATTTTTCTTCGCTGCTGGGGATGGAATCGAGGGCCTTTTGCTTTATGTTTTGGGGTTTGTTTGCTAACCCAGCACTTTGACCCTGAGCTATATAACCAGCCCTTTTTATCTTTTCATTTTGTGACAGGGTCTCCCTAAGTCACAAAGTGGCCAGGCTGGGCTCCAACTTGCCATCCTGCCTCAGCCTCCCACAGTGCTGGGATTGCTCGAGTGGCCACCACGCCCGGAGTTCGACCTTGTAATTCCTCGGCACTTAATACCTTCACAATGTTGTGTCCTTACTGCTCTAATTCCAGCATGCTTCCATTTCCCCAGAAGTGAATTCCGCGGGCTGCAGTCACTCACTCCCCATCCCCACCCCTAGCCCCTGGCTGCCACTAATCTACTTCTGGTCTTTGGATTCCCTTTCCTTTAATGTTATGTTTCCGAGGTTAGTTATCCTCATAGCAGGGATCAGTGCCTGGTTTTGTGTAGTTCCCCCCCCCCCTTTTTTTTTGAGACAGGTCTCACTATATAGCTCAGGCTGACGATCCTCCTGCCTCAGCGTCCAGAGTGCTAGGTGTGCACCGCTATGCCCAGCTCCCTTCTGTTTTCATGACAGAATAATATTCCACTATATGAAATGATCACGTTTTGTTTATCCACTCACCCATTAAACGTTTGAGTGGCTCCTTTCTTACTATGAGTGGCGCCTATGAACATGAATGCACATGGTATTGTTTTTGTTTTCAGTGCTGTTGATGGAAGCCAGAGCCTCGTGCCTTTTTTTTTTTTTGGTACCAAGGATTGAACTCAGGTCCTTGTGCTTGCAAGGCAGGTGGTGGAACCACTGAGCTAAATCCCCAGCCCCTAAGCAAGCACTCTTTCTGAGCTACACCCCAGCCCCTGTACAGAGTTTTCTGTAGACAGACACTTTCCCGTCTCGTCTCGTGGTTCTAAACCCAGGAATGGGACCACTGGGTCCTAGGCTAGACTGAACCTGTTGGGGAGGTGCTGGACTGTTTCAGCCGTCCCTCATGTTGCAAGTTCATGTGAAGCCAGAGCTAGGACCAGCCCGGGCCACTGACCAGGACCTTTCCAAGACCCCAGCTGCCCAACTGCTGGAAATCTTCGGGGTCCTTCTTGTCACCATAACCTAAGCCTAGGAAGCAGTCACTGCAGCTGCTCCCCTTAAGCACTGCTGGCTCCTAGCGCCTTTCTGGGAATTCCTAGCCTTACAGATGGAGACTGAGGCTGGGGGCAGGGACTGGCTGGAACTTGGGTCTTTCTCACCCCCTCATCCTGCACCCTGCCTCCCCCACAGGTCCCTTTTCAAGTCGTGTGTACCCTAAGCCCCTGGGTTCCACATTGTGGAACTCAACTAACCACAGGCTGAAACTGTTCAGCAGAAAACCATGGCTTCTGCCCTGGACACAAACAGGCTTTTTCCTGTCTCGATTCCCTAAGGAACATACCAGAACTGCTGGTTACACCCTGCACTCCCCGGGTGCTAGGTGTTAGCCATCACTAGAAAGGACGGCAAGTCTACAGCAGAGGGTTAGGCTGCAGCTTGGTGGTAGAGCACTGCTAAGCAGCCCCAGGCCCTGGGTTCCAGGCCCAGCATCAAAGAAGAAAATAAGCCAGGCATAGTGGTACACAAATGTAGTCCAGCTACTCAGGAGGCAGAAGGAGGAGAATCCCTTGAGTTCAAGAGTCTGAAAACATCCTGGGCCGCATAGCTAGATTCTGTCCCCTCCAAAAAATAATAGCTGGTGTGGTAGCACATGCCTGTATTCCTGGCACTCTGGGAGGCTGAGACAAGAGGATCACCAAGTTTGAGCCCAGCCTGCACAATCCTGCGGTTCAGGGTGTGCTGAGCGCACCCCACAGGAGCTCATTTCATGCTCCCAAGCAGCTGCCTCCTGGACGAAGAGCCAAGGTGTCAGGCCAGGCTGTCTCCACCAGGGCAGGAGCTCTGACCAGCTGCTTGGCCCACAGCCCACCCTGCCCAGTAGCCCCCCAGCCTGCCAGGCCAAGCAGACACTAGAGCAGGGGGTCCATGGGCCAGGAGGTCAGGGCGGGGACAGGAGCTGGGTCCTGGAGCCCTGCAAGGCTGGGAGGCAGCGACCCCGGTGCTGAGTGGAGGAGCATGTGGGAGGGGCCCAACTGCCAACTGCCAAGAGGAACTTCAAGAAAGACCTGCCCTCTCTGAACTTCTGGATTCACCTGGGAAACAGGTCACAGCCACAGCCTCCAGCCAGACTGGCTGGCATACAGCTGTAGTTGTAGCTGTTCCAGAGGCTGAGGTAACAGGAGTTCAAGGCCAGCCTGAACTACAGTGAGACCCTGTCTAAAGAGCCGAAAAGAAAAAAATAAAAGGTCACTCCGTTCTTTTTTGGTTTTAGGGTACTGAGGATAAAACCCAGGCCTTAACACTGAGGCACATCCACAGCTCCTTATTTTTTTGAGACCAGGTCTCACCAAGTCACTGAGTTGCCCAGGCTGGGCTCAGACTTTCACTCCTCCTGCCTCAGCCTCCTGAGTAGCTGAGATCACAAGGGCAGCTACTGCACCCATGTAAAGGACGCCCACACTGGGGGCAGAAGCAGAGTTGGGAGGTTCAGGCCAGCCTGGACAACATGGGGAAATCTTGTTTCAAAAACCACCAAGTAGGCTGGGGATGTAGCTCAGTGACACTGTGACACTGTGCCTGCCTGGCAAGCCCAAGGTCCTGAGTTCAAACCCCAGTACCGGAAAAAAAACAACAAAACACCAAGTGGGAAGGGTGCCGGGCACAGCCCAGCCAGCGGACAACACTGGCGACTGTCACGGCAGACTGGTGGGCAGTCATCACCCCAGGCACCCTGTGTGACCCGGGAGCCCCTTCCCCTCCTGCTCTGGAGACAGGCTGGCGGTGACGGACACAGGGGGACCCAAGGTCTCAGCTGTTAGCCCAGAGGCCGGCTCCACCCATCCAGGTGAGGGCAGGGAGACCCCAGTGGGACCCCCACGTCCCCAAGGGTCTGGCAGCTCCACTCTGCTGCAGGCCACCCTCATCACACGAGGGCAACCCTGACCCATCCCTGCAGTTGTTGAGGCCCCGATGCACAGCGCCGGGGTGCTTTCCTGGCCCCCAGCTTTTTCCTTTTGCAATGTTGGGGCTCAACCTGCGTACGGGGCTCACTCAGGCCAGGCAAGGGTCAACCTCAGCCTCGGTCTCGGCCCATGGGAGGCCCCATGTGCCCAGCGATGTGCCTGGACCCAGCCGCACCCAGGCAAAAGGAAGGAGACTCATCTTGCAGGGAGGGAGGCTTTATTTCACTGTGGGAAGTGGGCAGGGCAATAGGTAGGCGGGAGGGCAGGTGCTGGGCCAGGGCTGGGGGCAGGCCGCCCCCGGCTGTGGAAAAGAGAAACTGAGGCCTGACCCTGGGGACAGGGAGCCAGTCTGGAGGAGCAGCCCCCCAACCCCCTCGGTCCCTCCCTCCGGGCCACACCTCACCGCCCTCTGTGGGGCGGGGCCCGTCACTCCGTTCACCGTCCTTCCTGCCCCGCCCAGGGGGAGGGGCTAGGCCAGCGGGCAGTGGACAGGGAGCCTGGGGGAGGAGGGACGGGGTGGGGCCCATGGTGTGAGGAGGGGAGGCGGCCACCTGGGTGGTCAGTTCCTGGCAGCGATGACCACAGAGAGAGCCACACCCCCCAGGGCAACAGCAGTCGCCCCAAACAGCCACTTCCATGGGATGGACTGTGGACAGAGGGACGGGGGCACAGTCAGATGGCTTGAGGGGATGAAGACTGCCTCAGGGCCCTCAGCTCCCAACAGGATCCAAATAGGCTCCCTGTAGCATCACTGCCTGACCATGCCTTTCCCACTGGCCGAACTCCTACATACGTATCAAAGCCCAATTCAAATGCTCCCTCCCGTAGGACACCTTCCCCACTTCCCTGGCTCACCCAGGCGCCCTTGCTGGGACACTTGGCAGGCAGCCGGCTGGGGTTGCCCAGCATCTTCCGGTACAGGGCAGTCTCTGTGCTCCGCTGTGCCGCATGCTTCTTCACCAGCTTTGAGAGCTCGGCGTGAATTGTCTGCAGAGGGGGCAGAGGTTAGGAGACCCATCGGCTTCCTGGGGCCACGCGTATCCCAGCTTCCACTTGTGCCCATCCCCCAGGGGAGACGCAGACGCAGACGGGGCGGGCCTGAGATGCACGGGGACTGAGCCCATGCCAACGGCGTAGGGTGCCGCTCACCTTGTTGGAGGGCTCCAGCCTCAGTGCCGCCCGCAGGATAGGGATGGCCTCGCTGTACTCGCCCTGCTGCGCCAGCACCTGTGCAGGAGAAGCCCTGTCGCTGTGGACCCCGGCCACGCACGGCCCTCAGGAGGGGGTACCAAGGGTAAGAGGAGGAGTGTCTGTGGTCGGGAGCCCCAGCAGACAGCATCCCTGTAACACTGTGTGTGCCTGGATCCAGCTACCCGGAACCTGGCGGCTGCATGGACCAGGATCCCTCCTTTCTACCTGAACCCGTCTACTGGGCTTCTGTCACCTTCAGCCAGCAGGGGCCCCATGGCTCCGGCAGCCACCAGAAAGATTAACACTAGAATCCCTGCATTCTCTGCACACAACAGGAGCCCGATGGACAAAAGCTAAGGGCGGCCCTGCTCAGGCCTCTCATGAACACCTCAGGGGACGATGTCCATGCCTCAGTTTCTCTGGCCTAGGGCTAAAGGGTCTGCAAGCACTGCAGGTCTAGCTCAGGGACAAGCGCTTGCCTAGTATGCCTAAGGCCCTGGGTTCCTTCCCCAGCACTGAAGGAAAACAAGACAAGAGCCCTGAACCAGATCAGGGAAGGGCCCACGGCGGCATCCAGAGTGTGCGCATCTAGCCAGGGCCACAGCTGTGCAAAGGCCCTGAGGTGGCCGTTGCCCCAGAAGCAAGCCGGAGGGGCTGAGTGTGAGGAAGAGCAACAGGCAAGGGCACGGGGTAGAGGCAGGAAGGGGGTAGACGTCTCGGGAAGCCCTAGCGTCCACTGAGGGACACGGGAGCCATGGGGGGCTCTGTACAAGGAGCAGCTGCCAGCGAGCCAGAGGCGGGCACCCTGACCAGGTGGGCATCCCCACCTTGCCCTTGCGGAAGAGCGCCTTGATGTTGTCGGGCTGGTGCTCCAGCACCAGGCTGCAGGAGCGAAGGGCGGCGCGGTAGTGATCCAGCTTGAGCTGTGAGGCGGCCAGGTTGTTGAGACACTTGACCTTCAGCTGCAGCAGCTGCTCCTCCTCCTCGAAGGTCATGTCCACTGCAGGGCACAGCGGTCACCAGGGCCACCCGCACCACCCTGCCCCGCCCGGGGCCCCCCGTGCTGCCCGCAGTCACCGTCCCCACCGGCCCGGGGGACACTGGGCTCTGGGGGCTGGGAGGGAGGTGGGGCGCAGTCACCTTTGGCGCTGGAGGTGATGGCCTTGATGGCCAGGTCGTAGGAGTTGGCGGCCAGCACGAAGTCCGCCCGCTGGTAGTGGGCGTTGCCACACTCACGCTTCCGGTTGGCCAGAGCCACGCGCTCCTGGCCAGTGAGCAGCTCCAGGTTGGGCCCGTCCACTGCCGTCTTCAGGGTCACCTCCAGGCACAGTGCCGCGTGTGGGGGGATGTAGGGGCTCCTGCTGGGGGTCAGGCGGGCGCCACTCAGGGCCGGCAGCCCCAGACCACAGCCATGAGCCCCGGTGTGTCCCCAACGTCACCCCGCAGTCCCACACCACACCTGGGAAGCTGCTCTGTCCCCTTGCGTGAGGGCCTGGGCCAGCGGCCTCCCCCCCAGCCTCAGTTCCACCCACGTGCTCCGAGGCAGAGGGAACCTGGGAGGGACATGGGTTCTGTGCGGCACTCACCTGCCCTGCGGGCCATAGCAATACTTGGAGTCGGCAGTGACCATGGCCGTCTCACCCACATCCATGAGGGGGGCGCTGAGGTCCAGGGCCTGGGGGCAGGGCCGGCGGGGGTGGGTCAGGTATGCCCAGGTCCCCAGCGTCCCCACCCCCGGTGCTGCCACCTGGCCCCACCTGGATGACATCGCAGTCCCCCAGGGTGAAGGCCAGCTCGGGCTCCTCCTGCACCCGCGTGCCGTTCTCCAGGGACATCTGCAGCTGCACCGTCACCACCTGGCCCTTGGTGGGGCGGCCCGAGCCGGGCAGGCCCGGCATCAGCGTCTTCTTCCTCAGCAGCCCGTTCCCTGCCAGGGTAGGGAGGGGCCAGTCGGCAGGAGGGGTGAAACGGGGTGGGATGCTCCCCACCCCAGCCACTCTCATCCTGAGGCCAAGCTGAGCTT
Source organism: Heterocephalus glaber (assembly GCF_000247695.1). The sequence goes on from NW_004624908.1 coordinate 1,716,604, forward strand.
CCAGTGGGTGCCAGGCGCCATGGAACCGGACTGGCGCTGTTTTCCCTGTGTGCGTCAGAGTGTGTATCCGCGTGCGTATCCACGTGTGCACGTCCATGTCTGTACACACACATGTGGTGCTGGGCACAAACCGAGGGCCTCATGCACGCCCGGCAAGTCTCACCTCTGAGCCACACCCCAGCCCTGATGGGGCAGCTTTGGGGTGACGATGCTGGCACGTGTTAACAACAGCTGCTCTAGGTGTGCACGGTGGCGCACACCTGTGACCCCTACACTCGGGGAGGCTGAGGCAGGAGGATCACAAGTTCTAACCCAGCCTGGGCAATTTACCTACTTAGACCCTGTCTCAAAATTAAAAATTAAAAATGGACTGGGGAATGTTAGCTTTGTGCCAAAGCTCTAGATTCAATTCCCAGTATCACAAAAAACAGAGAGAGACACCTTCTTCCAGTTCAAATGCCAGCCCTGGGACCCTGGGCCTCAGTTTACCCAGGCATGAAATGGGGCAATCACGTGGTCTGCTCAAAGCACACACAGTTTTGCTGGGTTCACAGAGCACCGGCTGCACTGGCCATGGCACAGCCCTGCGTGTCCTGGATTTAAACGCACAACAGAGCCCAGGCCATGCCAATGGCCGCAATCCACAAGGGCTACCTCCATCCTTGCACAGCCATCAAACTGGGGTGCCCTCCATGCCTGGCAGTCAGGATAGGCCAACACCAACGGCACATCAAGCCCGGGGCACTCACGTGCCCCAAAATAACGTCCACCCTCGCCTCACAATGGCCGAGCTCGTTGACATGTGACAGCCCAGGAACGAGGCAGAGCAGGCAGGCGACCGGCCGTGGGACACACAGCCCACACCTTCCTCAGGGCTCTCCATAGGCTGCCACAGGACAGAGCCTGGGGGACAACAGAGTGACAGGACCTGTGGTCATCCATGTCCCAACACATCCCTGCACTCTGGCACATTCCATAGGCCTAGAACATTTCGAAGGAGCCGATCCTAGCCTAGAGCTTAGACACGGACCAACACAGCCATCCTAATTCTAGAACATTTTGGCATATGCTCGAAAATTCTAGAACATTATAAATTTTCATGCTGTTCCCCCACTTGGATGTGGCCAGCATCCAGTCTGGGAACCACTGGGCTGGGGGACCTCAGCAGATCCCTGGGTCTTAAAGTCCTTGGACACTAACAATGGCCGTGCTGGAAGGGAGGGTCAGCGGCCTCTATCTCCTCCAACCAGCGAATCTGGGCAAACCATGTCCCCTCAAGCCCTCCGTTCCCTTGTCTGGAGACCGGAAGAAGCCTCAGTCCTTCATTTAGTTTTGCTCTTCAACAGTGCTGGGGTTGGAATTCAGGCCCTCACATACTCAAGGAGAGCCCTCAGCCACCGACCACACCCCCACCCAGAAGCCCAATCAGACCTGAGGGCAGCTTGTGCAAATAGCCAGCATCAGCACACCACCAGGGGGTGAGCGGCTTTCACACGGACCAGTGAAACAGTTTCCAATCTCCCCACAGCCAAGGAGGCTGTGTGACCTTGGGCAGGTAGGTCCCAAGGCCTCTCTGGGCCCATTCTCCCCTCTGTACCACAGGGTAGGTACTGCCACAGGGCTGTCGGAAGAATAAAAAAAGATGCTGCATGGGCCTGGTGCAGAATCAGCGCTCAGCAATTACCTGGTGTTATTTTTAGGAGTGACTGTTTTATTAGTAGTTGTAGTGCCATTAATAGCACCTTTTTTGTGTATGGTAGAGGGGATTAAACTCAGAGCTTTCACACTGAGCTACAACCCCAACCCCTTTTTATTTTTATTTTAATTTTGAGTCAGGGTCTTACGAAGTTGCCCAGCCTGGCCTTCAGCTTTCGATCCTCCTGCCTCACGCCCCCCACCCCCACCCCATAGCTGGGATAGAAGGCCTGTACCATCACACCAGGCCAGTTACGGGTCTCCTTCTTGCAGACTTTTCTGCACATTTAGAACAAGAATGAAGGGCTGGCATGTAGCTCAGTGGCAGAGTGCTCCCCTAGCATGCATAAGGCCTTGGGTTTGTTCCCCAACACTGCCAAAAAAATGTAAACCTTCTCCCCCAAACTTAATTACTGATAGCATGTTACAGTTGTAAAGCTGCTCAGGAACAGTAGGAAGCACGAGAACCAGCCAGAGGGAGGAACAAAACTGGACCTCCCAGGTCTGTGACGTCGGACATGCTTGTCAGGGGAGCTGCGCCTGTCAAGACAGGGCGGTGCCACACTGCAGGCTGACTGTGCCGCTCTGGGTGGGTGACTCAGCCTCTCTGGGCTGCTCTTAACCACTTTGGGAAAGGCAGCACATATGTGTGTATGTGTACGCACGCAGGCGTACGTGTGCGCATGAATGGACTTCACCATCTGGCCAGCGGTCACTGTGCCCAAGGCCTCCAACCCAAACAGCACAGCCAGGAAACGCGCCCAGGGACAAGAGGCCAGGCCAAGGTCACACTGGGCCCCCAGCCACCTTGCTGCTTACCCAGAATGTCCAGCCACTCTTCGGGGGCAGGAGTTGGCACAGCCGCGGGCTCCACAGAGCCCAGGAACTCTCGGGCCAGTGCCCCAGGCTGCTCGGCCTCCTCCGCTGGGGACTGTCCCATATCCTCAAGTGGTGGCAGCTCACTGAGGTCATCATCATCCTCTTCCTCCTCCTCTTCCTCAGCATCTGCGTCCTCAAGCCCGTCCAGCACCTCAAAATCCTCCAGTGGGGGAACCCCAGCAGGCAGTGGGGCGGCAGGCTCAGAGGGCTCCTCAGCACACGATGCCATGCTGCTGGGGGACGGGAACTGGCCCTAAGGGACAGATAGGGGTGAGAGTCCCAAGTCGCCCTGAAGTCCTCTCTGCAACCTTCCCTGTGCTGCTGATGTGACCCCAGAGCTCTGGGCCTCAGTTTCCTCATCTGTACAATGGGCCTCATCACAAGCCCGGCTTGCTGAAAAAATTCAAGGACTCAGGCATCAAGCTCAGATGGTGTTAGCTATTATTAGCGCTAATTACCATTTAATCATCCCAGGCACCCAGGGAGGTGGGGAAACCTCCCCTCTACATTCTAGAAAAAAGAAATCAAGGCCCAGAGAGGCAGCGCCATTTCCCCAAGGTCACAGAGCAAGCCAAAAAAAAAGCAGGAGCAGGACTGAAACCCAGGGTTCCAGAGCCTGGGGCTTCATCTGCTTAAATAACAAGAAAAGGCTGCTGGGATGCATTTGGGGGGGGGCAGCCCCTGAGGCCTTGGGGAAGCCATTTTTACAGCCTCTGGGCTACCTGGGACTGAGATCCGAACGGGGCCTTTCCCTGTCTGGTCTCCCAGTGCGAACTACCTCCCCCCACGGGCCGGCAGAAGCCCCAGGCACCCCAAGCCCGCAGCCTTTCTCCAAGTGGGGGAGCGCTATGGGCCTCTTCCCTGCCCCAGGCCTGCGAGGAGCCTCCAGTCTTCGGCTTTCCCATCACAAACCCAAGCCAGGCCCCAAACTCAGGGGGGCCACGGCCTGCACCTCGACCCACAGCGCCCCTCCTCTGCTAGCCTCACCTGCGGGCTCCTTCCGGGCTCCCCACCCCCACAATCCCCTGCGCCGCACTCCTCTGGCTCCCACCCACCCACCGCGCCCCCACTCGGGCCCGCGCCCCCGGCCGCGCGGTCGCCCCGTGAACGCCAACTGCCCCGCCGCCTCCCCTCAGATCCCGTCACCCTGACGTCCCCACCCGGGCCGGAGACCCCCACCCTGGTTTGCAGCACCCGACGCAAGTCCGACGCCATCAGCCCGAGCCAGGACCCCGCACCCTGGGTCGCCCCCGGCCCGCGCAGCACAGCCAACGACCCCGCGGGGTCAACGCCGCGCCCCCCGACCCAGCTCAGCTCCCCCGGTCCCCCCGCCCCGCCCATCGCCACTGCCTCCGCCTCGCCAGCCCCAGCCTGCCTAGGCCTGGGGCGCCCCCGCTGCGCGCCCCGCCGACGCCCTGGGACACGTGCCTCGGCTCCGGGACCCCCGCCTGGGGTCCTGCGCCCCCTCCCCGCCCCCAGCCGCGGCCTCCGCGCCTCGGGAACCAGCTCCTGGCGCCCGGCCCCGCCTCCGCCGCTCCCATTGGCGGCCGCCGCCGCGATGATCACACCCATTGGCTCTCACGCACGTCCGTCCCATGCCCAGGCACCTCCCCCTTCCTGCTTGGCTCCGCGGGACATTCTTAAAGGGGCCGAAGTCTCGGGAACACGGCGGGGGGCGGGAGACGGGGGAGCGTGCTGGATCTGGAAAGCGGGGTTCGCTGCGCAGCCAGCTTCCAGTGCCGCCTGCTGCGGGGTGCGCCTCATCCTGCTCATCAGAGAAATGGGGATATGCACCCCCTCTTAGCTTGGGGTCCGGTGGGAGGACTGTGCCACCTCCTGTTGCCCTCGGCGGCTTGGATTGAGGGACAGGGCAGCTCTGGATGGCGCTATGACCACTCCGAAGTCCTTGCAAAGAAGTGGCGGAGGCGAACCCACCCCCCTCCTGCTCCTGTTCCAGGAAGGTTACCGGGTGCATACAGCAGGCGCTCAAAAACAGCGGACTGGGCTACAGAGCGATCAGGCCGCTGGGAACGCTCGCTCCTCCCGCACCGCCTGCCCAAGAGCGATAAGGCACTGGCCCGGGGAAGATGGCACCCTCCATTACGGCGGCCTTTATGGGGCTTCTTTTGAAACAAGACTGTTCTGTCTCAGCTCCTTCCTAACCCTAACCCTTCCTGGACGATATTGTTCTTTTCCTTTGCCCTCCCCCCATACTCTGCATTATCCTGGCAGAGATTTTATTTTATTTTACTTTTTATTTTCAGACAGGGTCTTCCTAAATTGCAAAGTTCCCCAGGCTGGGTTCGACCTTGCCATCCTCCTGCCTCAGCCTCCCGGAGTTCAGAGATCACAGGCAGGCGCCACCCTACCCCCCTTGAACTTCAGAGTGTTTATCTGCACAGTAAGGTTGCTTACCCATCACCCGGCACCTGTTGCAGGGTGGCTGGAGGACCTGGAGTAAACAAAACTAATGAATAAGAAAGCAATAAACTAAAATACACAAATATAAATGCCACCACCAATAACAATAATGGCTGGGCTGGGGTGCGGCTCGGTGTCAGAGTCCTTCCCTGTCACATGGGAGCCCTGGTTCCATCCAACACCCCCAAAAAGGATAAGTAAATAAAATAACTATCATGGCAGACCCTCATGAACCTGCTACTGTGCAGGCAGGCTCGTGGTACGTGTTTGGCTCTTCCTCGTGAGACAAATACGCTGGTATCTGGGGCCGACAGCACCTGCTGCATACAGTTCTGCAGAAATGAAACTTCTGTTGTTAGGACGCACCTGCCTTTATCTCTGTGTCCCTGGCCTTCAAGTGGACTTTGATTATTATTGGATAGCATACACTGATTCTCTTTAGGTCATCTTTCTTTCTTCCTTTTTTTTTTTTTTTTTTTGCGGTACCAGGGATCAAACTCAGGACCTTGTGCTTGTGAGGCAGGAGCGGTGCCACTCAGCTAAATCCCCAGACCCTGCTCACGTGCTCTCTGTCTCTCTCTTTCTCTCCTTTCATTTTTTCAATACTAAGGATTTTTTTTTTTTGGTACTGGAGATCGAACTCAGGACCTTGTGCTTGCGAGTCAGGCACCGGAACCACTGAGCTAAATCCCCGGCCCTTGAATACTAAGAATTGAACTCAGGGCCTTCCCACAGAGCTACATCCCCAGCCCTTTTAAAATTTTTTTATTTTGAGACAGGATCTTGCTAAAAGGCTCTGGCTGGGCTCAAACACAAGATCCTCTTGCCTCAGCCTCCCTTTGTGTTGGATTCCAGGCGTGCTCTACCACACCCAACTGAAGCTTTCTATCCTCCCCCACCATCAAACTCAGGACCTTGCACTTAGGAGGCAGGCGTGGTGCCACTGGACCTTGTCTTTGTCTTTTGCCTGGGGTATTTGGTCTGTTATTTATTTTTTTATTCATTAAGTTTATTTATATTTTGAAACAGGGTCTTCCTAAGTCTCTAAATTACCCAGGCTTGGGCCGGGGATTTAGCTCAGTGTTTTCACCACCTGTTGTTCGAGCCCAGAGACCCGAGTTTGATCCCCGGTACCAAAAATACATAAATAAATTGCCCAGGCTGGACTCAGACTTGCAGTCCTCCTGCCTCAGCTCCAAAGGTGCTGGGGTCACAGGTGTGCGTAACTGGGGCCAGTTTTCTTCTTGGCTTCTTTTGGATTGGATGGGCTTGGTAAAACTTTAGTCTGTATGTTTGTGTGGGGCTGCTAGGGGCCACGCAGACCTCAAGCATGCTGGGCAGGCACTCCAAGTGATCCTCCTGCCTCAGCCTTGGGAGTAGCCTGGACTACAGGTGGCCACCAGCAAGCCCAGCTTTCGTCTTCTAGATAAGGAAAAATTAATGGGTTCAAGGTCTCCGTGATGAAGGGCAGGATGGGCCGGGTCCCTTCCCCCACTGAGTTTCGCCTCCAGCTAAGGAGATGGATTCTGTACCAAGAGTGACTCAGATAAGCACTTTGCTGCAAGTGTGATCAGTCCCAGGGAAGAAACCAAACTGGAAAAGTGGGCAGGGAAGCTGGGTGTGTGGTGTTGCACGCCTGTGATCCCAGCACTCTGGGAGGCTGAGGCAGGAGGGTCATGAACTTGAGCTCAGCCTAGACAATTTATGGCGATCGTGTCTCTAAATAAAAAATAGAAAGGCCTGGGGTGCAGCTCAGTGTCAGGGCCCAGCAGTGAGGGGCCGGCAAAGGCTCCCCATCCCATTCCCTGGGCCTTCTCTCGCCCCTGAGCTCCCTGCCCCTGGGCAGACCCAGTGTCCCGACGCCTTCCTACCCTCTGCTTGAACACAGAGAAAGAAACTGTTCTCTGCTGTTGACTGTGCACAAAGCACTTGGGACAGCTGGGTCCCTTTGGGCCTCAGCCCCAAGTGCCCACCATTCTAGGCCCTGGTAAGGTTCCGGCCTCCCGAAGTGCCCAAGGACCCATACTCGGCCAGGGTGCCCAGCTGCACACAGTGGCCCCCACCCCAGCCCTTGCTCTTGATTCCTGCAGCGGTCAAGGCCACACTGTGTGCTTCCCTGTCATAAGCCTTTACTCCTGCCATTCTCCCAGCAAACTCCTAGTCCTACCTCAAAACCCCTCCCAGATATTCCTTGCAATTTCTTTACACTCAACAAGAACCCCATCATAACACCACTCTGCAGCTTCTTCCAGCCTTGATTTCCTTCCCCTTTCTGCCAAGTGCTGATGCCCACGGGTTTAGGCTTGCTTGCTTGCTTTCTCTTTTTCTCTCTCACTCTTTCTCAGTACTGGATATAACTCAGAGACTCTCTACCACTGAACTACACTTCCAGCTTTTTTTCTTTATTTATTGTTTTTGAGACAGGGTCTCACTCCGTAGCCCAGGCTGGCCTTGAACTCCTGGTGATCCTCCTGCCTCAGCCTCTCCAGTCCTGGGATGACAGGCGTGCACTACCACTCGAAGCCCAGCTTTCTTATTCCTGAGGCTGAAGGAATAGGGGAGCACAGAGAGGTTAAGTAACCAAGGTAACCCAGCAGCACTCCCAAGCTGGGACACAGCCCGAGTTTCCTGAGCAACCACAGTGTGTGACGATGTCAGACTCTGTCCCAGGCACTGAGAAATTGGTGACAACCAGGAGATGGGTGTGATGTCACCAGCTCCAAGTGTGGGGAACAGATACAGCAGGATCAAGAGAGTCTGAGCCAGGTGTGGAGGTGCACACCTGTAATAACAGCACTCAGGAGGCTAAGGCAGGAGGATCACAAGTTCAAGCACAGTTTGGGCAATTTAGCAAGACTCCATCTCAAAATAAAAAATAAAGCCAGGCATGGTGGTGCACACCTGTTATTCCAGCCTTGTAATTCCAGCACTGGAGAGACTGAGGCAGGAGGATTCCCATGAGTTCAAGGCCAGTCTGGGCTACATAGTGAGTTCAAGGCCATCCTGAACTACATAGGGAGACCTTGTCTCACAAAAAACAAAAATTAGGGCCGGGGATTTAGCTCAGTGGTTTCGCCGCCTGCTGCGCAAGCGCAAGGACCCGAGTTCGATCCCTTGTACCCAAACAAAACAAAAACAAAACAAACAAAAAACAAAAATTAAACCAGCCAGGGCCTGGGATTTAGCTCAGTGGTGCTGCCACCTGCCTCACAAGTGCAAGGTCCTGAGTTAGATCCCCGGTACCAAAAAAAAAAAATTAAACCAGGCGTGGTTGGGCACACCTGTGATCCCAGCACTGGGAAGGCTGAGGCAGGAGGATCGCCACAAATTTGAGGCCAGCCTAAGCTACTTAGAAGGCCAGCTTGAACTGCTTAGTGAGACACTGTCAAAAAATAAATAAAAATTTATAAAAACTCTAAATTATTAATTTTTTTTAAAAGGACTGGGACCCCAGGGATTTAGCTCAGTGGTTCTGCCGCCTGCCTCCCAAGTGCAAGGTCCCGAGTTTGATCCCCAGTACCAAAATAAATAAATAAAATTTAAAAAGGCTGGGGACAGAGCTCAGTGCAAAGGCCACATCCTGGTTCACTGCTCCCTCTGCCCAACGCTGCTTGGCCAGCAAGGTAGTACCCAGTGCTGTTGCCTGCAGAGCAGCTGATGGTGGATGCACCTGCACTCGGCTGGACGGAGATGTTGCCCATCCTCCTGGCCTTCTGTCCCCTGGCCCAGCTGAACCCTCAGTCTTGGCCGGTACTGAAACCCAGCTCCCCAGAAGGCATCTGAGCCTGGCCCACTCAGGTCTCCACACCTCGGGGGACTCCCCACCCTGCACCCCGGCTACGGCTGACGCTGGGCCCCGTGCCTGGGTGGAAGGCAGACGGGGATGGGGTCTCGGGGCCTGGTATGGGCCTGTCCTTCCGGGAAGGGACACGCAGTGCCCGAAGGGCCTCCAGAGGGGCGGGAAATCGACGTCAGTCCGAAAGCCATGTTGGTGGATTTTGTTAGCTGTCCTCGAAGATGAGACCCCCCAATGACAACGGTCCTTTGTGACAGCCACATGAAGCCAGCGGACCAGGGCGGACCAGAGCTGTCCCCTGCCTGGGTTAGGACCACCGTCCACAGAAATCCTTGCCCAGGGTGCTGGGAGCCATGGCGGGTGCAGGACACAGAGGGGACCATGAGTGGGCGCTGGACGGACGCAGCCCTGACCGGGAACCACTGAGGTCGAGGGGGGCTCCGCCCCTAGCCCGCGCCCCCTGCTGGTGACCGCAAGAACTGCCAGGGCCTCGGGGAGAGAAGCGGCGGCGGCCGGAGGGGAGGAAGCAGGAGCGGGCGTGCGGCCGCGCAGGGGCTGCCCAGGAGCGACGCGACCGGGCCGGGAGGAGCAGGGTAGCGCGGCTTCCTTCAGCGGTGGTGTGTGTGGGGGGGGAGGGCACAGATGGCGCACAGCATCCGCCACCACGGGCCGCACGCTGTGCACTGCTGACCGGGGACCGCGACAGGCGTGGGAAACATGAAGTACCAAAGCCAGGCGCTGTGGCGCATGCCATCATCCCAGCATTCCGGAGGCTGAGGCAGGAGGATCGCTGCGAGTTGGAGGCCAGCCTGGGCTACATAGTTCGAGACCAGCTGGAACTACATAGCGAGACTGCCTCAAGAAACCAAAAACAGTAAATTAAAACTTAATTTCCTAAAAAATTGAAGAAAGGGCTGTAGATGTAGCTCAGAGAAAAAGCTTTGGGTTCAATCTCTGGTACCATAAAATAAATAAATAAACTAATAAGTTAATTTATTCAAAAATTAAGGGCTGAGGGTGGGGGATTTAGCTCAGTGGTGCCACCACCGGCCTCACAAGCGCAGGGTCCTGAGTTCGATCCCCGGTATCAAAAAAAAAAAAAAAAAAGGCGGTGAGGGCCGTGGAGATGGTTAATATTAAGCATTTATGACGCCCAGTGCTCTCAAGCGTTGATGGTTATAGCTTCTGCAGCCCTGAGGGTGGCTCCCGTTAGCATCTGCCTTCTCCAGGTGGGGAAACTGAGGGACAGATGTTCAGGTGGGCTGCAGATTCATGCTGGTGGTTAGAAGCAGAGGGGGACGTGGGTGTGCACGTGCGTGTGCATGTGCGCGTGAGGATGAACCGGGTTTTGCACTCGGGCTTTATTGGCTCCGGACTGCACACACGTTGTGTATTTTTGGGGCTCCTTCGTGAGCACGGGGCGGAGAAGGGATGCTATAGGACTCAGCTGGCTTGCTGGTCTGGGCTCTGGGTACACGGGAAACAGGTTTGAAAGGAGTGGCCTTAGGGAACTGCCTGGCTGGCGGTGCTGGAGAGCCATGGGCAGAGCTGGGTTCAGGGCCAACCAGAAGGGATGGGGCTAAAGGAGTCCAGAGTGGGGGAATAAGGACTCAAGCAGGGAAGGCTTCCTGGAGGAGGGTTATGGGCCATGGGCATTAATAGATGAATAGGAGTTTTCCAGTAACACAGCGGAATGAAGAAGATGCACAGACTGAGAGAGCGTGAAACAGACGTCAAGAGACACCAGGCAGGTCGCAGTAGAGACACAGGCCCGATAGCCAGGCTCATTGGAAAAACGGGCCTGACCCAGGGGGAGGAGAGGTGGGCGGACAGCGCAGGGACAGGCACTCAGGGCGGAGGCACGGGAAGGCAGCTATGGGGCCCTCGGTCGGCTGCGCTGCGGAGCGGCGGGCTGGAGGCGGGGAGCCCCCACCCGGCCTGGATCTCGCCGTCCCCGCCCGGAGCTGTCCGCGCCCCGGTGCTGAACCGGAGCCGCCCGGTCCGACAGCTGAACACGGGGAGTGAGGGAGGGGCAGGCACAGCAGGGACGCGGCTGGGCCTAAGCTGGGACCCGAGGACCTGCTGCTGGGTTTCTCCGGGTGATCGGGGGCCTGCGGGGCTGCACGCGGGGCTCGGCTCTCTGCGGGTCCTGGCAGCCGCTGTTGGAGTGCTGCGTGCACGCGGCTGACCGCGGAGACCCGAGTGGACGCGGGCTGTGCTCGCAAACAGCGGAGATGGGGATCTGTGTGTGGGGTTCTGGGGGAGCTAGGTAGCCGGGCCTCAGGGGTGCAGACCTCACTGGGCACCGGAAGCAGCACCTCTGCACTCCCAGGGTCTGGAGAGCCTGGGGGGGGGGGAGGCCAGCAGGCCCTGCCCAGCCCGAGGGCTGCTCTTGTGGTCCCCACCCCACCCCTGCACCGCCCATCCTCCCCACGCCCACTGTGGGCAGGAGGGAGGGAAGGGCACGAGGTCGGGGAGCATTTGGGGCCAAATCCATCTACGGGGCGCCGGAAATGCAGGAGAGACCAGACTCTCATCTTTAGGATTGGGGTGGGGACTGCCTCCCGCCTCCCCAGTGTCCTGCGCCTCCTGCTGAGGACTGGGAGTGGGGGCTTTGGGGTGTGGGGTGGGTGGAGTGGGGTTCAAGGCCTGAAAAGTCGACACTGTTGAAATTGTCATCAGCCTTCTTAATAGTTTTCATTTCATTAATATCCAGTGCTGGATAAGTGATGGAAACCATTCAGCCCATTATTTTGTCTCTTTCTTTCTCGGTTTTTTTGAGACAGGGTCTCACTGTGTAGCTCAGGCTAGCCTCAAGCTTGCAGCGATCCTCCTGTCTTGGCTTCCCGAGTGCTGGGACTGCAGAAGTGGGCCTCCACACTGAGCACCACCCAGCCCACTTTTCTGATGAAGCAACCAGGCCTAGGGAGGCCCTGCCGACTGGCTCACTGGCTTCTCCCAGGCCATCTTTTGTTTTCACTGGACTTCCAGAGCAGCTGGTCCACACTGACCTTCTTCATGTTCTGTTGAACTCCCTGTGCATCTGGTCCCTGAGTCCAGCCCCCAGCCTCACCTGTCTGCTCTGCACACACGTGTATCCTCAACTAATTAGGCTGGGAGCCCTGGAAACACTGGCTAGCGGGGAGGGTCAGAGAACACAGCCTGGCCAATCAGAACATCCCAAGTCCCTAGATGTAGTGACTGATTTGGGGGACAGCCAATGAGATTCTGCTCTAGGACTTTTGGTGGAATTATGGGAAAAGAGACACTGATTCCTGAGGCTGGAGGTTGTTGGGATGGAAATGCAGGCTGCTGATGACCACTCCCCCCCCCTCCATGTGAATACACACAATCTGATGTCAAGCAGAAGTGAAGTCCCCAGGGAGGAAAACATTAGACAAGCAGAGAAAGACACAACTCCCCACACACACACCATTTGAGCACCTGGATCCAACCATGCCTGAAACTTCTCTGGCCCCTAAATAACTTTTCAGCTCACCGAGCCTATAAATCTGTCCGCTTAAATAAAGGTTTCTATCACCTGCAACTTAAAAATAGCCAATTCTTGATCCTGAGATTCTGATCTGCATTTTGCACACGTGGGTGGACAGACCCTCAAAGATGCAGCCAACGATCACATCGCTGGTGAGGCATGGAGGCTGGATGGGAACTCAGGCCTCTCAGTGGCCAAGGAAATCAGGAGAGAGACCCTGGGCTTCGCAGCTCTGCCTGCCTTGTTCAAAATTCTCAACAACAGAAGAAATACGGTAGCACGTGGAGTGGTTTCCCTGCCCCTGGCACTAAGCCTGAGAACTTCACACAGAGCGACTCCTTTAATTTCCACAACTCTGGGTAGTCTCACTGTCTCCGTTCTACGCCGGGGGAAACTGAGGCACACCACGAATTGGTTTCTGACATCATGTCAACAGCAGCCGCCGCAGCAGGCTTGCAGCCGTGGTCTGCGGGCTGGCGCTGGGCGCTCGAGGCTCTGGACTTTGGGGGCTCGCAGCATCCGGGGCCGGGCCGTGTCGGTCCCGGGTCACCTGCGCCCGGTGCTCACCAGCGCGGAGTCCAGCATCTTCTGCTCGAAGTCGGCCCGGGCCGAGTTGTACTTCCCCACGGAGCGC
>NW_004624908.1:1734643-1884092 GCF_000247695.1 Heterocephalus glaber
GAGAGGCCACCTCCTCCCAGTCTCCTCTGATCTTCCCCATGGGGTTCAGCCCATTTCACAGAGGAATAAAACAAGGCGGCCGAGGCAAAGCCACAACAGGGGGAAGGGACTCAAACCTGGGTGTGGGCCCAGTGCCTGGACCAGGGACAGGGGAGACGCTGGCCTGTGGCCTCCCACTCCTCCCCCAGGACCCCGCCCCGGAGCTGGCTCGCCCCTGGCGTGGGTGACGGTATGTGGGTCAGGGTGTGCCCCGGGCAGCAGCACGGGTGAGACCGGTGGCCGAACCGCGGGGCTGAGGGTGGGGGCTCTCGGTGATGCTGTGTGGCCGGGCAGGACAGTCCCCAGCCCCAGCCGCGATCAGCTTCTCCAGCAAGGCCCGGTGCGGCGTCAGCCTATTCTGCAGGGCAGTAAACTGAGGCCCAGAGGCCTCGGAGGGCTCTCGGGACCCACTGCGCTCTTGACCCCAACCAGCCGCATCTGAAGCAGAGGATCAACTGGCATCGGGCACAAGGTGGGCTGGGTGGGCTGCGAATCTGCAGGGTGCAGGGTCTGAAGCCCCCGACTTCAGTTTCCCGAGAGGAGACGGAGCTCAGCGAGGCGCCGTCGCCGCCCAAGGTCACCAGGGAAGCAGGCGCACGCGGCCTCCGGGTGCCCAGAGCAGCAGGGGCAGGAGGCGCCGGGCATCGGGCAGACGCGGGGCCGCCCACCCAGGGGCCGCCCACCCAGCCCTGCCGCCAGGCTCCTCCCGCCAGATCCTAATTTATCCGATTTATTTTCATCGCTGGGAACAGATGCTGGACCCCCCCCCCCAGGGGGAGGGACCCCCGAGTCCAGGCTCCTGGCCTTCCAGGGCCGGCCAATCCCTGCCAGGCAGGGGACTCCACAGTCACCTACTTCCACGATTGCGACCTCGGGGTCCCTACAGAGGCTGCCGTGGAGAGACGCCCACTCTGTCCTGAAGGGGGCCGCTGGGACTGGAGCCTGGGGGGGCGGGGCCCCCGATCCTCCAGCTGCCAGACCTGGATGGGGGTTCACGTGGAGAAGGGAAGCGAGTTTCATTTCAGTCCCTGGGGTCTGCAGGGCGGCGCTGGAGAGGAATCAGGGTCCCCCCTCGACTCCCGGGGTGCAGGCTGCGAGGGGCGCGGGGTGGGTGGGGACTCGGCTCTGCAGCCCCGATCTAGACCAGCACGGGGCTTGGAATAAAGAGACTGGGGCGGGGTCTCGCCACGGAGCCACTCGCTCGCGCTCACTGTGGCCGGGAGAGGGGTCTCGGGAGGGGCCTCCGTCTCGGGTGTGGACCTCGATTGCCTGGGGAGGCCGGGAGCCCCTACAGTCTCACGGCGCCCAACCCTGTCCGCCGCAGCCTCCAGGGCGCTAGGCCGGCGCGACGGGGAATCGAGGCCCAGGCAGCACTCACCAGCAGCCGCGCCGACACCTGAGCCACCCTAGGCGCCTGCGGCGAAGCTTGGGTAGCTACGGCTGGGGCGTGGCCGACCAAAGAAAGACCCGCCCCGCAACGGAGCCAGGAAGCTGGGGCGGGCTCAGAATCCACGAGGCCTACCATTGGACTATTCAGGCGGCCGCGCCACTAGTCCAGCACGCTGATTGGCTGAGCTAAAGGTTTCATTTTTTTTTTTTTTAACCTTGTCCCCACCCATACACCCTTCTAGCGTCATCATTTGCATAATTTAAAGAGACAGGCGCCGCTCCTTCTACTTGAAACCGTTGGGAAGGTAGAAAAGGATAAGCAGCGTTTATGAGCGCTCCCTGTATGCCAGCCACTGAGCAAAGCTCACGACATTTCCCTACGAGGGGTCCCTGCGAGTGACAATATTGGTTTTTTTTTGGGGGGGGGTTGTTACCGGGGATCGAACTCAGCACCTTGTGCTTGCGAGGCAGGCGCGGTGCCACGGAGCTAAATCCCCAGCCCGACAATATTTTTTTTGAGGCAGGGTCTCAAAGTAAATATATTAAAATAAAATTATATTCATGTACAAAGCTGCCAAAGTGTAATCACCAATATGTGTAACTAATGTGCACTAATAAAAAAGACGTGAAGAAGAAAAAGGCAAACACACAGAATTACATCTAAACTGAGCATGGTGTCGCAGGCTTTTAATTCCATCGCTCAGGAGGCTGAGGCAGGAAGATCACACATTTGAGGCAGCCTTGGCTAATATCGAGTTCAAAGCATCCCGTACAACAGCGAGACGGTTTAAACAAGAACTTTTATTTTTATATCTTTCTTGAACACGTAGACTTTTACAAAGCATTTACTGTACATAGCAGAGATTATGAGCCCAAATGAATCTGACACCCAGTCTGGGTCTAGCTCGGGTACAGAAAATTAAAGTGTCCAGAGTCTTGGGGCGGAAGCTGCAGTCTTCCCACATAATGGGATTTGTCTTTCAGCCTACTTCCGGGCTGCTTTGTAGTGCAGACTTGGACAACTGAGCAGGCGCAGAAAGGACTGTCTGATTGACTGTTTAACGTGATGCGCACTTGAACCGGAGCGCCATATAACCCCGCCCCTTCCTGCCGCGCCTCCGCTTACGCGCGTATGTCCCCGCGGTTCGTTATCGACACGCACTCTCGTACGCACGGTGCGTGATGGCGTCAGGGCGCGCGGGCGCGATCCCGGAAGCGCGAGCAAAGCTGCCAGATGTGGAGGTGCCGCCGCCCCCGACGCCCGGGTTGAGTTTGGGGTGGGGCTGGGGACGCTGGGGCAGCGGGGGAGCCGGGCTGGGTCGGGCGCTGCACCGGGGTTGTCATGGGGTGGGGCGCGCCGCTGACCACATCTGGCCACTTCTGCTGCGCAAAGGCCTCAGTTTCCCCGGCTGCGCAGTGGATGCGCGGGCCGGATCTGGATCCCGATCCGGATCCGGGGCGCAGATGTTGGGGCCGCCTGTGTTCAGATTGTGCCGTGTCATCCGGAGCCGCGCCGTTCACTGTCTTTGCCTCAGTTTCCCCGCTCGGTGGGGACGGTGCGCACAAACCCGGGCCCCGCCCTACTCGGGGGTTTTGGGTTAAATTAACCGTGGCGTCCTAGCCTAGCTTCGACTTTGAGCAACCGAGCCCGCCCCCCTGAGCCTCAGTTTCTCTCGGAGGTGATGGTGTCTGCCTCGTAGTGCTGACAGAGGATTAAAAGAAGCCTTTATCAAATGCAAATCGAGTACAAGTGTTTTCTCCTATTCTTGGAAGCACCGGTGAGGCTTTTGTTTCAAATGCTGATGCCTGGGCGGTCCTGGGACTTTACTTTCCTGTTAGGGAAACAGCTTGCTCGGAGCTCCGTTTTTTAAAATTTTTATTGTCAAGAAGCAGGATCTCCATAGTGATTCTTTGGCCTCAGCCGTTTTAGTGCGCCCCGGACTGGCCAGAGCTTTGCTTTTTATCTTGTTTGGTTTCAGTCCTCTTGATTCTTTTTTTGTCTTTTTTTTTTTTTTTTCCTCTTAGTTTTGTTTTGTTTTGTTTTTCTAAGACTGGGTCTCACTGTGCTCCCCAGGTTGGACTCGAATTCGAGATCCTCCTGTCTCAGCCTCCTGGGTGCTGGGTTTGTGCCACTCTGCCTGGAGAGATCGTCTTATTTCCTAACATGAGAAACTAGGGAAGCAAAGGGACTCTCCCAAGGTCACAAAACCTTCCCGTCTGCGGGTTTGTCCCACGAATGGATTCAGAGCAGGGACCCGAGGCCCTGCTGGATCCGTGCCATGGTGTGTGCGTTGGCCCAGCGGTTAGTCTTGGAAAGCGGTTGCCATAAACCCCATAGATGTAGCCATCGCATCTGGGACCTAGAGACCGGAAAGAGCACTCCTTTGAAGCAGAATTGTGTCCCAGGAGGTTCAAATCCTACACCTGTCAGGCCCTAGCTGTGGGGCTCTCCTCAGTGATCTTTGTTTCTTCCTTCCTTCCTTCCTTCCTTCTCTCTCTCTCTCTTTCCTTTGCTTTTCTTGATTTTCTTTCCTTCCTTCCTCCCCCGCCCCTCTCTCTTTCTTTTCTGGTGTTGGAGATGAAACCCATGGCCTTCAGATTTCTAGGCAAATGCTCTACTGCTTAGCCCCACTCCGCCTTTAAAATTTTGAGACAACCTCATTAAATGACACAGATAGACTTCAAACTTTCGATCCTCCCATCTCAGCCTCCTGAATAGCTGGGATTGCAAGTGCAGGCCAGAGTGTCTGGCTCTAATTCTCCTCTATATACACAATTGTGAGTTTGGGTGACCAAGTTTGGCATGTAATAGGTGCTCAATAAAAAGCGGGTGTTAAACCTGGAGAGGGAGCTCTCCACCTCCATGCAGCTCAGTTCTATTTTATTTATTTCTATTGGGCCAAGCTGGCCTTAAACACACTATGTGGTCCAGGCTGGCCTCCAACTCATGGTGATCCTCCTGCCTCAGCATGTGCTGGGATTACAAGGATGCACTACCATGCCTGGTGCAGCTCACTTGTAGAAGAGATGAAGGAGCTACAAACTGCTAGCCATATTCAGGACACAAACAGATATTCTTAGTCAGGTGTAGGGCCACACACTTGTGATCCCAGTACTAAGGATGCTGAGGCAGGCGGATCACTGAGTTTAAGGCCAGCCTGGGGTACATAGACAAAAAACAAGCAAAAACAGTAAATATTCTTCACCTTCATATTTGGGAAGAAATAATTTATTGCTACCATTTGCAAAGCAGGGATTTTCACTTGAGAAAAGAATGCCTATTAGCATTTTTTTTCTATAAAAGTGAGGCAGCACTCAGGTCGGAATGAGCTATTATGGAACACAGCTGGCCTGTCCCAGGTGGATACCAAGCTCCTAGTCACACACCTTTGCGTTGTGACTTGGGTTTGCTGCCTGTTGCTAGGGCCCTAGGTTTCTCTGAACCTCAGTTTCCTCATCTCATGATGACAGTTCCCAGTGTGTGAGCTTTGAGCCTGGTCTAGGATACAGTAGGTGCTCAATAAATGGGGAAGTGGTAGAATGGGCTTTGGCTTTTCCACACCCCCCTCTTTGTTTTTGTGTTTTGTTTTGAGACTGGGTCTCACTGTGTAGCCCAGACTGGCCTTAAACTCCTGTCAGTCCTCCTGCCTCAGCTTTCTGAATGCTGGGAGGACAGGTGTGCTCCACTATACAGGGCCCCTGGGTGTGAATTGTTCTATTTTTTTTTTTTTTCTCTACTGGGGATCAAACTCGGGTCCTTGCGCTTGCACAGCAGGTGGTGAAACCACTGAGCTAAATCCCTGGCCCCCCGGGTGTGAATTGTAATTGATCAAAAGTAGGCTTTTCTGTAGATAACTAAATGTGTAGGGTGCACAGCCAAGCTCTATCAGGTTTCTAAATTTTTCCAAGCCTCCCTCCCTTGTGCCCCTGCTAGGTGTGGAGAGCCCCACCCACAGGGGCTATCAGCTGTGGGTTTGGACACTGGGAACCACAGAGCAGTCTGGTTGCTGGGGCCAACAGCCTGGCTGGGAGCGGCTAAATTCTTGGCTTTCATTTGCTCATAAAAGTCTGGTAGTGAGTTTGATGACCGGTACCGGAAAAAAAAAAAAAAAAGAAAGTCTGGCAGGCTGGGGATGTAGCTCAGTGGCTGGGGATGTAGCTCAGTGGTTCTGCCGCCTGCCTCACAAGTGCAAGGTCCTGAGTTCAATCACTGGTACAAAAAAACCCCAACAAAGTCTGGCATCTGAGCTGTGTGCAGAGTGCTGTCTGCATGCCTGCAACCAAGTCCTGGTGTCCCTTGCCAGGTTCTAGGTTGGGTTCTGGAGCCTGACCCGCCTTTGCCTCTGCCGTCTTGGAACCTACGTAGCTGGGGCAAGAGATCCACTGGTTACTGAAGCCAGAAGGGAGGAAACAGGGGAGGTGGAATAGTGATCCGAAAGCATTTGTCCTGAAGACCTTTTGGAGCCAGGGATGGTGGCGCACACCTGTGATCCCTGCTACCTGGGAGGCTGAGGCAGGAGGATGGACAGTTGGAGGCCAGCCTGGGCGAGTTAGGGAGACCCTGTCTCAAAGTAAAACAGATCTCTTGGGACATAAAACAGCGGAGGTGGTGGTGTTTGATGAAGCAGCCCTGTGTCCTGCTGATGGGGACGGCACAGGGGCACAGGGAGGGTGGCCGGAGACGGGCGAGGTGGGTTTCAAGCGTGACCCCTTGTAGCTGCGCTCACACCGTGTTTGAGGGTGACCACTGAGGCTTGGGTGCTGTGACCCAGCCCATCTCGTCCTCCCTGTCGGGTCCCTGGGAGACTCAAAGCCCAGCGCATGGGTCCAGCACCTCTAGGTGCCCCTTGCTGTCCCTGTTGCCAAACAGACTCTGTTGCCACCTGTTTCAGGCAGCGGAGGAGGAGGAGGAGGAGATGGATGCCCCGGACTCGGCCTCTCAGGTCTTCTGCAGCCAAATCCTGAGCATGGTGAATGTGGACGATGTGAACGCCATCATCCTGGCCCAGAAGAACATGTGAGTGATGCCGTGGGCCCCAGCACAGGACGGAACTGGGCCTGGTAGCCATTGGGGGAGGGTGGTGAGCTGCTGGGGTGCCCCAGGGGCTTCTGGGAAGGGCAAGCCTGGATGCCATGCCAGGTGCGGCCACACCCTCCCAGCGGTTCTTTAATTTCATCTATTTAGGGGTGCAGGGGTGGAGCCCGGCATCAGACACCACCCAGGTGCTCATCACTGAGCCACGCCCTCAGCCCTGCTCTTAGTTCTTTAGGGAAGATTCAGACCTGGCCCCTGGGGACCTCCCAGGCTAAGGGGGAACAGAAGCAGACAGGGCCCTCCTGGCCCACGGCATCAGGGACAGCCAGAGGAGCAGCGTGGGGCTGGTAAGGCTGGGGAAGTAGGGTGGGGGAAGACGTGTCCATGAGAAGGTGCGTGGGTTGATTTTCTGTGACTGACAAAATACCTGAGGTAAGAGTGTAAAGGAGGCAAGGTTTAGCCAGGTGTGGTGGTGTCTGCCTGTCTTCCCAGCACCAGGGGCCTGAGGCAGGAGGATTACTACGTTTGAGGCTAGCCTGGGGCACAGTATAGTGAGACGCTGTGTCTTGTTTGTGTCCTAGTTACTTTTCTCTTGTTGCTGAGACAAAATACCTGACACCCAAAGTTAAAGAGGAAAGGTTTATTTGGCTTACAGTTTGTAGAGGTTTCGGTCCATAGTCGGCTGGCTCCAAAGCAGGGTGGCACATGGCAGAGGGGCAGCAGTTCATGACAGACTGAAAGTAGCAAAGCAGGGCTAGGATGTACCTCAGTGGCACTGCACATGCCTTGCAAGCACAACAAGGTCTTGAGTTTAATTCCTGGTACCAAAAAAAAAAAGCAAAGCAAGGAGGGAACCTTAACAGCATCTTTCTGCCCCTTTTATCCTCTCTAGACTGCCAGCATTAGGGTGGTGCCAAGCCAATCATCGTACTGTTTTAGTGATCACATGCCCTTAATCCCAGCATCACATACTGTAGATTCAGCCACCTCTGAAAGGGCCACCTATGATCGCAAAGGCTTTGAGGGGACATCTAGACACAAACCATAACACCCTGCCTCAAAAAACAAAAGGTGCAGGGCTGGGGATTTAGCTCAGTAGTTCCACCGCCTGCCTTGCAAGCTAAGGACCCGAGTTCCATCCCCGGTACCAAAAGGAAAAAAAAAGATCCAAACTCTAACAAAGGATACATTTTTTTTTTTTTTTGGTACTGGGGATCGAACTCGGGTCCTTGCGCTTACGCAGCAGGCAGCGAAACCACTGAACTAAATCCCTGGCCCCAAGGATACATTTTTTTCTCTGCAGTACTGGGTATTGAACCCAGGTCCTTTGCTCTAAGCCACATCCCCAGCTCTTTTTATTTTGTATTTTGAGATAGAAGTTGCTAAATTGCCCACACAAGGCTCAAACTCATGATCTTACATCAGCTTTCCAGAGTGCTGGGACCACAGGCATGTGTTGCCATGCCTGTAGGGTTTATTTTTTTCTCAGTAGAGTTTTGAGGCTTGAATAAGAGTTTCCAGAGTGTCCTGAACACGCACAGACCAAGGGAGCAGCTGCTCCTGCAAAGGCTGTGGCAGGAGCCAGGGCTCAGCAGCATTAGGTGGCAGTGCCCTGGAAGTTGGGCAGGGCCACTCACCCCCTCTCCATCAGGCTGGACCGCTTCGAAAAGACCAATGAGATGCTGCTGAACTTCAACAACCTGTCCAGTGCCCGCCTGCAGCAGATGAGCGAGCGCTTCCTGCACCACACACGGACGCTGGTGGAGATGAAGCGGGACCTGGACAGCATCTTCCGTAGGATCAGGTGGGCTGTGCTTGCGTGGCCCAGTGAGGCACCACTGTTCTGAGAAGACCCGCATTCTGGAGGGAAAAGCTCACGGTTTTGAATTTAAATTTTATTTATTTATCTATTTATTTATTTAACTTTATTTATTTTTTTTGGTACCGGGGATTGAACTCGGGTTCTTGAGCTTGCACAGCAGGTGTCGAAACCATTGAGCTAAATCCCCGGCCCAATTTTATTTATTTTTTGGAACTGTAACACTGCATTAGTGGCGGCAGAGAGGCCAGGAGAAGTACAGTGATCCTCCCACTCCCACCTGCTTCGCCCCACTCAGGTCTTTTATCAGGAGCAAAGCAAGCCCAGTGCAGTGGTGCGTGCCTGTGATCCCAGCACTCAGGAGGCTGAGGCAGGAGGGTCGAGAGTTAGAGCCCAGCCTGGGGGACTTAGCGAGACAGGAGGGCTGGGGATGCAGCTCAGTGCACAGGCCCTGGGTTCAGCCCCCAGTGCGGGATGGGGGCCCAAAGAGTAGAGGAAGCAGGGCACAGGCCATTGTCAGGAGAGACCAGTGCCTGGCTCCACCCCAGCCTCGGCGACAGGACAGCCACGTGGTTGGTGCCCACCCGGGGTGAGGTCTGCCCGGGGCTGCCAGGGCCGTGGCTGCCGGGCTTCATGCTGGGGCTCCTGATGGAGACAGGGACAGAGAGACAGGATGTGGTAAATGGCAGGGGACATCCTCGCCACCGGCCAGCCCTGGCCCAGCAGGATCAGCCCGTCCCTTCTGTCCCCACAGGACACTGAAAGGGAAGCTGGCCAGGCAGCACCCAGAGGCTTTCAGCCGTAAGTGTCCCCAGGGCCACTGTGCCCCCCGCCCAGGGCTGGGCCCCCCGGGGGTCTCCTGCAGTTCTGCAAGGCCATGGAAGTGGCTGGGGCTCGGACTGTCCCTGCCCAGTGTGCACCTCAGAGCCCTTTGGGCCAGGCTGTCACCCACTGCCACCTTGGGCCACCGGCACAGGCAGCCGGGAGGTGACACAGCCGGGGTCGCTGTCCTGCCCTCAGCCCATCCTTCTGTGACATCACTGCCCGCGGCTCAGTCTGCTCCTTTGTCCAGTGGGCCAGGCCAGGCCTCCGTGTGGGCTGGGGGGGGCCGCCAGGTCCCCTGCACCTGAGCAAGGCCCCGACCCAACCTGCTGGTCCCCCCAGACATCCCCGAGGTGTCGTTCCTGGAGGACGAAGATGAAGACCCTATCCCGCCCAGTGTCACCACCACCATTGCCACCTCGGAGCAGAGCACGGGCTCCTGTGACACCAGCCCAGACACCGTCTCGCCCTCCCTCAGCCCCGGCTTCGAGGACCTGTCCCACATCCAGCCCGGCTCCCCCATCGTCAACTGCCACAGCCAGACAGACAACGAGGAGACGCCAGGAGAGTAGCAGGCTCTAGGCTCCCAGGCTCCCCCAGGGGTGCAGTCCTGAGGGTTGCTAGTTCCCGCTCTTCTCCCTCAGACCACTGCACTTCCGAAGGACCCTCTGCTACGCCAGGGCCACGCCAGGGAACACCCAGGCCCGGTGCTGTCACGGGGCTGGCGACAGAAACAGTCCCCAGAGCTGGGCCCCAGTGTGCTCTGAACGGTACTTAAAATGTCCCCAGAGACCAGAGCCAGATGCCCCCATCTTGATCAGGACACCCTGGAAGTGGACATGCAGCATCACACCTGAGTTTGCCCCGCCCATCCCTGCACCCTAATCCAGTTTCCCTGCTCCTGCTTCTGCCAGGAGTTCGGAATCCTTTCTCCAGCGGCTGGGTTAAGAGGCCTGAGCTGGCACAAGGCTAGAGACAGAGCCTGCTGCTCGGCCCTTGGCCTCGCCAGGCCTGTCTCTGACAAGAAGTGTGGACCCTGTGACCCAGCAGGCATCACCAGGGTCGCCTCAGCCACCAAGGAAAACAGTTTAACGGAATATTTTTGTACCCGATGTTTACAGATACTGTTGGGAAGTTACCAATAAAAGACTCTGTTACTAAGGAGAACGTATGCCAGCCTTATCTTCCTTCCCGCCTTGGGTCTACCGATGGGCAGTGGAGGTGTGGGGTGGGGCCCTGCAGGACGGGGTGCACACAAGTTGGGACTGCTCTTGATGGGTCCCCAGGTGACAACCGTAAGAAGCCAGCTCTCATCCCCACCGAGTCCATCTCGGCCTCAGGGTGAACAACTGAGGATCCAGAGAGGGTTGCCCCCTACTCAGTACTCCAGAGCACTCAGGAATTACGCTGTTGGCATCTCGCCAGTGGGATGGCACGTGTCTGTAGTCCCACCACTCTACTAGGGAGGCTGACGCAGGAGAATCACGTAAGCCCAGAAGTTTGAGACAAGTGTCGAGCATGGTAGTGCAGGCCTGTATTCCGCAGGCAAGAGGCTGAGGTAGAAGGATCTAAGTTCCTTGCTGGCTGGAACTACAGTTTGAAACCCTGTCTCAAAACAAAAACCTAGCGACCCAGGGATTTAGCTCAGTGGCGCCGCGCCTGCCTTGCAAGCTCTAGGTACTGAGTGTGATCCCCGGTCCCGAAAAAACAAAACCTACAGGCATCTTCCCAGACTCGAAGGAGTGCCTGCCTTTGCCTCATACATAGTAGCACAGGGGAATGTAGAAGGAAACACTGCGAGGCTCAGAAGCAAGAATCCTCACTCTCCCGCAGCCGCGGTTCCCAGGAGTCTTCGGCATTCCCTGAGCCCTTCACCATCTAGATCCGACCTCTGCGTCTCGACCCTCTGCACCATACCTTTGATTAGCAGAAAAAATTCCCCTACTCTGTTTAAGTATTCTCAAAACTTTGGCTACAAGTCCGCAACTGCCAGGGAGACCGCCTGACAGGCTCGGGCTTGTCACGTGGCCCAGAGGGAGGCACCTGGGCCCGGAAGCGGTTTTGCGTGCTCGCCCACACGACGGGAAGCTTCCTTTGCCAACATCCAACATGACGGCACGGGGGGCGGGGCCTGGGGGCGGGCCCTGCTGCCAGGCGCGGATTGTGACGCAGCGCGCGGCGTGCTCGGTGCGCAGGCGCTCTTGGCGGTGAACTGGCGGTTTCCGGTTCCGTCGCCCTCTTTCTCTTCAGGGAGGCGGCCGAGCGGGTAGGTGGCGGTGGTCCGTCTGGTTCGCATCTGGTCAGGGGCTGCTGGGGGTTTGCGGTCCTGGGAGGCGGAGAGGGGGGACCTGAGTTCTCCAGGAAGAGCCAGTCTCGACAGGGTGGCGGCCCCCCGTTTCCGAGGCCCGCGCCACCCCATGAGGCCTTGGGGCTGCAGTGGGCCTTCGTGGGCGAGCCGAGCCAAATTCCTTAATTTGGATGTCTCTCTCGGATTTGTTTGGGTTTTTTTCCGTGTTTGTTAGGCAGGATTTGGCCACATAGTTTAGGCCGGCATTCAACTCGTTAAATAGCCAGGTTGGCCTTGAATTTGATCCCCTTACCTCACCCAAGTGCGGGGCGGTGGCGTCCACTTTCTAGGCTTCCCCTTCCTTTTTTCCTTCTCTTTATGTGCTATTTTTAAACAAGTACCTGGCACGTGGTTGGCAGGCAATAAGGGGCAGCCACGTTTCTATGTTCGTTTGGGTTTGGTTTTTTTTTTTTTTTTTGGTACCGGGGATCGAACTCGGGTCCTTGGGCTTGCGCAGCAGGCGGCGAAACCACTGAGCTAAATCCCCGGCCCCATGTTCGTTTGGTTTTGACCGTGCTGGATATGGAACCGGTGCTCTCTTGTCTGCTGGGCAAGTGCTTTTCCGCTCAGCTTCACCCCTAATCCTGGCCACTGTTTACGGGTTGGGCCAGAGGCAAAAAATGAGATCTTGTGGGTTGGTGCATAACTAAAAAGAAAGCCAAGAGTGTTGGGTGTTCCAGCCTGGAGTTAGGAAAAGAGAGGGGTGTGTGTTGCAGGAGGCTGGATCCCCATGCAGGCAGATGCTTTTAAAGGGCAGGTGGTGAGGTAAGCAGCACCTTGCAGAGCCTGTATAGATGGGGCCACCCTCTGGGAAGATTTGTGTGATGCGCTTTCATTCCATCAGAAACATGCCACACTGGGAATTGGATTCAAAGGGCTCTATCACTGAGGTATACCTCCTGCCCTTTTTCTTTATTTCCAAATTTTGAGGATATGGTTTTGCTAAATTGCCCTGATGACCTCAGACTTGGGATCCTCCCGTTCAGCCCCCACCTGCAAAGGGACTTGGAATGTAGTTCAGGAGCAGAGCACTTGTTTATAGGCCCTGGCTTCTGTATCCAGCACTTGAAAATAAAACGCAACAGCATCCAGGAGTTGGGAAGAGGAAGTGTGAGCTTAGGTTGCGCACCAGAGTGTGGGAGGCTCTGAGGGGTAGAAGGAAGGGACAGCCTACAAACCACCTGACGTCAGTGTGGCATGGCCACAGGAGGCTAGCATGGGGCCAAGGGCTGGCAGCCTCCAAGCTGGTGCCTGGCAGAGCTGCCACACACATGGCTCTCTCCCACCTGCCAGCAGACGCAGAGATGCAGATCTTCGTGAAGACCCTGACAGGCAAGACCATCACCCTCGAGGTGGAGCCCAGTGACACCATCGAGAATGTCAAAGCCAAAATCCAAGACAAGGAGGGTGAGTTGGGTTAGGTCAGGGCTCCATCCCTACTGTGATTTGCTGTTCTCAGCCCCAGGAGCCCGTGTCCTGTGTAGGGCGGGGACTGGCTGCAGAACTCTGCTTTGCCAGTGTGTTCTCATTGTGACTTTGGAGGAGGGCTAGACATCTGCCTGTCTCCTTTGGGGTCAGAGGCACTGCTGGGGCACCCCTGCAGGAAGGAGCTGTGGAGCTATTGGCAGCCACAGTAACTGAGCTCTGTCATGTCCCCACTCCAGGCATCCCCCCTGACCAGCAGCGTCTGATATTTGCCGGCAAACAGCTGGAGGATGGCCGAACTCTCTCTGACTACAACATCCAGAAAGGTGCCCATCTGGGTTCTCAAGACAGGGCCTCTGCACCCTGGCCCTGGTTGGCATTCTGCCAGGCTCCTTGGGGCCACCAGGGTGGTCATTCCTATGATGAGTATCAAGCTGGGTTGGGGTGTGGGCTGTAGGTTCCTTCCCCAGCACCTCAAAACAAAAAAGATGAGAAAAAAGGGCAGGGTATTTTGCTTTGTCACTTGAAGACATCTGATATCACTGTTTCCAAGACAGCACTGGTTTTCTCTTCATTTTGTTTGTTATTAAATGACTGGCATGAACACATCACATCGAGTTCTGCATAAAAAGGTGATGGGCTTTGGGGGTGTGGCTCAGTGAGTCAGTTGTTCCATCCCCAGCTCCAGGGGAAAAAAAACACACAAAAATGTAATTATGGGAAAGTCAGGGAAATCTGTTGGTGGGCATCACTGTGGGGTCCTGTCTCGGGGTCCCCATCAGGCTGTGGGCTGTGCCTTGGGCCTGTGGTGCTGGGTCTGAGGCGCCACCCCTCGGCCAACCCTCTAGAGTCTACCCTGCACCTGGTGCTTCGCCTGCGAGGTGGGATCATTGAGCCGTCCCTGCGCCAACTTGCCCAGAAGTACAACTGTGACAAGATGATCTGCCGCAAGTATGTGCTGGGGTGGGGATGGGCACCAGGTCGGGGGCGTTGGGGATGGCGTTGGGGTGTCCTCCCCAGCTGTGCCCATCCCTGCTAGGTGTTATGCCCGCCTGCACCCCCGTGCCGTCAACTGCCGAAAGAAGAAGTGTGGCCACACCAACAACCTGCGCCCCAAGAAGAAGGTCAAGTAAAGCTCTCCGCCAGCCCCTCCGGAAGGGTACCACCTGCCCAAGTGCACTGGCCTTGGAGCCCGAATAAAGTTTCCCTCCACACTTGACTGGAGCAGCAATTGGTGTCCACGTGGCTGTTTTGTCCAGGGGTTGGCTGCAGGATGGCCATCTTTGGGACCCTTCTCAGCCCTCCACTGTCATCTTTGGGGTCCCTGTCATTCTGGATCTTGTAAGAGATGGTGGTCCCCGCCCTGCACATTTTTGTTACAGCCAAGCACAGGAGGCCTAACTCCTAGGCCTGGGGTCTGCCTGGAGCCAGGAGCTGAAGGTTTGCTGGGACCGAGGCTCAGCTGTGGCACTGGCTAGGGTCCCGTTGGCCTCGGAGGTGCCCCAAAGCCTGGGCACTGAGGGGTCTGGATGTGGGGAGTGAAAAATGTCCACCCAGGGCTGGAACTGCTGCTCTATCTGGACCCTGATTTGCACGTAGAACCAGAGATGTCAACTATAAGGGTTCGATTCTATTCTGGTGCTGGGGTGGAACCCAGGGTCCCCTGTGCTGGCAAGCACTGTGCCACAACTGCACCCAGCCTACCTTAAGGGTTTTCTGGGTGAGGGTCTGCCTAGGTTTCCCAGGCTGTCCTGGATTCACATGCCTGCTGCCACTGGGCTTACAGGTGTGCACTCCCATGCTGGGCTAAACCTTAAATTCGGTGCACACAAAGGGCTGGTGGGAAGGCAGTCTGCTTCTGTCCCAGGACCCCGCTGCCAGGCTGCAGTCTTGTTGCTGGACCCCCGGAGCTAGGCCATCACCACCTCCTGCTCTTCAGCTGTCCAAGCACTATGCAGGCCCTGTGCACGCCTCGCTGACCACTCCAAGTCGCCTCAGACCGGTGGGCTCGCCTGGCTGGATCCTGCCCTGGTCCTACCTTGGGGCCTTGGCCCAGGGCACGCGCTTCAGCAGGTGTGAGGTGCTGCTCCTCAACACCCACCTGGGCTCCATTCTGTCACATCCAGCAGGCCCTAAGGGCGCGTTTCAAACCTCGCTCCCATTTCATTTGGATGGGGTACAGTAGTGAGGACCAGATGCGCATCCTGGAGATAAGCCCAGGTAGCTATTAACTCCCATTTTTAGCGACAAGAGCGGCGCAAGGTGGAGGAGGAGGGGGCCGGCCAGGCAGAGCGTGTGGACGTCCCGGCCTCAGTGGCGGGCGGCGCGGGGACCTCCCGGCCTACAGGGGGCGCTGGGCGCAGCGGGCGACGCGTTCCCCGCGAGGCCCAGTCTGAGCAGTCATGATCACCGCTGGGGCCGCGGGAGACTGCCCCGTCGCCGCGGAGCGCGACACTGCAGATGCCCCCGGAGCCCCGGGGCTCCAGGAGCTGGGGTGGCCCTGGGTGAGCCCGGGCTCGGGCGGGGACTGGCACGGGGCAGGAGGCGCAGGTCCGGGGGCGCCGGCCTCATTCCCCAGCCGTGCCTCCCGATCCACAGAAAGACGCCCCGGTGCGGACGCTGGTGCAGCGCATCGAGCAGCTGCAGGCTGAGCGCGCGCGGGCCTTCGGCCAGTTGGAGACGTGAGTGCAGCGGGGCGCGGGGCGCGGGGCGCGGGGCGCGGGGCGCGGGGCGGGCCCGCCCGGTGTCGCCGGTCTGCGGGGGTGCGATAGCAGGACCTCCGCCCGCCGCAGAGCCCACCGCCGGTATCTGCAGAGCGGCCCGCACCACGACTTCCCGAGCTACCGGAGCGTCGTGCACGAGGTGACTCAGGCCTTCTCCTCCGCCTCGCGCGAGGCGCTGGCTCTGGAAGCAGAGTTGGCCGGGCCGCGCGCGCAGCCGCTGCTCGCCGGTCACATCCGCAGCCTGCAGCAGCTAGAGCAGACGCGCCTGACCACGGTGAGCAAGCCTGGCCCGGCCCGGCCTCCCACCCCTCAGTCTTCCCTTGGGCGCTCTCGAGCTTTGCTTCCTAACCTACCCCTCTTTTCTTTTTTTGGTAATACTGGGGATTGAAACTAGGCCCTTAACACTGAGCTACATCTTCAGCCCTTCTTTATTTTTTTATTTTTTTGGTACCGGGGATTGAACTCAATGACCTTGTGCTTGCGAGGCAGGCGCCAGAACCACTGAGCTAAATCCCCGGCCAAACATATGTTGTACTTATGCTTTTTCATTTTAATTTCATTCTTTTTTTTGGTACCGGGGATCGAACTTGGCACCTTGCATTTGAGAGGCAGGCGGCAGAACCACTGAGCTAAATCCCCGGCCCCCTCAGCCCATCTTACTCTGAGACAGGGTCTCATCAAATCACTCAATTGCTCTGGCTTGTCTTGAACCTGTGACCCTCCTGCCTCAGCCCCCCAGAATGCCAAAATTTCAGGCGTGTGCTACCACGCTTGGCTGCTCCCCCCCCAATTTTTCTAAATTTTGTTCTTAGCTCAGGACACGCCCACCTCATCCCAGCCCAACCCAAGGGGATTCCCGGAAACTTGGATCCCTTCCCAAGGCTCCACCCTTTCTCTTTTTTTGGTACCGGGGATTGAACTCGGATCCTTGTGCTTGCGAGGCAGGCGGCGGAACCACTGAGCTAAATCCCTGGCCCGCCACCTTTTCGACTTTACCAGTTTTTTGGTCCCACTTTCAACCTGCCAATAAGAGGATTCTCGGGCCACCTCCCCTCCTGAGTATCCACAGTTGAGTCACATCCTAGCTGCAAGCCCCGCCCGCTCTGCCCCTCAGCCAACCCGCGGGGCTGGGCAATGTGAAGCCGCACCCACATTGCGGTTGGCTTAGTCCTCCCCCGCCTGAACCGAATCCCAGGAAGAATCTGCGACCTGCCTCCACCTGGATCCATAGTGTCTTGTTCCTACTTGGGACCATAAGGGCTCCAACCACTCCATTCTGGCCGCCAATCTGGTTGAAATTCCCTAGGTTTCCCTAGGCCACAAGCACACAAGGCCACACCCACAGCGCGCCCCGCGCGGACCCTGCCCCGCCCCCTTTCCCTTTCCCTGAGGAGCCCTCCCTTTCTGAACTCCTCAGTCTCTGGAACAGCGGGGGAGGCCAGGAGGGGCTTCTGCCTGCTGTGACGTCCTCCCCGCTGCCCATCCCCCCACCAGGTGGCCATGTTGCAGCTGATGGCATCGCCAGAGCTGGCGGGACACGCGGACGCCGCACGGATGCACCAGCTGAAGCTGAAGTGAGCGCCGGCGCCCCTCAGGCTGGCCTGCCTGGGTTTGCCTGGGCCTAGTCATACGTGCACGCAGGCTTCAGGGGGCAGCACCTGGAGTCCTTGCCTGGTGTCCCTAGATGCACACATTTCTGAAACTTCCCCGCAGAAACTCAAAAGTGCATTGCTGGGACACAGCTGTCCCCCTTGGCCCGTGCCGGTCCTGCACATATGGTTGGACTCGGAGCTAGGAGTCGGGACCTGCCAAGCTGGCACTCTTA
This sequence comes from Heterocephalus glaber, assembly GCF_000247695.1. The sequence continues at coordinate 1,752,068 of NW_004624908.1, forward strand.
ACCTCCCATGGCCTGCACACTGGCCAAGATGGCCTCTTCCATCCCCAAACTCTGACCACAGAGCACGGAACCCAGCACTGCCCGGGGCTGTGGCAGTGGATGGGTAGGAGGGCCTGGGGCTTGGCACAGCCCCCTCGGAGCTAACTGCAGGGGCGGCTAATTCGCCCCATCTGGGTTTTATTTATAGTTCCCATCCGCTCTCCTAGGGTAATTAAAACCATGGAGGCGATCAGCGAGGTTCTCCAGGACCTTAGGTTTGATGCAGAATCTGCAGAGTGATGGCGGCTCCCCAGGGACACCCTGAGAGAGCTGGGAAATGAGACTGGGGGCATCCAGCCCAGCCCTGACCGCCAGCTGGCCGAGGTCATGGCCCCTGGGACCAGGACTCCTTCACGGTGACACCACCTATAATAAAGAACCCTGTGCCTGCAGCTGCTCTGCATCTCTGTCCTGAGGCCAGGCCTTGTGTCTGGGAAGGGCCCCAGGGCCAGGGGGAGCTGGAGGGCCCTGCACCCTGGAAACTCCTGAGTTCTGGCTCACAGTTGTCACCTCCCCCACCCCCAAGAGTTAAGGGAGCAGACTCTGCAGGACTTGCAGAGAAAGCCTGGGAGGTAGGGGTTCTCATCCCAAAGCATCACTTGATGCTCCCCATGTCCCCCAAACCCTACAGCCCCACCCCGGGCTCCAGACACCTCCACAATCAGAGCACCTAAATAGCTCATTTATTTAAAAAGATTCTTGAGAGGCCCAGGCTGCGTGAGCAATGGCCCTTCACCCCAAGCCCCGGCATGGGCTCTGGACAGCTCAGCCCACCCACGTGCACTGGGGTGCACCCAGGGGTGGGGCTGTGGCGGCCACTGGAGCTCAGAGCTCCTGTCCATCTGCAGATGGTGCTTGGATGCCCTGAGCTGAGGGTACAGTTCGGCTTGGTCTCTGGGTCTCCCCATGGCAGGGAGGGTGGCCCCATCACTACAGCTTATCTGGCAGGACCTGTGGGCACAAGGGAACCCAGGCTGAGCAGCAAGCCTGGGAGAGGTCGGCGTTGGGGTACTGTCCTTTGCTGCTTACAGCTGTGTAGCCTTGGTGTGAACACTGCCCCCCTCTCTGGGCCTTGGTTTCCCCTTTTGAGAAGGGAGACTTTTGCGTCATTCCTGGGTCCCCTGCAGGTAAAGCCCTGGACCCAGGGCCAGCATGCAGCAGGTCCTTAGACTTGCAAAGAGGACGAGATTATGGAGCTGGAGGCTCCTAACTAGGCTACGAGCTGCGCGCTGGGCACACAGTAGATGCTGAGCAAATACTGCGGATCCAGAGGCAGTCTGCAGCCACCAGAAGGTCCCTTCCTGCCATTACCCTCCCACCCGGGCCCCCCTTACCTCTCGCCGCACCCCGTCTGCCCGAGGGCAGGATCCCCTCGTCCTGTGCTTGGAAAGAAGGCAGCAGTGTCGTGGGGCTGCAGGTCTGCGTCCCCTCTGTCCCCCGCGTGTCCCCACACCCGCGGGCCCGGCCCCCCTACCTGGTTTCGAGTCTTGTGCGACTTCTGCATCCAGGCCCGCCACTGGTCATAGAGGCGGAAGCTGAGGTTGGAGCAATACGCGTGTTTCTTGAGCCAGCCCAGGAACTGCTTGAGCTCGCGCCGCACCGGGCCCGAGCTCGGCTCTCCTCCCCGCGGCTCGCAAGCCCCGCCGCCCGGGCCCGGGCGCTCTAAGGGCGGAGCGCAGTGTCGGGTGCGGCCGGCAGGGGGCGCGGCCGGACAGGCGCGGAGGGACCCGCGCCCCTAGGACCCACGCCGCCGCCTGCGTCCCGGGACCGCGTCTGTCTGCGCTCGGCCCAGCTACGCCCTGGGGAGGAGCGGGAGGAACGGGCTCCTCCCCACAGCGCCTCCAGGAACCCGATTCCCGAGGCCTGAGCCAGGTGAGGGGGGGCCGCTCCTGAGGGACAGGACAGACAGGCGGCCGAAAAGAAAAAGGGGCAAATCCAGGCGACACAGCCGCCAAGGCTGACGGGCAGGGCAGGGGGACGGCACCGTGAGGACGGGCAGGGTGGGGTGAGGCGGGGACAGAGGCCCCGGGGCCACAGGAACAAAGAGCAGGAAAGAAAGTGCGTGAGGTCCCGAGTTCCATCCACAGCGCTGGAAAAGGAAGGAAAGAAGAAAGGAAGGAAGGAGGAAGTGCGACCCAGGGGAGGAGTGGCAGAGAGGGAGGGAGGCGGCGCGCGAGGCGTCCCGCAGGGCGGTCCCCGGGATGCGCGGGAGCCGGAGCCAGGGCCGGGAGTGGCCGCGGCCAGGTGGGCGGCCGCCTGTCTCCCCAGCGCCGGCCGCAGCCAGCCCCAAGCAGGCCGGCGGATAAGGACATCGGCCTCACGTCATAAATAAAGCTGGGGACCCGCTGACAGGCCCTGGCACGGCCCCGGCCCTCACCGCCCCCGTAGGCCTCCCCAGCCTCCCCAGCGGCCGCGCCGCGTCCTGGCTCCCGCGCAAGAATCGCAGGTGCTGGGCACGAGCGGGGGCCAAGGCTCAGGCCCCTCCCGCCGCTTGCTCCCGCCCACCCCAGAACCTGCAGGGGCCCCGATGGGGGCTGGGGAGCTGGCTGGAGCCTGATTCTGCCCTTTCCTGGCTCTGGGACTCTTTCGGGCCTCAGTTTCCCCACTTCCTGCCAGCGTGGGCCTGGACTGTCAGTGAACTGGGACCTCAGGGCCACTGCCTGGGAAAAGCGGGCCTCCCTCGGGGTGAAGTCATGAGAGAGGCTGGGGAGCCCTGCCTAACTCTCACAACCACCGGAGCCAGGTGTGACCCTCGTGCCCACTTGGCAGATGGGGAAACTGACGCCACGCATTCCAAGTAACAGACTGCATCCCATTTCACAAGAGAGAGCATAGCGAATGCAGGGATTTAGAGAAACCCCAGAGCACAGCCAAGTCCAACCCAGTCCCCTAATTCCGCCCATGCCCCACCTCGGTCAGAAGGGGTCACTGAAGCCCAGCAGCCTTAGAGGCTGTCCTCACCTGCTCTCGGGCCGAAGATGGGTGCAGGGGATGGGTGGCCCAGGTGGCAGTGGGGCCAATGGTGAGGGAGGGTCCCATGGGGGGGCCACCACTGGGGCCATACAGCGACGAGGGCTGTTTTGTCCCATTTCCTGAAGAACTTATTTTTCGGGGAAATCTAAGATGTTTGTGTACAAACTTTCTGTTTTTGTTTTGGTACCGGGGATCGAACTTGGGTCCTTGCTCGAGGCAGGCGGCGGAACCACTGAGCTAAATGCCCAGCCCACTTTTTTGTTTTTTGGGGTTTTTGTTGTTTTTTTTTGTTTTTTGAAACAGGGTCTCACTATGTAGCTCAGACTGGCCTTGAATTCTCAGTGATCCTCCTGCCTCAGCTTCCCAAGTGCTGGGCTGACAGGCGTGTGCCACCATGCCAGGCACTTCCAGTTTTTGAATCTCTGCAAGTAGGTCAAACTTTTTTCCTCTCAAGACAGTCAGAATCCATCCGGGGTCGCACTAGACCCTGGAGGTCACCTGTTTGAGACTTCTGCTCTCTTGGAGAAACAAGGAGGCAGACTCAGGCTGGTTGAAGCTGGGTGGCGGACCCCCCACCCCAGGCCTGTTAGGGTGCTCACCACTGCGGGGTGTGGAGGCGGCAGTAGGGTGGCTCCACTCACTCCAGATTCCAGCTTTCTTGGACCCGTAGATACCAAAGGGGTTGCAACGCACTTGTACGAAGTAGACAGTGCCGGGCTTCAGGCCAGCCAGGCGGCAGGAGGTCTGGTTGCTGACGTCATCCACCACCTGGACAGTGAGGGCGGGGCCAGGCAGCGGGCGTGGTCAGGTGGAGGGGCGGGGGAGACGGAGGGCGTAGTCCGAGGGGTGGGGCTGGCACCTTCCAGTCCACGCTGTCCTCCACGCGGTAGCGGATTTGGTACTTGGCTTGGAAGAGGAAATCCTTGAGAGCCGGTGGCGAAACCCAGCGCACACTCAGCTGGTCCTCCAGGCCTCCGACGCGGCTCACGTGGACATCGGGTGGGGGGTCCGTGGTCACTGTGGGGCGGACCAGAGCCTGGTCACCTGGGACCTTCGTCTTGGGAGCGGATGACACTCTGGGATTGTTTGGGTTCAGATCCCCCAGCAGCGGAGTCCAGGTCACGTGGCTGAGGTGGCCCTGCCTCCGTTTCCCTCTCCTCCCTGAGCTCAGCCTGGTGGATTCCATGATATAATATTCCAGAAACACTCAGCGTCTAGCAGCACTCAATTAACGTTAGCTGTTATCACCCATATTATCTGTGATGGGAGAAATATAATCCTATCTCCCCTGGGCTGGAGAAAGCGGAAGCTGCGGTCTGGGGGCAGCACTTGTCTAGCGAGTGCAAGGCCTGGGGGTCAGGCCCAGCTCTGCAGAAACAAACGAAAGTGAACCCTGCTCGGCTAACAATACTGTTTTCATACAGGGCTGTCAGGCCACCAGCCCCTGGGAAGCCCTCACCTCTTCCTTCAGTGTACCAAAGCCTGCCGAGTGCCGGCTTCTCGGCTCGGCCATGCAACAGAGGCTCAGAACTTTTGCACTGCAGCCTCGGGATGCAACACTAGGGGAGCGGCCTGGCCTCGGGGTCCAAGCCAGAGGCTGCTGGGGATCCTCCTGTGGGCCTTGGGAGGGCTGGGCTCTCCCCACAGGCATTGCTGAGGGGCTGAAAGGGTTAAGGCACAGGCCTGCTTGGGGCTGAGAAACACCCTAATTAGATTAGGCCCAATTCTGCTCATAGAGCATCCACTTCCTGCCTCCCGCCCTCACCCCCCAGCTCCAGGCCTCGGCTTCCTGGGGCGCCTCCCGACCTGGGCGCCCCCTCTCGTTTCCCTGGGCCCCCTGGTGCACACCTGGGCTGTGGCGGGGGAGGCACCAGACCAGGTGTTTGCGGAGTGGGGCTATCCGGGCTGTTTTGGGCCTTGGGATTGGGGGGTGGGTGCCCAGATGTCCCCCACAGCAGGGACAGAGGTGGAGTCCGAGCCGCAGCTGGGGGACCTCAGGGAAGTCTAGCAGAGCGGCCTGAGGGGGCAGCAGGCTGGGGCTCACCCACGTCCAGGATGTCCAGCGTGAGCACATCAGAGCGGGCCGAGCCCAGGCGGTTGGTGGCCTCCACCCAGATCTCATAGGGCGTGAAGAGGGCCAGGTCCTTGGGGATGTGGCAGGAGTGTGGCCCCACAGTGTGGTACTCCTCACATGTGTTGTCCTGCCCATACCACCTGTGGGGCAGAGGGGCCCAGGACAGACATGGGAAGGTCCCTCCTGGTCCACAGGCCTCGCCGTGGTGGCCTGAGGATGCAGACAGGAACACAGGGGCTCCAAGAAGGCCGGCGTTGGCCCAAGGTCACACAGCCAAGCTGGGGGGTGGAGGGGACAGCACTGACCTGAGCTTGTACTTGAGAGAGTAGTTAGTATGCAGGAAGGTCTCCCCGTGGGCCCCCGGCGTCCAGCGGCACGTGAGGTCCTTCATGTTCTTGGACCAGCAGCTGATGTTGAAGGGCTTCTCGGGCGGCACTAGGGGAAGGAGGGCAGAGGAGGGTGAATAGGGCAGTCTGAACCCCCCCACACCCCATCCCCAAAGATGTAGATGGCTGCTGGCCTGGCCACACTGCAGGGGCCCCCATGCATGCAGGGATGGAACCATCAGCCTCATGATTGCTAGGCAGAGTTTTCCCAAGCCACCCCCAGCTCCCGGGCTGTCCTGTTGAGGATGGGCGGGGTCTCCCCCGCTCATTGCCCCCCAAGAGACCCCTACCCTGGAACTTGCCCCCAGCTCAGCCCCAGGTCCCAGTGCCCGTGATACCCGGCCCTCTCTGTCCAGGTGGATGCTGCTGCCTGCATGGACCTCTGGGGGTCCTGGGGCCACTTACAGCCGACATAGAGGCAGGAGCCAGCCAGGATGCTGCCGTCGCGGGCATGGCACACGAGGTTGTCCCCGGACTGCTGCCTGGACCCGTTGAGGTTGGCCAAGACCAGGGCTAGGGTGGAGGCATTCAGCATACGGGAGTGCTCAGAGGGCAGGCGGCGCCCATTGAGGGTCCAGTAGAGACCCTCGGCGGTGGCACCGGGTGGGTCCCCGTGCACGGAGCACGTGGCTTGCAGAGAGGACCCGATGAGGAGTGTGGGGTCCTGGGGGCTGATCACGGCCGTGTCTGGGTCAAAGAAGACAGCCTGTCATGCCTGGGGCGGGGCCTCTCTGAGCCCCCACCACGCCCAGGGCCTCCAGAGGTCACTCCTCTGGACCACCAGAAGCAAACACTTGTGGTTCTTCCGTTGCTATTCCAGAGCCTCACACAGTGGTGCTTCTACGGGGGAAGAGCCCTGGCCTGCTGGACAGACAATTAAGGCTGCCTGCCTTTCCTCCCCAAATCCTGCCCATCCTGTGGAAGAAAAAGCCAAACCTTTCAAAGTTCAGGTTTTCCTCCCCTGCTTCTCAACGACTGAAGCCCAGATTTGCTGGTCCCTAATATTCTGTCCTGCACAGCCCTGGGCCCAGAGGTGGCTGTGACAAGCTGTAGCCCCCCACTCCCACGCAAAGGGAGTTCATGTCCTTTGTTTCCTCGACCCTGTTTTCCTAACATTTAACGTGGAAAGAAGGAGCTCTCTGTCCTTTGTTGGGGCCACCGTGGCAGTCACTGGAAAGGGACTTTCTAAGGGGGACTTATGTGAGTTGGTGCTGGGCACAGGAGTCCCAGGAATGCCAGGGCCTCCTCTTCTGCCAGCTATCAGGGAGATTAGGACCTAAGAGGGGTCTGTTTTACCCAGGGGGAAACTGAGGCCCAGGGTGGAGGGAAACGTGCATTCTCAGGCCTCTGATGTCACTGCGTCTGTTTTGCCATTTGGGAAGTGAGCATCCTGGTAGCAGCAACAGGGGCTGTTTGAGGGGCTACTGTCAGAGGCCACTCCCTGCAACATTTAAATCTGGCCGACCCGGGTTCGAATCCCCCAGCTGGCTGAGGAAGCCTGATGTAGCAGCTTTCTTTCTCTGTGCCTCTGAGGAGGAGCTTCTCCCTTCACCAGAAGAGGTTGTGAAAATCATTCACTCATTTATTCACAGATTACCATGATGACCAAGACATAGAGAAGTCCTTCAAAGGACACAGAAAGGAAAAAGAAATAGAGAAAAGGGACCAAATTAAGCATTGGCCAAAGGGAAGCAGCTCAGCTAGGCTGGGAGGTGACATTTGAGCTGACACCCGAATAAGTAAGAGATGTAGCTATGAAAATATCTAGGGAGACAGTCCAGGTAGCAGGAGCTATAAGTGTAAAGGTTCTGGGGCAGGCGTGTAGGAAATGAGGTTTGGGGGCTCAGCAGGGACCCCAACCTGCATGGAAGAGGGAGTAGTTTTTCCAGTTCGCAGCAGGGAAGGTCCTGGTTAGATCTGCATTTAAAAGAATTCCCCAGGCAGCTCTGAGAAGGGCCTACAGGGGCAGGGACAGGGATCCAGCAGCCACTGGGTACTGCCCCTCACTGCCCCAGATGGCCGAGGTGGGAAGGGCTCTGACCTGGGCCGGCCCTGACAATTTTCCGGGGCAAACTTGGCTCGAGTGTGGCTGGGATCGCAGTTACGTTTGGGGCTTGGCCCAGGGCTTGCCGGAGGTCTCGGCATCCGTGTGAAGAAGCCGGTGGTGCAGGCCAGCGCCGAGGAGGCAGGGCAGCCAGGGCGGGGGGCGGGGGGCCAGGGGGCCGCCCCGGAGGTCCCAGGCAGCCAGCCGACAGCTAATTCGGAATTCCTCCGGCATGAACTCGGGTGTGCCAGCATCTCTGCCACGGCCCACCCACCGCTTCCTGCCTGGGCCCCCCAGCAGGGTGGGAGGCACGGCCAGCCCCGACCCTAGGGCCACTCTCAGCCCTCCCGGGTGGGTCACGCCCCTCCTGCCCCCCTCAATCTGGCCCGAAGGGGCTCTCTGGGGGGTCCTGGCTGGGGGGCACTGCCCTTCTGCCACACCCGCCTGGCTCGCCAGTCTGCAGCAGCTGCAGCTGCTGTCCAGGGCCTGGGATAGGGGGCCAAGCCCGGGCGGGCTGGACAGGCCAGTCCCCAGTCCCTCTCTGCCTAGCAGGAAGGTCAGGGGGTGCTTTCTTCTCTGGGGACATGGGTGCCACTTTAGGGAGAGCGCCTGGCTTTCCAGTCTGAGTTCTCGGTTTTCTCTTCCCCAGAACGGGAGGAAGAGCACATGGTGCCTGCTAGAGGGTCGGCCCGCAGCCTACAGCACCTGGGGACCCCCAGGACCACTGTCCTGCCCAGCTCGGGTCCCCCACTGGCTTCGAACTCCGAGGCCCTGGTGAACAATGGACCAGACATTGGGGACTGGGACGCACACATCCCAAACCAGGCAGGAGACAAGCAGCGGGGGACAAGCCACTGATCTGGGATGGGGGCTTGGCCGGGTCTTGAGGGGCTCCTTGAAGACGCCCCCGAGCAAATCCCTCGGCTGGGCTCTGCCCCCCTTTGCGGCCAGCTCCCCCTCCTTTCCTGCGGAGCTGGGCCTTTACAAGTTTTTTTCTTTTCCCTTTCCCAATCTGGAGCCGCTGCTGTTATTAAAAAAGAACACCATGTGTTTTAAAAGGGAAAAGTGTGAGATTCTCTGAAAGCTGAGCGGGAGGGTGGCCTCCATCCCAGGGTCCCCACCAGGGTCCCCACCTCGAGTCCTGCAGGTACCTGCCGAAACTTTATGACCCACCGGCTCGCCGGTCAGGTGCTAAGACACACCGTAAGTAGAAACATATTGCCGAGGTGTGAGGATCTTTTATTTAATTTCTTCTCCCTTAAAGGAAAAAACACATGCACACCACCACCCTGCCCCCCACTTCCGTCTGTTGCTCTGGGGCTAGGAAACAAAGCTCCTGGCCACCCACCGCCTGGCAGAGCCATCAGGGACCCCAGGAGGCCCTGGGCAGTCTCTCACCTGTGCAGGCGCCTTGGGGCAAGCTTGGGCCCCTGGGGTGCCCCAGCCCTGCCCTTTCCGGAGTAACACCCCAGAGTGTGTCCTGCCTGGCCGGGTACACAGGGTCACTGCGAGCCTCCCCAGCCACTGTGCCTGCCTGAGTGCCCCTCTGTGGGCTCCTCATGGAATGAGAGTATGACCACGAATGTGTGTGTGTCGGGATGGAATGTGTGCGCGGGCCGCGATGGTGTGCGAACGTGCATCTGGGACGCAGTGTGTGTGCGTCTGAGAGGAGGGTGACGGGACACCAGCCAGGGTGAGGCTCTGTGTGTCTCTGGGTGTGTCCCAGAGTGGGTCTGGACGTGGAGGCCGTATCCCGGGGGGGTGTGCATTGGGTGGGGGACCCGAATGCCTGAGGACAGGAGTGCCCCGCAGGGAGGGAGGGCCCGGGCCTGCGGGCTCCCAGGGGGCCTGCCCCAAAGCCTGGACCGCGGTGCCCGGGCTCCCGATCACGGGCTCCCGCTCCCTCTCGCTTCCACCCACCCGCTCACAAAGGTTCCTCTCGCTGGAGGCTCGAAGCCTGTGCAGCCTGGATGAAGACAGCTCTGAGCGCCGCCGGTGGCGGGGACTTCGCGGATGCCCGAGTGCGGGGTCGGTGGAGGGAGGGCGGCGGCGCCGGCCCGCGGAGAGGCGCGTCCCCGGGGACCCTGGGCTGCGCGCCAGTCGGCCAGAGCGGCCCCCTCCCTTCCTCCTTCCCTCCCCGCGGGGTTCATCCCTCGCCCGGGGGGCCGCTCGCGCCCGCAAGCAGCGAGCCACCGCGTGCGCCCCCCGCCCGCCCGCCCAGGAGCGGTGCCCCGCAGTCGCCGCCGCTCCGTGCGCCCGCGGCGCCCCAGGGAGCGCGGAGGGTTCCAGGCTTCCGCCCCCACCCCCGAGGCCTGGCCGGGTGCCCCGGCTCAGGCGGCCCAGGTGAGGAGGCCTTGGCGCGGAAGTCAGACTCTCCGGCCAGAGACCCAGCGCCGCGCGCCCCGCAGGTGAGGGCGCCCCGAGGGCCGCGCCGGGGGCGCCTTCCTTTGTTCCCGGGCCGTCCAGGTGGCGCCCGCGCCCCCTCCCCCCGGTACCCTCTGTGGCCCGCCCTGGGCCGCGGCGGGATAGGGAGCGGGGCGCGGGTTACTCACGAGCTCCCGATTCGGCTCGCGGCGCCCCGAGGACGCAGAGCAGTAGCAGGGGCAGCGGTGGCGTCCGCCGCGCGGATTGGGCGCTGGGGCGCGGGCGTCCGGCGAGCATCGGGCCGGCGCTGCTGGGGGCGCACGGGAGGCGGCGGCGGGGCGCGAAGGGCGCGGGCCGGGACGCCCGCACGTCGCTGGGCGCGGACGCGGAGGCCACAGCAAGTCTGAGCAGCCGAATTGACAAGGCGCTAATGCGCGCTGGCCCCGCCCGGCCCCGCCCCCGGCCCGGCCCGGCCCGGCCCGGCCCCGGGGGGGGGGCAGCGGGCCCCGCACCGGCCTCCCCGCCATCCGCCCGCCCGCTTGCCCGCCCCCGGGCACCATGCGCCCCGCCCGGCCCGCCTCCGCCCCACCGTGAGCTGCGTGCCCGTCCCGCGCCCGGGGCCCCCGCTCCTTCCCCACGGCCGGGACCTCCCTCCCCAACCCCTCTAGCTCCAGGCTCCCCAACCCCAATGGGGGAGCCGGCGCCCCCAGTCCCTTCTCCGTCCTTCTGCCCATTGCTCCGCACCCTTCGCCTAGCCCCGCTTCCCTTCGGGCCCCCCGGCCCTGCTTCTCCCGACCCTCCCTCCAGTCTCGCGTCAGGGCCCCCACACCGCTCGGCCCCGCCTCCCACGGAGCGGTCCCCGAGCCCCGCCCCCCAGCCCCTCTTCCTCCCCCGGGGCCGGGAAGTCGCCCCCAGCCTCGGTCCGGTCCTCCTGGCGCCCGGGTCCCACCGGCCTGGCCCTCCCTTCCACTTCATCCCTGCGCGCAGCCTCCCCGGCCCGAGGCTTTGCGGGAGGAAAGGAGAAAGACAGGAAAGCACGGAGCCTTGGCTCGCTGTCCCCCTCGCACGGAGTGGGTCGGAGTGGCTCGGCGGAATCTCGGAGCCCGGGATGCAGCTCCCGCGTGGACACACAGGGACTGTGGGCCCGGTGGGAACTGGGGCCAGGCGCACTGGGGGTATCAGGGATTCCCAAGAGGAAAGTGGCGAGGACTGCTCCCCGGACGCATTCTGTCTCCCCGCTACGGAAAAATCCACTCAGCGGCCCGCGGGTGGGGTGCGCCACGCGGTGAGTAATCGCTCCGGCGGGCACCGCCCGCCCGTCCGCCCGCTCCAGGTAACGCGCCCGCCCGGAGCGACGCATAGTTTGTCTCCCTTCTTTTGCGCAAAGATCTTTCTCCTTGTTATTATTTTTGGCCACTGCTCGGTTTCGGGACCCCTCCCGGCCGGGCGTCTCATCCCCCTCTTCGTCCCCACCCAATCCGGGGGCGCAGGAGAACGGGTTCTTGGTCTCCAAGGCCACCGGAGAGGGTGTCTGAAATGCGAGTTCCCGGGGGTCCCGGCCCCCTCCCCCCGCAAGCCTCGGAAACGCATGGGCTTTAACTGTCCCTTCCCTGACAGGCCTGGACCCTCCCTCCCTGTCCCCAGCCAGCGAGGGGGTCGAGTCTCAGGAGGGCTTAGGGCTCCCCCACCTTTGTCTCTTCCAGGCGGCCCCTTCTTGGATCCCCAGCCCAGGCTCCAGAATGTCAAAGACCTATGAATGGGACCTGGCGGCGCAGGGCACCCCATCTGGACCCTGGATGGGAAGGAGAGGGAGGCGAAACCAAAGCCGGCCCTGCCTCTGCCGGGGCCACCCGGGCCTCTTGCTCAGTGTCTCTGCGCAGGGCCGGGAACCTAAAGCTTTCCGTGAGAACATGGAGTGCGACAGAAGTCTCCACATCGAAGCTCTTGGCACAGCACCGAATTCTCTCCAGGAGCAGAGGTGGCCCAGGCCCGTTTGTCCCCTCTGTGAAGTGCTGTCATGGTCCTACCTGCCAGGCGGTGCCACGGCTGAGTGGAGGCCGCAGGGCTGGGCTGAATGGAGGGTCCTCCGCCCCTCCCCCACAGCCCTTGCCTTGCACATGCGCCCCAGGGGGTCTGGCCCCTCCTGGGGGAACTTCGGGCTTCTGGAGCAAAAGCCTTCATTTCCCCCTCCCGGCCCTGCTCCTCCCCCAGCCAGCCAGGTGCTCAGGCTGGAGACCTGGAAGCGTGCGTGACGACTCTCCTGCGCTCTTCCCACACGTCCAATCCATCAGCAAATCCTGTTGGCTCTGATTCCAAAACGCATCCCGTTCTGAGATTCCGACCCCTCTCCCCACCTCATCTCGGGCCAGGCCCCTTGGCTTCCCTCTGGGATGCTGCGGCCCAGCCTGTGGTGGGCCTTCGCCCCTAACCCTGCGGCCTTTGTCTGAGCGGCAAGCAGAGGGAACTTTTAAAAGCAGCCAACCCCAGCTTCTCCTCCCTGCCACCTTCTCCGTCATCCTCTCTCCCCTTTGTTGCAGCCCAGCTCCCCGAACCCTCGGGACTCACCACCACAGGCCCTTTCCCCGTGGCTCTTCCTGGGGCTGGGGTGCTGCTCCCCAACCCTTCCAACTTCTCTTTGGGACTCCCCAGTCCTCTGAGAGGCCTCACCCTCTCCAGCACACTCCACCCCGTCTTTCCTTTATTGTCTTTGTAGCCTACTTCCGAAAACCACTGCTTTCCCTGTCCTGAGCCTTCCTTTCTTTGGATCTTGGGCACCCTGAAAATCCTTAGTCAGGGCCCCACGATGGGTCCAGTGAGCACCAAAGAAGAGCTCAATAAATATTTGCACAATGAGAAGGCATTGGAGAATTCTTAGTCCAAGTAGCAAGAAAACAGTCCCAGGAAGCCTGGGGTCCCAGAGTGGCCCACACCCCCTGATTTGCTGTGTGACCCAAGGTGGTAGAACCCCTTCTCTGGTCCTCCTCCAGAGAAAGGTATGGACCATTTCCCAGTCCTGCCCCCCTCCCACCCGTGAGCATGACCTCTGCCCTGTGGGTGACCTTTGTCCCAACCCTTTGACTTTAGGGAAAATGAATTGACCTCCAGGGTACCCTTCCCTGCCCTTGGTGCCTGGGAACTCCATTAACCCCTTCTTCCCCAGCCCAGCTATGGCTTCCAGGAGAGGAACTCCAGGTAAATATTGACCAAGCCCTTGAAGACGGCTGGGAATGTACTGAGGGAATGGGGGGGGTGCCTCCCAGACCCGGTGGGCCAGGGGAAGGGCTCTTCCATAACCCACAGTCCACCCATGGGCTAGAGGTTGGGGGCCCTGCAGCCCCAGCCCCCAGATGATGCCGGGCCACTGAGGAGGCACAGGTGGTTCAGGGGGAACAGCACCCCTGGGTCCCTTGGGAACCCCAAGCCAGTTTGGCTGAGAGCTCCCCAATTTGGAAGGAGCAGCTTGGGTGTGGAAGCCTTTGCCTTAGGAGTCAGGCGGGTGAGGTCCAGCCGGCTGGTGTGGGCCTGTGCCCAGGCTTAAAATCTGCACCCCAGAGCCTGGGCCCAGGGAGCCGCATGATGCCCTGGTCTCAAGGTCAGGGTGCTTAGATGGCAGGCGCTGGAGGTGGCCCTGGGACATCTGAGAGTTGCACTGAGTCTTGTTCTGGGCTGGTGTGCACTCCAAAGAGGATGCCTGGGTTCCCTGCCCCTCTGCACCCCAAAGAAACTCAGAGTCTGGGGGGACAGCTGCACCCTCTTTACTCCTCCCTACCCAAGGGTGTCAGCAAGCCGCAGGCGCCACCATGCCTGGCCTCCTCCCCAGCCTGGACCCAGCTTGGGGACGGGGGTCATCAGGGTCGTGGGGAGGGCGGCCAGGGACAAAGGGCGCTTGTCTGACACCCGCTCTGACCTCCCGGCCCGCCGCTGATTCACGCCGGCGGCCGCAGCGCCCCCCGCGCGCCCGCCCCCGCCGGGCGCCCCGGGGGGTAGGAAGTGGGGGGAGAGGGGCGGTGCCGAGTCAACTTTCCCTCTTAAGCCCCGGAGGAATGTCGGCGGATTTCCTGAAACCCGACCCGGCCGCTCGCCGGCCGCCCGCCCCTCACCTGGACCCGCTCCCCGGGGACGGCGGGCGCGGGCTCACCTGGGGGCCGGGTCGAGGGCTCTTCCGCTGACTGCGGAAAAGGGGAGCCACCATCAGTCTCCCCGCCTGTCGGGCGCCCTGGGCCAGTGGTCTAACCCCCCAGCCTCAGTTTCCCGTCCTGCAAAGGGGAATGGGTGTCTCTCCTTGTCCCCACGCCCTCAGCGATACTTCTCCTGCCTTTGCAGGTCTCTCTGTCCTCCTGTCGCCGGTCACCTGGCCCGATCCCCTCGGCCAAAGCTGGGCCCCGATTGCTTTATTTGGAAATAGAGCGATGCTACCAGTGCTCGTCCCCTACCTTGGTTGCAAGAAATGTTTGTTTGCAATCCATGAACGACAGCCACTGTGAAAGGTTAGGCGCTGGGGACTCAAGAGTTGGCATGTGTGGGCTTGAATCCTGCTCTGCCCAGAGTCGGGGAGCCTGGTTTTCCTACGTGTGACATGGGGACAAGGTGGGTCACAACTTGCAGGGAGGCTCCCAGGGCTGGGCCGGCCGGGTCCCGGGGTCCTGGCTTCGGGAGGCCCTGGCCGGGCGGGGCGGGGCGGGGCGGGGCGGGGGAGGGGCGCGCCGGGATCCAGATGTTCGGGTCCGCCAGGCACAGCCGCGCCTGATTAAGCCACGTGGGGGCCGCCGGGCCGCGAGATGAAAGCGAGCAGCCGGCGGGGAAGGGGCACCGCCCCCTCCTCCCCGGCCGGAACCTGCGGCGCCCTCCGACCGGCCGACCCCGCGAGGCTGTCGCCCGTCTGCGGGGGCGGGGCGTCAAGGGGCCACGCGGCCTCTGCTGGCACCTGCGCCGGGCCCTGCAGCGGGCCTGGGACATCTGTGTAGAAGACCGGGGTTTAGGGGCGTCCCCACGTCCATGCCTGAAGGAGAGGGAGCCGGGGGCTCCTAATGCGAGGTCTTGAAGTTAGTGTCACCGTGGGAGCGGTACTGAGGGAAGCCAGACGTGTGCCTGTTGGCCCGGGTTTTCCCACGAGAATTAGGAACTTTAACAGCCCCAGGGCACCTCTGCGTCCTGCCCATAAAGGCCCGGGCAGCGAGGGAGTGGGGGACAAGGGCCTGGTTCCCCCAGGCTCCAGCATCCGGCCTGAGCCAGAGGAAGGCAGCTCGTGGAGGGGGCTTGAGGGGCTCAGGTTTCCAGGAGGAGGGGACAGCGCACAGGTTGCTGCCCGCCTGGCCTGGGTACCAAGGGGAAAGTGCCAGGCCCGAGGGACCCAGGGGCCCTGAACTCTTCACCTACACGCTCCGTCTGGGTGTCAGCCTCTGGGCCCATTCCTCCTCCTGCTCCTGCCTCGGCTCCTGCCTGGGGCCTGGCGCCTCCCTCGCTGGGACCCCCCTGTTCCCCGTCCCCGATGCCTGGCCCTCCCGACACCCTCGAACCGTGGGCGCAGCGTACATCTTGTTCGTTTGGCTCCTAGCGCTCCATTGATGCCCGGCCCCTGGGGACCAGGGAGGTGCCTGAGACCTCAGAGCTGGCCCCGGCTGGGGGCCCGGATGCACCTGCCCGCCCACCCCGGTGCCGCAGCCCCATCCCCGCCCCCCCTTCCCAGACTGCCTCGCTCGGTGACGTCAGCGCCGGCCCCGCAGCCCGCAGCCCGCGTCCCGCACCGCCGGCCATGGCTGCGGCCGCGCTGATGTCGCCGCCGCCGCTGCTGCTGCTGCTGCTGCTGGTGGGATCCCCGCCCGCCGCGCCCGCGCCGCCGGCCCACGACCCCTTCGCCCCCCAGGTCGGGGACACCCAGAGCTGTCAGCAGCGCTGTCGCGAGCGGGACCCCGGCCCGCGGCCCTCGCAGGTGACGCGCGCAGCTCGGGAATCCTGGTGGGGGAGGGGCGGGGATGCGGGACGCGGTGACCGCGAAACCAGGGCGGGGGTGGCAGGGATGACCCTCCCGAGGGTGGGAGGGTTTGGGGATCCACAGCCTGCCCGACGTGGGGGTCCTTCAAAGCAGGGAGGGGCTGGGGCTGGGGCTGAGGCTCCCGATGTCACCTCCGGCCTCCCCCCAACTCTGCTGCGCAAGAACCTCTGGATGCCCAGGCCCCGCCTTCCTCCTCCTGTGCGTCCTCTTCCCTGCACAGCTGTCAGTCCCCCAAGCCATTAGCCCACCCAAACCTGTTCCAGAGGCCGATCCCCCCCTCCAGGCCTGAGAATCTCTCTCAAGCGCCTCCTCCCTGGAGCCCTAAGACTCCATTCCGATGGATTCCCAAAGTCGTTCCCTCTCCTTCCTCCTTAGAGCTAAGAGCCTCTGATATTCTTAGCTTCCTCCAACCTCCCTAGATTGAAGGACCAAATCGCCCCTCCTCCCTCTGCCCTCCTCTGTCCCCTATGCTTCCGGTCCTCACCGCCTTCCGCCCCTACCCCCGCTGAGCCCCGTGTCCCCCCCAGGCAGGGCCCGAGGTCCCCTCAGAGTCCCCCTACGACAGGGCCGTCCTGATCAGCGCTTGCGAGCGCGGCTGCCGGCTGTTCGCCATCTGCCGCTTCGTGGCCAGAAGCTCCAAGCCCAACGCCACCCAGACCGAATGCGAAGCAGGTGAGGGTCGGGGGGGCCCAGGTGCGCCGGGGCGGGGAGCGGTGACGAGGGAGGGCCACCCCCAGTTACCGCCCCTGTCGTCCCCACAGCATGCGTGGAAGCCTACGTGAAGGACACGGAGCAGCAAGCCTGCCGCGAGGGTTGCTGGATCCAGGCCCCCCAGCCCAAGCCTGAGTCCCAGCTCCAGAAGGTGGGCGCCCTGCGCTGAGTCCTGGGCCATCCCCCCAGACCTCCCCCAGCCCTGCCTGTCACCTCTCCTGCCCTCGTGGTCACTTCTGTGACGTGGGACCTACTACCTGTCACCACACCTCCCACCCTTTGCAGGGTAAATGGCAGTGAACACAAGTACTGTTCGGGTATCAAACACTCATCGTGGTCCCAGGCCTGACCCTAGCCCGTCCCACATCCCTCCTGCCACCTGAAGACGTCAGGCGTGCTGTCCCTCCCACGTGTCAGGTCCTGCAGTTGGGGCTGTGGCAGAGAAGTTTGAGGCCACCAGGGCTTGTGGCTGCTTCTCTCCTCGGTCATCTTCACTGCACCAGGCTGCCAGGCGCTGGGCTGAGCAGTTTCCTTGTGACTCGGAGGTGGCCACTGTCATCTGAGGGGGGTAGAGCTGGAGGTTCAAGGCAGAGCACCCTCCCAAGCACGCAGGGCCTGGGGCAGAAGTGGGCATTGCTCAGCTGCATTTGGAGGAAACTGAGGTACAGGAAGTCATGCAGCACAACCAGAGACCCATGCCTGGGGCTCCCCAGAAGGGCCTTTCCCTGCTTCACTCCAGGCTTCTGCCCTTAGAGCAGCGCAGTCCTGGTACCGCGCCACCTCTTCCCGTTCGAACGGGGTGGTGAGGAGGGCCTTGTGGGACTCGTGGCCGCTGGTCATTTGGAACCTATGCTGCACCAGCAGCTGGGGAGATATCATCAAAATCTTACAGCTACCCCATGAGGGGAGAGAATCATCTACTCCTGTTTTAGGGCCCAGAGAGGCAATGAGTTTTCCCAGGGGCACACAGCAAGCCACATGCTCTGGGTCTGAACCAAATCGCTCAGCCAGATCCAAACACAGTGAATCCCTCAGTGCCCCTCCATTCACAGCACTCTACTCTGTCACCATGTCTGTCCCTTGGCCCTCCCCTCCCCAGAGAAAGGTCCTGGAAGCTCCCGACGGGACGGTGTCCCTCCTGGACTTATTTTCTGCCCTCTGCAATGACCTGGTCAACTCGGCCCAGGGCTTCGTCTCCTCTACCTGGACATACTACTTGCAGACTGACAATGGGAAGGTGGTGGTTTTCCAGGTGAGAAGGCTGGCAAGGGCCACCCCGGTGGCAGATGGGTGGCCAGGGTGAGAAGGGAGGATGCAAAATCGTGTTGCACAAGCTTCAGGTTCAGCTGGACTCAGGAGCTCAGTGTCTCCTTCTGCCCTTCAACCCAGCTTTCCTCTCTGGTAGCTTCATTTCTGGGCGTGCTCTTCCCTCCTGGCAACAGGGTGGGCGTCGGGGGCTCCAGATTACAACCTCTTTGGGATTCTAGAGTGGTTATTTATTTGTAGTGATACGGGGGTTGGAACCCAGGCCTTTAGCACTGAGCTACATTCACAACACTTTTTATTTTTTGTTTTGAGACAGGCTCTATTTAAGTCCCTGAGTTGCCCAGGCCAGGCTTGAACTTGCAGTTCTCCTGCCTCAGCCTCCCTCAGTGCTGGAATCACAGATGTAGGCTGCACAGCCAGTTTTCACTAAGCTGGGCGTGGCCCTGGCTGGGTTCTAGGCCATCCCTCAGCCAATTACTGTGATTCTGCTGGCTCGGCCTAGGTCATCTTCCTCCTTTGGGAGCTGGAGGATGGGGTGTAGGCCAACAGAGGGGCCCATGAGAGGAGAGAATGTCCCTGATGTCACAGCCCATAACCCATGAGCATCCTCCCTGCCTGCCTGTAGTGGAGCTCGATGCCAGCTGGACAGGAGACCCTGCCTGCCAGGGCTCAGGGCACCTCTAACAGCTCTGCTGTGCTATCTGCTCCGGTCCAGACCCAGCCTTCGGTGGAGAGCCTGGGCTTCCAGGGCAGCCACCTGCAGCGAGTGGAGGTGACCTGGAGGGGATTACATCCCGAGGCCCTGGAGGTCCATGTGGGTAAGGTCCAGCCCACTGTCACCAGAGTCCTCCTGGCCTGTGGTCCCCATAGGGTGGGGCTCTCCCTCCTCAACTGCTGGGTCCAACGTCGCATCTCCTAAGAGCCCATGGACCATCTTCCAGCGTTCCACAGTCCATGTCCTGGGTTACATGGTCTACCTTCAGGGTTCCTCAGTCCAGACCTCTCTCAGTGTTCTGTGGCTCACCTCCTGGTGCTCCCTGTCCCTCCCGCAGTGTCCCTTGGTCTGTCTCCCAGGACTCCATGGTCTGTTGAACTCCCAGGGTTCACCTCTTCATCCTCCAGGGCTCCATGTTCCATCCCTAGTCTCCATTCTGAACCTCGAGGCCCACCGCCCCAGGTCCTGGGCTCCTTTCCCCGATCTGTGGTAGCCCCGTGCTTCCTGAGGCCCCATGGCAGACCCCTGCAGGCTGCTGAGCCACATCCCCTCTCTCAGACCCCATAGGGCTCTTGGACAAGGTACACAAGGCCAAGATCCGAGTGAAGACCAGCAGCCAGGCCAAGGTGGAATCCGAGGAGCAGCAGGACAATGACTTCCTCAGCTGCATGTCCCGGTGGGTGGCAGGCCCTGGGGGCAGGCAGGCTGGGCTCCCCATGGCTCCTGCTCCTGGCAGGCAGTTGCTGAGCTGAGCCTGGGCCAGCAGGCGCTCGGGGCTGCCCCGCTGGATCCTGGCCTGCTGCCTCTTCCTGTCCGTGCTGGTCATGCTGTGGCTGAGCTGCTCCACGCTGGTGACAGCGCCGGCCCAGCACCTCAAGTTCCAGGTAGGTGGGACCAGTGGGGACACGGGAGGGGGCTTCAGACACAGTGAGGGAGCCCTGTCTGGGCTGGGGCCTGAGCACCCCCACCCCCACAGCCGCTGACCCTGGAGCAGCACAAGGGCTTTGTGGTGGAGCCAGACTGGCCCCTGTACCCGCCCCCGTCGTATGCCTTCGAGGACAGCCCCCCACCCTACAAGCTCAAGCTGGACCTGACCAAGCTGTAGCCCCATGGCCAAGTGGACACCCCTGGGGCCTCCCTGTCCTGTGCCTCAAGTCCAAGGTGGGGGCGTCCTCGTGCCCCTCCACCCCAGCTCTCCTTGTTCCTCACTGCCCTGTCTTGCACTCCTCAGTCCCAGGGGGCCAAGCCTGGGGTCCTCCTGTCCCACTTCCTTGGGGCCATGCTGCTTTTTGTCTTCGATCTTGTGGCTTTCGGAGTTTCTGAACCCCCGTTTCGTGTTGCCTTCCTTTTTCCTTCTCTATCCCCTCTCTGGGGGCTGAGGCACAGGGAGCCACTTCCTCTGCAGTTTCCCTCTTTTTCCCCGAGACCCCCCTTCCAGGAGCAGGGACCCTGGGGACTCCCCGGTGGGCGGAGGGGGCGGGTTGGGGAGGAATAAAGCGTGTACATAAAGAGCATCCTGCCTGTGCCTCTTGTGTTCCATACCCTGTCTGCCCCGGGGAGCGGCCTGGCCGTGGCTGTGACTCCTGGCCACCATGTCGCCGTGGAAGCCCCTGGTAGTCCCTGCTGGCAGGAGCCCAGACCGGCCAGGTCCTGCAAGGACAGCCCCCTGTCACCTGGCCCAGTCACATGTCCAGGGAGGGCGTGTCCCTGAAAAATGGTGTGCATCCCCCCTTCCTGGCTGGGCTGGCACTTGTGATCCTCCTGTCTCAGGCTCCCAGAGTGTTGGGATGACAGGTGTGTGCTTAAAGGAGCTGATTTCAGAGGTGTGGAGGTTTGGCTGGTGACGGGGTGAGACAGGCCGGATGAGGGGTGATGCTGTGGTCTCTGGTCTGGCGATGCTGGGAGCGATGCTCTGCCCTGTCCCCCCCCCGCCTGTGTCCTGGAGGACTCCAATGGGACCGACCGAAAGGCTGCCCAGTCCCATGGGCTCCTCTCACCTCCCTGTCCCCACAGCCACTGTCACCGGCCATGCAAGCTGGGACCACCGAGCCCCTCCCTCCAAACCCCCTTAGGAGTCTCCAGAGGCCTGCCCTGCCCTTCGCCTGCACACCTGTGGCTCTGGACACCTGAGCCCCATCTTGATTCTTTTTTTTTGGTACCAGGGATCGAACTTGGGTCCTTGCACTTGCGAGGCAGGCGGCGGAACCGCTGAGCTAAATCCCCGGCCCCTCCCATCTTGATTCTTATTGATCATCACTCATCAATGCCATCCACAAAGCCTGTCCTTTGCCTCAGACAGCTCCAGCCGACTGGCCCCTTCCTTTCCACGGTGACCACTGAGGTCCCCACACCTCCTCTCCAGGCTCCCTGCTTCTCCTCCTGCCCTCATCAGTTACATCGGGTATGAGGCAAATCCCATCCTGGACATTGCTGTCTCCTGGGGTTTGCGGTTGCCGAGAGGAGCCCAAACATCCAAATGCACCTTCGAGGGCCCCACAATCCACCCCCATGGCCAACTCTAACTACTTCGATGGGGGGGAGGCTATCACTGTGACCCAGCCACATGCCACTGTCCCTGAATCCTCCAAGCCTGCCCAGCTCCTTCCAGCCCCAGGGCCTTTGCACTTGCATGTCTCTGCCAAGGTCATCCCTGAAGGGGTCTGCTTCAGTGGAAGACCAGTCTCCCATAATGACACAGCCTCTCTTGGGTGCCCAGACCTCTGTCCATTTTCTCTGTTCTTGCCACATTCATAATTGGCTCATAAGGATTTGTTTCAAAGTTGGCCTCTCTACTTCTTTCTATCTATCTATCTATCTATCTATCTATCTATCTATCTATCTATCTATCTTTCTGTGATGCTGGGGATGGAATCCAGGGCTTCACACTCTGCCACATCCCCAGGCCTTTTTATTTTTATTCTGAGACAGCATCTCACTAGATCCTAGGCTGGGCTCAAACCCGAAATCCTCCTGCCTCAGCCTCCTAAGTAGCTAGGATTCCATGTGTGCATCACTGTGTCCGGTTCCTGCTTGCTTTCTGAAGAGCTTTCCCCCCTTCCTCTTTCCTAAGAGAAGTCTGCTGCCTCAGGCTGATCACCCTTGGACACCCCGGACACAGCTGGGATTGATGGAGGGATGTGTCCTGTTAACTAAAGTTGCTGAGCAGGGAGGCTGTAGATCTGGAGCTGCTGAGGGCTGCTTGTGGTCACGATGACAGTGCCTGACACAGAGAGGGAGAAAAACAATGTCTAAGGCCATTGTTGGAAGTCCTGGAGCAAGCGGTGCCTGAAATCCACCTTGCCTCTCAATTTTTGGCTTAGATAAAAAATTATGCTGCATTTCTTCTTTTTGGTACTGGCGATCGAACTCGGGACCTTGGGCTTACAAGCAAGCAGGCAGCGGAACCACTGAGCTAAGTCCTCAGCCCGTATGCTGCATTTCTTGGAACTGAAAAAAACCATAACTGATTGGCTTTTCTTGAACCTCTGGCCCCTCCTTTAAGAATAAGCACCCTTGCATGGGTGCTCTTTACTTGTTTGTTTTGTACCATGTGTCTAGAGCATTAATTCTTTTGTTTTGAGACAGGGTCTTGTTATCTACCCCAGGCTGGCCTCGCACTTGTAGAGATCCTCCTGCCTCAGCCTCCCGAGTGCTGGGATGACTGGTGCACACCACCATACCTGGCTCAGGGATTCCTTTATGACTTCCTGGCCTGTCTCCTCCACATACCATCCTGGGCACACTGCAGATGCGGGGCTGGCTCTGCCAATGATCTCAGCATCCACAAATGTAGACCCTGGAGGCATCTCCCGGCAGGACATCCGGGGCCTCTGTCCCCTGGGCTCTGCCCACTTCTTTATCTTCTGCCTGCATCCCACGCAGACCTGGTGGTGGTGGGTGGCTGGCTGGCGTCATAGCAACCAGCAGGCGCACCCATGTGTCTGGTAGCAGAGGGTTGCCATGGGAACAGGCCATCCTGGTTTCCTGGTGACAAGGACAGTGATCTGGCTGGGGGTGGGAACCACTGTGCAGGGGAGGGAGTGAGACAGCCCTGGTGTCCAACAAACATGCAAGGGACACTGGAAATGCTCGAATGGGAAGACTGGAATGGACTGTTGCTTCCGGAAGGCTGTTGGGCTAAACCCCCTCCCGAGGCTGCCTGTGTCCCTGCTGGGGTCCTTCTTCAGAGTCCCCACAAGACCCCTTCCTGGTGGCTGTTTCTTGTGTGTCCCTCCTGGCCCTTGCTTCTGCTCTGCTGTACCTCTGTCACCTCCCAGCTCAGCCCAGGCCCCTCTAAGTCACAATGCCCCAACTGAAGCGTTTATCATGTTGACAATTAAGTGGTTGCTTCCTTGCTTGTGTGATGATTAGTTTAATAAATGGTCCCTCTGCCAGATGCGACACTCTAGGCGTCTCGGTCACAGCTGCGTCCCACACACTGAGGAGGCTGCTTGCAATACATCTTTGTCAACACTCTCCTTTCTCACTCTGCCTGGCCCATTTTCCAGAGCTAATGCGGCCTCATCTCTGTCCCTAGAGCCCCCTCTGGCATTGGGCTAAGGCCTTCCACATTATGTCCACCTGGAATATTCTGGACCTTTCCACAGTGTTCTGGAAAGGTCCAGAACATTCTAGAACATTCTGTCTTCTACTTTTACTACATTGCATCATCACCTCCTCAGGGATATTCTCCTTGATCTGACTAAATCAGACCCCCCCCCCCAATCTCTCAGCCTATTTTCTTCATGGCAGTCATTGCCAAATGGAAAAGCTTTGGTCATTTATCAGTGTATGTGTCTCAGATGTAGCTCTCCCATTAGGATATACATTACAGAATATTCTGGAACACGAGGGCAGGGTTCTTGTCTAGTGTGACCCTCAGCAGGAGCCCAACACTCCCATTTGCTGGGGGCTCCCTTATGGCCCCTCTGAGTCATACCTCAGTAGTAGCCCCCAACTCTACCATCTTGGGCCCTTCTTGTTGTTTTATTTGTTTGTTTCATTTTTGTTTTTGAGACAGGGTCTCACTATTTATTTAGTCCAAACTGGCCTCAAAGCCACAGAAAACCTCCTCAGCCCCCAGAGTGCTCAGATGACATGTGTGGGCCACCACACCCAGCTTCCAGCTCATTTTTCATTTTTTATTTTGAGGTAGGGTCTTACTAAGTTGCTAAATTCCCCAGGCTGGGCTGGTACTTGTGATCCTCCTGCCTCAGCCTCCCAGAGTGCTGGGATGCCAGGCGTGCACTTCCACACCAGGTTATTTTATTTTATTTTTTTATTTTTTTATTTTTGGTACTGGGGATCGAATTCTGGTCCTTGAGCTTGAGCAGCAGGCAGCAAAACCACTGAGCTAAATCCCCGGCCCAGGTTATTTTATTTTTTGCAGTGCCAGGGGTGGAACCCTGGGATCTGCATGTGCTAGCCAAGTGCTCTGCCACAGAGCCGCTGCCCAGTGTCCTCTCGAAGACATTAAGTCATCCCCATACCACATGAATACCTCGGACATAGTTGTCATGCTGTGTTTATTTAGAGACTCATAACAAGAAAACTCTGCATGTTGGGCACAGACGCGAGTTGTATCTTCCATCTGCACTTGTTTGTAGCTGGGGATGCAGAGCCCTGGGTGCAGAGGGCCAGCCGCACCGCCACGCACCAACTGGTGTCTCCAGGGGGTTGCACCAATCGATACTGCCACAAGCTGTGCATGACAAGCAGCTCTGAGCCACCACCCCATCATCGGCAAGAGGAGCACAGTGGGGGCCTGGGTTCCATCCCAGCATCCATCCCAGCACCGTGAAGGAATGGGAACAGTTACAGCCCTGGGTGAGGCTGCACTGGGCCATGAGCGTCAGTCCCTTCTGCGTTCCTGTCACAATCTACCCTCGGCACAGATGCAGATGCGTTAGTAAGAAAGGAGCCTACCTGACTCACCGTTCTGGAGGCTGGGAGTCCAAGCAGGATGGCAAAACTGGTAAGGATCCCTTGGATTGTGTAACCTCATGGCAGGTGACAATAGTGGGGCATATGTGGGGACAGTCAATCATCCTCCTTTGTCTTTTTCATGCTGGGGGTGGAACCCAGGTCTACACACCACTGAGCTACATTCCAAGCCTGCTCTCCCCCTCTTTCTTTCTTTCTTTTTTTTTTTTGGTGCCAGGGATTGAACTCGGGTCCTTGCGCTTGCAGAGCAGGCGGCAAAACCACTGAGCTAAATCCCTGGCCTCTTTCTTTCTTCTTTCTTTCTTTCTTTCTTTCTTTCTTTCTTTCTTTCTTTCTTTCTTTCTTTCTTTTTCTTTCTTTCTTTCTTTCTTTCTTTCTTTCTTTCTTTCTTTCTTTCTCTCTTTCTCTCTTTCTCCTTTCTTTCTCATTCTGGTTTTGTTTTGTTTTGTGTTTTGAGAAAGGGTCTTGCTATGTAGCCCACAGTGGCCTTGAACCCACTGTGAAGTGACCCTCAGAGAGCAGCAGACCAAGGAAGAGAGCACTCAGAGGACAGAAGGGAAAGCAGGTTTATCACCAGCGAGGGCCCAGCGGAAGTCCTCTTCCAATCTGAGCCCCGTTTCTAAGTTTGTTTTCATATTTATCTATTCTTTAGCCAGGGCAGGGGAACAAGCAGAATTTCACAGAAACAGAACTTTGCACAGGGTAGGGAGGTGTTGCTTTTACAGTTTCTCTCTAAGACATAGGGAGGTGGGCAGCTGTGGCTCAGCAGTCCATCTTTCCAGCAGAGTGACCTTCGTGGGTCTAGCAGGAGAGCCAAGTCTTAGACCATCAGCCCTAAGACCGTCAGTCTCTGTCCAGCTTTGAGACTATCAGTCTCTGCTTTGTCCTTTGTTCCTTCTCATTTCAACTGTGTAGCCCAGGCCAGCCTTGAACTCACGGCAGATCCTCCTGCCTCAGCCTCCTGAGCCCTGGAATCACAAGCACGCGCCACCTCCCCCAGCTCAATCTTTCTGCTTTCTGTCATGTACCACGAGCAGGCAGTCGGGGTGGAGACCAGGGACTAGGTTCTGAGAGGACACCGAGCGGTCAGGGATGTCAAAGGCCTGCAGGTGACTAAGGGAAGCCACAGCAGATTCATCGTAGGCAAACTCCATCCATCCATTCACGGATTCATTCACTCACTGAGAGACTGGCTAGCTGTTGGCTGATGCCAGATGTGGTGTCCTTTGGAGCCCAGCAAGGCTCCAGCTTGGATGCAGATGCTGCCAGGTGTGGTGGCTACATCTGGGCAGAGAAATAGGAGCTCTGCTGAGCATCGGGGGCATTCCTGGGTGAGGAGGAGTGTGCAGTGGGTGCAGAGAACTCGGGTGGGTACACACCCATCATTCCATTCCTTCCCACCTAGGGGTGGGGGAGGTCCCATGGCTGCTATAGCAAATGATGATGGCTGGGCAGCTGAACACAACAGGAACTGCTGGCAGGCACAGTGGTGCACATCCATAATCCCAGGTACACAGGAGGCTGAGGCAGGAGTAGCCGAAGATGACGCTAGCTTGGCTACCTAATGAGACTTTGTCTCAAAAAAAAAAAAAAAGAAAGAAAGAAAAAGAAAAAAGAAAAACAAAAAAATAACTGAAATTGAATCTCAGAGTCCTGGAGCCCAGAAGTCCAAAACTAAGGTGTCTGTAGGGCTGGGGATGTAGCTCAGTGGTAGAACACTTACTTCCCATACATGAGGTCCTGGGTTTCACCCCGAGAACTGCCAAAGAAAATCAACACCAAAAAAAGCTAAAAGTCTTAGTTGTGGGTTATGGTGGCACATGCCTGTAATCCCAGCTACTGGGAGGCAGAGGCAGGAGGATTGTAACTTTGGGGTCAGCCTGGACAACTTAGCAAGAACCTATCTTAAAATAAAATAATAATGGCTGCGGGTACAGTTCAGTGGTAGGGCATTTGCCTAGCATGTGTGAGGCCCTGGGTTCCATCTCTAATACCTAAAAAGAAAAGAAAAAACCAGGGTTAAGTGGCACACATTTGTAATCTCTGTACTTTGAGAGACTGAGGCAGGAGGATTAGAAAGTTTAAATCCTGGGCCAGGGATTTAGCTCAGTGGTTTCGTCGCCTGCTGCACAAGCACAAGGACCCGAGTTCGATCCTCCTTACCAAAAAAAAAAAAAGAAAAGAAAAGAAAGTTTAAGTCCTGCCTGGGCAACATGGCAAGATCCTGCCTCAAAGTGAAAAATAAAATAAGGGGCTGGGAATATAGCTGAATGGTAGAATCCCTTTGAGTTTGATACTCAGTCCTAACAAAAGAGAAAGAAAAGAAAATATTATAGCTGGGCTGGGGACCTGCCAAGGCCCCAGGAGAGGACTCTCTTGCTTCTGCCAGCTTCTGGTTGCTCAAGTTTCCTTGGCTTGTGGCCGCATCCCCCCATCTCTGCTTCTGTCTCACATAGATTTGTCCCCTGCCCAGAATCTTCTGTCTCTTATAAGGACATTTGTCTTAGGTCTGGGATCAACTCTAGCCCAGGATGGTTTTTTCTTGAGAAGTTTTAATTACATTGTAAAGACCTGTTTGTTTATTTTACTGGGAACTGAACCCAGGGCCTTCTCACTGAGCTATATCCCAGCCCTTTAAAAAAAATTTTTTAGGGCCAGGGATTTACTCAGTGGTGCCTCCGCCTGCCTCACAAGCAAAAGGTCCTGAGTGCAATCCCTGGAACAACAAAAAAAAATTTTATTTGGAGACAGTGTCTTGCTAAGTCCCCCGGAGGTTGCTAAGAGGCAGTGGGACTTTTAAGAGGTGGGGCCTAGGACGAGGTGGAAAGCCTGCCCCACCCCTGACTCTGGCTTCTGGTCTGGCCGGCTGGCTTCTCCCTCCACAAAGGCCCTGGTCAGCCTTTGAAACTCAGCACCATGCGTGTGTGTGTATGTGCGTGCATGCGAGCGTGCATGCCACTAACCTCTTTGTCACCAGCCTTACTCTGGTATTTCATTCGAGTAACAAAAGTGCAGGCTGCCTCACCTTGAAGAGGAGTTCTCTACCCACCTTGATGTGGGTGGGGCCCCAGCACCCAGAAGAAGGCGAGGGTCCCCAAGAGCTAACTGGCCAGGCTTCCTTTGCACCTTCGCTCCCTAGCTGCCAGGAGCCCCTACTGTGTAATGTCCCTCACCTCCCCTGGGTTGGATCTCAGGCGTCCAGGTCCTGGTGTCTGAGCAGCAGGGCCGGCAGGATGGAGACTGAAGCAAGGAGAGCAGAAATGGTGACAGCAGCCCAAGGCACGCACACGGTGGACAGCCAACTTTCTGGCTCAGTGTTTTTGTAGAAAGGGTGACTAATTCTTTTTTTTTTTTTTCTGGTGCTGAGGCCGGAACCCAGGGCCTTGCACATACTAGGCAAGCGCTCACCCCCGGGCTCCACCCTCGGCCCAGGGTGACTAATTCTTACCGAGAGCCGGGTTCCATTCCTTAATTCCCATTTCATGGACACGGACGCTGAGACCACCCAGTGGCCCTGAGAGCGCCGTCGTGATTCACTGGCGCACTATGTGTTTATCTAACGTGTGTCTGCTGCTGTCCGGCGGCTGCAGCAGCAGCCAGAAACAAAATAGCATCCTCATCCCCGGGGAGCTAACATTTCAGTGGAGAGGATGAATGATAAGAAGGGAAGGAAAATGTCTGACAGTTCCTCAGAAAGCTGAACAGGGAGCTACACACCCTAGGAGCCTTCAATTCCACACCTAGGTTTCTGCCCCAGGGAACCAAAAACAGGGACTCAGGCAAGTCCTTGGCCACACATGTTCACAGCAGCCCAGAGGTGGGAACAAGTAAATATCTACCAGCGCATGAATAGATCCACACAGGAAGGGCCATCTATGGAATGGAGTATTACTCAGCCAAGAAAAGAAATGAGGCACTGATACATGCTACATGGATGAACCTCAAGACCATGGTGCTGACAGTGACAGAAGCCAGGTATAAAAGGCCACATGGTATGTGATCCCACTGACATGAATTGTCCAGAACAGGCGAATCCACAGGGACAGGAAGCAGATCAGTGGCTGCCAGGGTCTAGGGGAGGGGAAGGGGGAGAGACTGCTCACGGGGGCAGGGTTTCCACTGGGAGGGGTGGAAGTGTTCTAGTCTTGCATAGAGGTGATTGTTGCTTGCCATCCCGAGTGTGCTGAGAACCCTGGGGGGGCTGGGGGGTGGAGCTCAGCGGCAGAGCACTTGCTTAGCACGTGCAAGTCCCCGGGCTGCATTCCCAGCACCCCAAGAATCAATTGGTAAATACAATATTTTTTGGTACCAGGGATCGAACTCGGGACCTTGTGCTTGTGAGGCACGTGGCAGAACCACTGAGCTACATCCCGGCCCTGGTAAATACAGCTTTAAAGAAAGTATAAAAACTACCCATTCAGGGGCCTTACAAATGGTGAATTTTTCTGGGTGAATTTGGTGCATGCCCCTAACCTTGGATACTGGGGAAGCTGAGGCGGGAGGGTCTTAAATTCAGGGCCAGCCTGGGGAACTAGCAAGATCACGGAAAGTACTAGGAAACAAATTTTTAAAAAAGATGTGGAGATGAAGATACAGCTGGCTGGAGCATCCTGCAGAGGCCCTTGGTTCAGAAGCACTGGAGGAAGAAGAGCCGAAGGCCGTAATGAAGAGGAGAATCGGCATCGATAGGACACCGGCCCTTTCAGTGGTGATGCCCGTCAGGGTGGACCCTGGCCGCCTGGCTCCAAGGCCATCCGAGGTTTCCACTTCCTCCTCCATGACACCTGGGCTCTCCAGAGCCTCCACGCTGGACCTGGACCACCCCTGGGTGGCTTCACAGCTGGCCGGGCTGGCTCAGGGGAGCAGGTGGCAAGGCCCCTGCCTCTGGGATCCCATGCCAGATGTGGGCCAGATGGCGGCCAGGCTGTGGACAGGGCCCTCCATGGAGTGGCCTGCAGCTCTACCAGCCCATGGGTCCATCCTCCTTGTACCAGGCATGTGCAGTGAGGTCCCCACTCTGGCCCAGTCATGGCAGCCACAGCAGTTTGGGCCGAGAGCCCTGGGGAGGGGATCCCTGGCTTTGCTGCTGTGGCCCACATCTCACCTGCAGCTGATGCCCTCGAAGTTCATCCCAGCGAGGGCCACACGGCCCCCCTTTCTCCTTTATTTTTATGGTACTAGGGATGGAACCCAGGGCCTCATATATGCTGGGCACATGCTCTACCACTGCACTACATTCCCAGCCCTTTTCAATCTATCTATCTATCTATCTATCTATTTATTTATTTTGAGACGGGGTCTCACGATGTAGTCCAGGCTGGCCTTCAACTTGCAGCAGTCATCCTGGCTCAGTCTCCCAAGTGTTGTGATGACAGGTGTGCGCCACCACGGCTGGCTCCCTTTTTATTTGATTTTATTTATTTTTAATTTTTTTTATTTTATTTTTTCCCTTTTCATTTTATTTTGAGACAGCTATGTCCAGGCTATGTTCAAACTTGCAGTCCTCCTGCCTTGGCCTCCTGAGTAGCCAGGATTGCAGGTGCTCACCACTGTGTTCAACTGAGCCCCCTCAAGTTTGGTCTTGATTGTTTACCACCTTGCTAATGCCCCTAATTAAAGATGTTGCCTCCCCAACTCTGAGAGGTGTCTGCTAAAGCCATCACCGGTTTCTCTTCTCGTTTCAGTAGTAGGGTATCTCCACAGTGACCCCCTGCCCTCTGTGACATACAGGCTGCCCCCGCCCAGCCTCCTCCCTCCTCTGGCTGGCAGCACACCCCTGCCCCTCTGGAGACCTTCGCACAGGGTCTCCTGTGACCTGAGATCTCGGAGCACCTCAGTGACCAGGGGATGGGGGTCTGCAGCACACAGTGCACGTGCACACAGCCGGGCACCTGGAGACTCTCCTGGGTGTTTTGCCTATCGCTGGCTAAGTGTCTGTGCCTAACACATGGGTGGAATCTGGGTGTTTAGGGAGCTTGCGTGCGATTGGATGCCATTGACTCTGGCTGTATGTAGGGCAGCATGAGCTGTCAGTCTCTGCTGATGGTGCTGGACGCCTGCACGTGGTTCGTCCGGAACAAAGGGTGATCGAGGCGGAATCATAGGTGTCTGCACAGCTTAATGGTCTGGCATTCACTGAGTGGAGCCTGTGTTTCCGAAGGCAGCAGGGCCTCCAGCACCTAGTAGTATCCATCAAGGGGCCTAGTGTCACCTCCTCGGTGGGTTACAGTGTTTGAGCACCTGGCCCTCTGCAGGCCATGGGGGCCAGTTGGGGCTGGTACTTCCCGCAGGAGCAACTCAGGCAGGAACCTTGAGGGAGGGTGCCGGGCTCCACCCACGCCCCCCCCACATGGCCTTGCCCCGCCTCTGAGCTGGCCCCGCCCTTCAGCCACCCCTAGCACACATGGAGAGCACCTTGCTGCCCCCCCTCAAACCCGGCCCCTGCCCTCTCTCAGGGTCTCTCTGACCTCTGCGCGCTCTACCCCTCCCCATTCAACCTCATCTATCACCAGGAACCCCGCCCCGGACCCACTCCAGCCCCCCCAGTCAGCGCTTCATCCTGGGCCCCGCCCTCCCAGGCCACACCCACCCTCCCCTCACAAAGACCCCGCCCCTCCCCGCTTGGACTCACCCTCTTTGGTCCTGGCCCCGCCCCTTGCCGTAGAGCTCCTTCCCAATTCCCTATCCTCTGGCCCTGGTTAAACCCAGGCTCCACCTCTATTTTCCGTAGGGCCGGCCCCTTCGCTCCAATACGCCCCTTTCTCCCACTCTGCTTAGGCCTTTGGTCTAAGGCCCCGCCTTAGCTTTCCGCCCCAGCTCCCCTTGGGCCCGCCTTTCTGTGGAGTAGACCCTCCCACCACCCAGGCCACCCCCCATAGTAACTGGTCTGCCGCACACGAAACACTCCACCATTCATTTTTGGGACCCACCTCCTAGGCTATGTCCCGCCCCCAGCTCCATTAAATCCCGCCCCTCGCCAGACTGCGCCCCCTCTCCGCTTGGACACACCCTTCTCCAGGACCCGCTCTGCCCCTCGCCCCATCCCTTCCCTCTCTCCCTATCCCCGCCCAGGCCCTACCTCTTCTTAGACCCCACCCCCTCTAACCCCTCTTCTCAGACTCCGCCCCTTATTTTCAGACACGCCCCTTCCTCCCACTCTCAGACCGTTGCTCTAAAGCTCCTCCACTCTCTTCAGTCTAGCTGAACTCTGGCCCCTCCTTTTGGCATACACGGCCCCTCCCACCACTATCCCCGCCCCCTTGCCGAGACTGGTCCCACCCTCGGACCACGCCCCACCCCCATGGCCACGCCTCTCCGCAGGCCGGGCCCCGCCCCGCTCCCCGGGTCTCGGTCTCACCGGTCGGCGCACGCGGCTCCCGTCACTCGAACGCGCGGCGGCGACGGCGGCGGTGGGAAGATGGCGGAGTCCGGCGGCGGGGGCGGCGGCGGCGGCGGCGGCGGCGGGGTCCCGGGCCAGGAGCGCCCGAGCAGGTGAGTCGCGGTCTGCCGGTGGCCCGCACCTGTCCCGGCCTGCGGGACGCCCTGGGAGTCCTGGAAGTCCGGCCCGGCCTGAGGAGGAGCCTTCGCGGGGACTCTGGGCTTCGGGGGCCCGAGGGCCTCTGAGGAGCAGGTGACGGCGGGCCGGGCTCCCCGGACCTCCAGGTGTCTGCGTTGGTCCCCGGAGGGCTGGTGGGACGCCCTAGAGTGGTGGGCGAGGGACCTACAGATACCAAGGTCTGGGAGGCAGAGGGCCAAGCGGGGGCCACAGGCAGTGGGGGGCTCTGGTGAGGAGGCGTGCCCTGTTGCGCTGAGTGTAGGAGGCTGGGAATTGAGGGCTTGGCAGGGAGAGCTGGGAGGGGACACTGAGGAACCCGAGGGTCCCAGCGGGTCCTGAAGGGTGGGCGGGGTCTGGGGGTGTAAGAGGCCCACGGGTTCAGAGGGGCTAGGGTGGTGTTGCGGGGCCAGAGGACTGCCGGAGAGCGGAGGGCTGCAGGAAACAGGCTCCTTCCTGGGGGCTCCTTCCATCCCCTTGGGGTTCACTCCCCTCGCTCTGGCAGAAGAACTTGAGGTGAGGTCTTGCCCTGGCATTATGGGGCATGTTTCACTCCGTGGTCAGAGGGAGGCTCCCTTTCTTCATGCCTGAGACCTGAGATGGGTTGCTTGAACCCCAGAATTTACCAAAAAATCATAGGTACTTCTGTGCTTCTAAGTGTTGCCCTGGAGTCTTGGGGGAAGAGCACCTGCCTGTTTTCACATTGAATGACACCCAGACCCTCCCACCTGAGCCCCCCAGGACCCCACCATTCTCAGCTGGCCAGGAAGGAAATTCAGGCTCCTTCTTGCTGGGGAGCTTACAGGAGCCAAGGGTTTCCCTCAGCATGGTGAATGACGAAGTTGGACCATACATGTGTGTGTGGAGTTGGCCCTGCTTGTGGGTTGGGCTTTGGAGGTGGATGAAATGGAGCTGGCATGGATGGCACAGTCAGGGCAGAGGATGCTGAGTGCCACCTTGAGGCTTCCATGTGTGGGCAGAGCAAGGCAGGGGACTGAGTCGGCTTTGCCAGTGGCTGTGGAAAGACAGTGACCTCTGTGACCAGAGGACTGACCAGCTTCTTGGGGAGGAAGTGAGGGTGGGTAAGATTGGAGGGCTGGAATGGGCAAGGCTTGGTGACCAGGCTCCAGGCTGCAAGCAAAGGAGAGATAAAAAAGGGCCACTGAGCCAGGTATGGTGTCGCATGCCTGTAATCCCAGCACTCAGGAGGCTGAGGCAGGAGGATTGCTCTGAGTTGAAGGCCAGCCTGGGCTACATAGTGAGACCTTGTCTCAAAAACAAGAAAACAACAACAAAAAAAGAGGGCCTGAAAGCCCTAAGTGCCCACCTTGGGCCCTGGGGTGGGTTAGTCTGGGACAAGGGCTCTTTGCTTTGCTGTTGTTGCTCTTATTTCTGGGGGTGGAACTTAGCACCTTGCTTGCACATGCTATGCTAGGGCTTCTACCTCTGAGCCACACACTTTCTTTCTTTCTTTCTTTCTTTCTTTCTTTCTTTCTTTCTTTCTTTCTTTCTTTCTTTTCTTTCTCTCTTTCTCTCTTTCTCTTTCTCTTTCTTTCTCCCTTTCTTCCTTCCTTTCTAGTGCTGTGGATTGAACCCAGGAGTACTCTACCACCAAACTCTATCACCAGGCCTTTTAAATTTTTTATTTTGAGGCAAGATCTCATGAAGTTGCTCAGCCTGGCCTCAAATTTGGAATCCTCCTGCCTCAGCTTCCCAAGTAACTGGGATGACAGGTATACACCACAGTGCCTGACTTGTCTCTTCTTTTCTTTTTTTCCCCCAGTACTGGGGATTCAACTCAGGGCCTTTATGCTGAGCTACATCCCCAGCCCTTTTAAAAACATGTTTTAGTTTGACGCCATCATGGCTTTGCTTTCCATAGCCCACCTGCTTCCTCCAGGATATACTTTTATCTTACCCTTTCCTCTTTTACTCAGCCCAAGCTTGCTCTGCAGAGCCACTTTTTATCTCACTCTTCACTTACTTTTCCAGTAAACTTTGTCACTGCCTATACACACACACACACACACACACACACACGTCTCTCTCTCTATGTGTGTGTACATATATATGTATAATTATTTATTTTTGAGACAGGGTCTGGCTAAGTCACTAAGTTGCCCAGGCTGGGCTTGAACATGTGATCCTTCTGCCTCAGCTTCCCTCAGTGTGGCACCATCACTCTGGCTAACAATGTTTTTGGAAGCTTATGCATGCTGTTGCATTGGAAATTTGTTCTTTATCACTGCTGGATGAAAAGAAACACACTGGCCATCCTTGCAGTGTGTGTGTGGGGGGGGGGGACAATTTGTTTAGCCATTTTCTGATTGGTAGACTGTTAGATTGTTTCCATTTTGACAATTGTAAATAAAGCTGCTGTGAACATCTGGGTAGTCTATTTATGGATATAACACAGCTATCCTATTGGGTAGATAGCTAAGAGTGGAATGACTGGGTCATGAGGCAGATGTGTTTTTAACTTTTTAAGAAGCTGTTAAGCCTACTTTGTGGAACAGCTGTACATTTGGTATCTTTACCCACAATGTTCAAGTGTTCCATTTGCAAATGAGCACAGTGGTACATGCCTGTAATCCTAGCTACTCATCAGGCTGAGGTAGGAGGGTCACAAGTTCTAGGCCAGCATGGCCAACTAAGCAAGACACTGTCTGAAAATAAAACACTTTAGAAAAGGAACTGACATGCGAGGTAGTGCATGCCTGTAATCCCAGCACTTGGGAGGTTGGGGCAGGAGGATCGCTGTGAGTTCAAGGCCAGCCTGGGCTACACAATGAGATCCTGTTTCAAATAAATAAAACTCCAAAAATAAAAAGAGGGAGGGCTGGGGTATAGTTCAGTGGCAGAGTGCCCCTGGTTTTGTTTTTCTGTTTGTTTGGTTTTTTTGGTACTGGGGATCGAACTCGTGACCTTGCATTTGTGAGGCAGGCACCGGAACCACTGAGCTAAATCCCCAGCAAGCAAAAAAATCCCCCAAAAGCAAAACAAAGCTGCAGTTGTTCTCCATCTTCACCAACAGCTGGTATGGCTAGTCTTTCTTTTTAGTCACTCATAGATGTGTTTCATTTCTTTTCTTTTTTCTTTTTTGGTAATGGGGATCGAACTCGGGACCTTACATTTGTGAGGCAGGCACCGGAACCACTGAGCTAAATCCCCAGCCCCTGTGTGTTTTAGTTCTAATTTTGGTTTTAATTTGCATTTCCCCAGTAACTAATGATTTTGGATATTTTTTATGGGTTTCTTGGTGTCTAACTTTTTCTCATTGCTGAGACAAAATACCCAACACCCAAAGTTAAAGGAGGGGGCTGGGAATGTAGCTCAGCAGCGCAGTGTCTGCCTGGCAGGTGTGAGTCCCTGAGTTCGATTCCAGGTACCAAAGGGGAAAAAAAAGTTAAAGGAGGAAATGTTTTTCTGGCTCAGTTTGTAGAGGTTTCAGTTCATAGTCAGCAGGCTCCAAGGCAGGGTGGCTTGGCAGAGGGGCATTGCAGAGAAGCAGTTCATGGCAGACAGAAGCAAAGCAACGCACAACAAGTGACAAGACACAGCCTCTTTCTGCCCCTTTTATCTTATCCAGGCTACTGAAGGTAGCACTCACATCCTTAATCCTAGTGCCCTTAATCCCAGCATTGTACCATGGATCAATCCCAGCCACACACTCTAAATCCAGCCGCCTCTGACAAAGCTCCACCTATGACCACATGAAGCTTCCACAACTAGACACAAGCTATATAACACTTGGCTATTCAGATCTTTGGTAAATTATCTCTTCAGTCTTTCACCCATTTTTTCACTGGGTTGGGCCTGATGGGACCCCAAATAGCCCACAGAGCACTTTTTCTGGTCACCTTATGGGTTTTCTTGAGGTAAAATTTATATAACAAAGTTCACCCATTTCAAGTGAACCATTCAGTGGCATTTATCAACCACAACCTATGTCTAATTCCAAATTATAATTGTGATACTAAAAGGAGACCCCATACCTATTCTTTGTTTTGAGATGGTCCAGGCCAGGCTTGAACTTGCTATGTAGCCTAGGTGGACTCATGTTCTTCCTGCTTCAGCCTCCTGAGTGCTGTGATTACAGGTATGAGCTACCAGGCTGAACAGGCCCCATACCTAGTAACACTCACCTCCTATTCCCAACCCCTAGCCCCTGGCAACCACTGATCTACTTCCTGTTTCTGGATCTGCCTGTTCTGGACATTTTAAATCAGCCGGAACATGACATTGCCTCCTGTGTCTGGGTTTCCTCACTTAGCATCATTGCTGTAGCCTTTATCAGTGCTCCATGCCTCATTGTGGCTGAGTAATATTCCGCACTGCAGGTAGACCACATTGTTTATCCATTCACCACTTGATGGATGTCTTAGTACATTTTCTGTGACTAAAGCATACCAGGGGCTGGGGATATAGCTTACATACAAGGCCCAGCGGATGAGTGCACATAAGAAAGTACAGAAAATAGGAATGCTGAAGACTGGGTGGCCTAACATTATTTGGTGAGTCCCTCTGTGGCAGTGCTGTGTGGTGACAGCATGTCCCTGTGGTACGACTTGGGGCCCTGGTGTGTGGGTGGCCCAGAGGGAGTCAGTGTCTAGGGAACATGTCAGGGAGGGGCAGGGAGG
Source organism: Heterocephalus glaber (assembly GCF_000247695.1). The sequence continues at coordinate 1,788,767 of NW_004624908.1, forward strand.
ATCAGCCACTGGTGAGAAGATTCCTGTGGTCCCAGACCTGCAGCCTGGCAGGTCAGAGGCCCCTGTGTGGGTCACATCTTTTGGGGGGGACTGGTGGGGCTGCCAAGGGGCGGGGAAAGCTGGCCTTGTCTGTGATGCCGACCTTCCAGCCTGCCAGGAGGTACCTGCGCCCGGCGCTTTGTCCCACGTAGGGCTTTGTCCTCTGGCCAGGAGTGGGAGTGGTTCCTGACTTTCCCTGGCTCTTCCTGTGGTCCCACAACGCTAGCAAGTGTCCTCAGGAGGGAGGGACCTCACTCCCCACCCCTCCACCCCCCGCAGCCCTCATCGTTATGTAACTTGTTTGTTCCAACTTCTCTCTTCTGCAACTGGGGGGAGAAGAAGGAATTCTCTCCTTCCTTCTCCTTCCTTCCCATCTCAGGGGGTCAACCAAACCCCATTGCCTAGTGGAGATGGTCGCTCATGGCTGCGCAGAACCTCAGGGATGGACAAGGTGGCCGGCTGACCGGGGCTGGCAGAGGGGAGGTGGTGCCTGGCTGTGGGCTCGGAAACAAAAGACACTTGTTCTGCAGCCTGCAGCTGTCTGCTCCTGGCCAGGCCTCGGCTTCTACTGTCCAGGCTCCTCGAGGGAGAGGGCCTTGGGCTAAAGTCCCATGGCGGTGAGGTGCTTCCTGGCCCTGGCACCCTTGCTCCTCCGCCTGCCCCCTGCAAAGGTGTTGCTGAGTCACACTGCTTCCGGGGGTGAGGAGGGAACACCAGCATAAGGGGCGCGCCAGCCATGGGTGTCCCCTTGGGAACTGGTGCCTAGCAGGCTGGCCACAGTGCAGCCTGGCTGATGGCATGTGCTTGCTTAAACTCCCCGCAAGCCCTCCCTGGCTGTCTGTCCCTAGGTCGCCTCCAAGGAAACCCTAGCTCTTGCTAGGAAGACCTGGGGCACAGTGTGGCCTCCTGGGAAGGTCTTGCCCCTTGGGCCGGTTCTCTACTCTGAGGGAGGGAAAGGCACAGTGTTGGCCCTGCCAGAGCCGGGCTTCACCTCTCAGGACATGAGGGCCGGTGTGGTAGTACCCGTGCCCGATAGACACCACTGCAGTCCCTCCTTCCCGTGTGCAGCCTCCAAGCAGGCCCAGGTCCCCGGGTGGGGGCTGGGAGATGCTTGGGGTGTGCCATACATTTCGTACTGGGGCCACCTTGCTGACATTCCCTTGCAGTAGCGATGCTGCCCGTGTCCTGCCTGGTGCCCCCACCTGGGAACTGTGGGCTGTGTCAGGTGGTGGAAGGTGAAAGTTGGCCCATGCTGTTGGGTGGATGGTGGCACCAGTGCTTGGGGGCCATGTGAGGGGCAGGGGTGGTGGCAGAGCAGGCAGTGGAGTGTGAGCAGGTAGCCCCCGCCCTCTGGCCCTTGGCTGTGTTAGTTTGCATGTGGCCGCACTACCATGGGGGAGCTGGGCCCTTCGCCACTGCCTTCCTTGCCAGTCTCTCCCAGGCACTCTCAAAGCAAGACTCACTTTTGCTCTTTTTTTTTCAGTACTGGGGATCGAACTCAGGGCTTTGTGCTTATGAGGCAGGCTCGTTGCCATTGAGCTACATCCCTGGTCCACTTTTGCTCTTTATTGGTGTAGGGGTTTTTTTCAGTTCTTAAAATTGTAAACTGCCAAAGATGTACCTCAGTGGCACCTGTGCCTGCCTAGCAAGCTCAAGGTCCTGAGTTCAATCCCTGGTACCAAGAAAAAAGGTGCTAAGGATGGCACCCAGGGCTCACTGAGCCTCACCCTAGCCCTGGCCCTTGGTTTTTTTGGGGGGGGTGAAATACCAGGGAGCACCCAGGGTGCTCTACCATCGAGCCATGCCCCCTGGCACTTTTTATTTTTTTTATTATTATTTTTTGGTATCAGGAGTTGAACTCAGAGCCTTGAGCTTTCCAGGCAGGCCCTGTGCCACTGAGCTACATCTCTAGCCCTTTTCATTTTTTTGGCAGGGGGGCGGGTACCAGGGATTGAACTCAGGTCCTTGTGCTTGCGCAGCAGGCAGTGAAACCACTGAGCTAAATCCCCAGCCCCTTTTCATTTTGTTTTGAGACAAAGTTTGCTATGTAGTACAGGATACCCTTGAACTTGCTATGTGTCCCACACTGGCCTGGAACTTGTAATCTTCCTGTTTCAAGTGCCCGAATGCTGGGATTACAGGCATGGACTACCACACCTGGCTTTGGCCCTTGGTCTTAAGGGATGTTTTAGACTTGGGGTTGCAGGTCTTGTTAGGAGGAAGAGGAGAAAAGAGTAGGAAGGAGGCGGAGAAGAGAGGGAGAAAGAGGAGGGGAAGGGGCGGGGGAGGGAAAAGGCTGGGCGCAGGTGAAACGGCTCAGAACACAGGGCCCTTGTGTGACGCCTGTGGCTGTGCATCCTGGCACCCTGTCCTTGCTCTTGTGCACAGGATCACTCGACACCTCTCTCCCCTTCTGGCCGGGGTCGAGGGCCTACTGTGTACCTGCCACTGGCCTGGGGCCCACAGGACAGGACAGTCCATATGGGGCTGGGTGGGAGCGGCCCTAAGGATCCGAGCCTGAGCTGGAGCATCCCATCTCCTCAGGAGGGGTCAGTGCCTCTTCCCAGATGAGGGTGAGCTCAGGGCACAGGGTGGGCTTGGGTGAGGGTCCTGGGTTGGACTCCAAGTTGGAAGAGCAGACTGGGGGGCCTGGGCCAAGGTGGGCTGAGGCGATGACAGGTGAGTGCTGGCTTGGGGACCAATAGTGGTGGCTGTGAGGGCTCTTAGATTCTGCTGTGTGCTGTGGGCCTGATCCTGGGGGAGTTATAGGGTGAGGGGGCTGAGAACCCACTTGGCCTTGAGTGGCCGTGCTGGCTGCAAGTGTCCAGGGGACATAGAGGTGGCATCTGCAACCCTGTCCCAGAAAGGCCCTTCAAGCCTCTGTGCTCTGGGCTCAGCCAACCTGGGACCGCCGGCTCAGGTCTCCTGGCCAGCAGGTCCCTGTCCTGAGAACGTCTCTCCTCCAGAGAGAGGGCCGCAGCCGCCCTGGCAGACCTCCAGTCGGCATATCTTGCATCACCTCGCAGCCACAGCCCGGGTCCTGCTCCTCCTTCCCTTAATTCTGGCTCTGAGCCACTGTCCTGTCCCCCACTCCAGCCAGCAGGACCTTCCTGTCACCCCCCGCTCAACACCTGCCAGGGCTCCCTGCCCTCGGAATAGAATCTGGTCTCTGTGTGACCCAAGCACACCCCCAGAATGTCCTGTCCCAGCAATTTGCATGGCTCAAGTGCTGCTTCCTTGGGGCCTGGCCACTGCTCATCCCGGCACCACCGCCCACCCGCACCTCCAGTCCTGCCCTGCTGTCACGGTTCGCTGTCTGTGCAGAGGGTCTGTGTCCCCTAGGACATGCACTCCCCAGGTGGAGGGGTTGGTCAGTTCTCAGAGTCCCCAGCAGGTCCATGCCCCCCACACCATGTGGGGTGGATTTTCAGGGGCACTGGCCTGACCCCATGCTCTGCACAGCCCTCCTGCCCCGACGAGGTAGAGTCACCCTCCTCCACTTGATGGCATTTAACCAGCAGGGTCAGGGCAGAGCAGCAGATTCATAGCCTGTCATCAGTAAATCAGCTCCACTATGGAGCAGCCAGCAGCCGCACCATTCTGCATGCGCTCCGTTTATTTAATGAGCAGAATTTCAGCACTGTGTGTGAAAGTTAAGAAAGACACCGCCGGCCACCCTCCCTGTCCAGCTGCCTGAAGTGGAAGTGGGGGCTGAGCCCGCTGGGCCCTCACTGCTGGCTGGCCCGCCCTCCTCCTCTGGTAGCCGAGCTGCAGCTGTGCGGACGAGCTCTCTTAACACTTGTTAACCCCGCGCCTCCATCCCTTCCTCTCAGCCCTTCCCCACGCCTCTCCAGAGAGGGCTGTGCAGTTCGCAGGACTCGTCTCCAATGGCCACGCCAGCATTTCCCTAGCATTCCTGCTCTGCAGAGTGGATTTTGGGGCACGTCCAGCGTGCTTTCAGACCCCTCGCCGAGCAGCACAGCGCCTGACCGCTCCTTGTGCAGCACCACGGTGCACACTGCAAATATTGTGATCCGAGAGGAAGTAACCGGCACCTTGGGGGAAACACAGACCTTTCCTGCGAGGGCAAGGGCTTCCGGAATTGAACACACTCAGCCTGCAGGGGTGGACCTACGGGCTTTTTAAAGGTCTTGGGGGGGTCACCGAAGGATCGAGGCCGAAGATGTTTTCTGACACCACAGCCGCGAAATTCTGCTGGGGTCAGAGCTGGGAATCGGGTGGGAGAGGTCTGGGTGGATATCCGGAGAGCTGTGACCTCCACAGGATTTAGGATTTGAGGCAGTCTGCCGAAGGTGGCTGAGCAGGGGACATGTGACTGCCCAGAATCTTCCGTTACCCCAGCCAAGCATGGGGTGCTTCTTTGGGTGGGTAGATGGGCGGCCAGGTGGCTGTGCCGCAGCAGGCATGCGAGAGCCTTTCTGTGCACATCAGCCCGCGCAGCCTTCCTGGGAAGCTTTCTAGGGCCATCATGGAGTCTGCCCGCCGGGAGGGTGCACTTCTCCACGCTGGCTCCCCACTGGGGTCTATGTGGCCTCTGTTGCGAAGTATCTGTCTGCTCCCCGTGAGTCACTTGCACACGTGGCTGGTGGTGTTTTCCTAGCTGGGATGGTGGCATCAGCCCCTCCCGTCCAGCCTCTACGCCTGCCCCGTGTTAGCATTTAGAGTGGCTGAACCTTGGTGTTGGTTGCTCCGTGCGGGCAGCTTGCTGACCTTTCCTTCCCAGGGAGTCTCGGCGGGTGGAGTGGAGCCGTCTGGCTTGTCACAGACAGGCGGGGCTCTGGCTGGGGACGGCTGCCGCCCACTCACCCTCGGACTCACCCTCTGTGTGACTTCCTCACCACTGGCCCCTAGGAGGCTCGAGTGCAATGTGGGAGAGGCGGCAGCTGGCGAGGCATTATGTCTCCAGTGGTTTTTCCAGAGGCTTGTCTGGAATGCCACGGGTGACTCTAAACTTCTGCCATGGAGGCCCTCGGGGTGGGAGAGCAGAAGACCAGCTCATTCCCTTCCATTAAAGCTTAGAGGTCACATAAATCCCAGGAGAGTTCCAGTTTTCGGCGTATTGGGGTTCAAGGCTGAAAGGACATCCCCAGCAGGGTCCCCAGCAGATCCATCTTTCAGCTCTGCCTTCCCACTTCCTGCCCACTGCCCACTCAGTGGAAAGGTGACCCTCCCTTATATCCCACCAGCCTGGCAACCCCAAGGGAAAGGCAAGCCTCTATCTGGTAGCTTCAGCAAAATTTCCAGGGAAGGCTTTGACTGGACCATGTGGGCCACACCCCCATTCTGGACCAATCACCAAGGCCATTCTAGGAGGCTCTGATTGGCTGGGCTGGGCCATGTGACTCTTTTAAAACCCCTGGAAGAGGTCCGCCACTGGGCTTGAGCAAGAGAAAAGGAGGTTCTGCAAGGAAAGCACAGGATCCTTATGAGAAGAAAGGAGGGATTTAAGTACCCCTAAAATGGAGATGTTCATGAACAGGCTCCTTCTGGTGCTGAAATTTGCTTTTGTCAGAAGGCCCCATGCTGAGCGCAAGGATTCTTGCCTCTGGCTCAGCTCCACTGGGGTGAACATGTGCTGCTTGGCAGCCCTGACCCTTCTGGGGCCTCAGCGCCAGCCCTGCCAGAGGAGGCAGCGGGCTGGGCTGTCTCACGGCATGTTTCTGCCCTGCCATGCTGGAATTCGGCGGTGCTGGAATTCACTGGGTTTCTGAACAGTGCTCATGCACCTACTTGCCTAATCTGGAGAGCCAGGGGGTGTGCTTGTTCGAGTGGCCCTGTCTCCCAGACTGGTACTGCTGGGTGCTGAGGGGGCTGGGCTGTTGCTAGATCATCTGGAGTCGGGAGGAAACCTCAGCCTGAGATCTGCCCCCTGGTCGGCCCCTGGCAGGGTACCTGGCTGGGCAGTAGGGTGAGGGGCCAAGGTGGACCCAGCCGGGTGCATAGGTGAGGGAGGCCATGGGGAGACTGTACTTCCAGAGAAGGCTCTGAGGTGGAAGTGGTGGGGACATCCAGTGTGGGGGAGCTGGTAGACTGGGGGTGGGGGTGGGGGCAGGAGGAGGGGGCCAGGCAGCATCAGGAGCATCGCAAGTGTAGGTGTGGAGGTCAGGCATCCTGGAGTGAATCCTGCTGAGCGCTTCCTGGATGCTCCCTGTCAGAGACCAAACCTGGCACTAGGACTTGGGCCAGGAGCTGCATGGCAGAGGCTGAGCAGTGGGAAAGCTCCAGCCCACTGTTGCCGTCTAGGAGCAGACCTGCTACCCCAGCCACCTATCTCTCCACCCACCCGGCCTCCATGCATTCATCTACCCATCCACTCAGCCACCCATCTATCCATCATCCAAGCATCCACCCACCCAACCATGTGTTCACCCACCCATCCACTTATACATCCGTCCATCTATCCAACCACCCCATACCCGCTCATCCACTCAGGCACCCATCTGACCACTTACCCTTCCTCACATCCACCCATCTTGGCCTGCCTGCACCCAGCCACACACCCCAGCCCCTTCATGCACGTGGCAAGCATAGACCGTGACAGACAGCGGTGTACTGGATGGGGTGGGCGGAGAGGACAAACACCCCGGCCAGGGCTCCAGGAGAAGGGCGGTAGTGGCTCAGGACTCTCCCAGTGGGATCTGGTGGGCAGCTCGGAGGTCTGTGGGGAACATATCCTTGCCGTGGGCCGGCACTGAAGAGCCGCTGTCCATGTCCATCCTCTGGGTGTGGGCCGAGCCTCGGGAGTGGTCTCAGCCATTTGGGCCTCAGTCTCCCTGTCTGCATCTCAGTGATGGTCCTGGGGCTCAGTGAGGCACATGGGCATCTGTGTGCTGGCTGAGGGTGGTCTCCACCAGTCAGGCCTGGTGTCCTCGTGCCTCTTGCTTGCTGTGTGGCCTTGGACAAGTGCCTGACCCTTCCTGTGCCTTAACATATCCATCTATGAAATGGGGATAATGATGCAGTGCCTGCTGAGGTCTCCAGGCTGAGTGGAGAGCTGGGAGCCAGGTTTGTGGGTGGCCCTCAGCCAGCCTGGCACAGAGGGGTGTTCACTGGGTGGGCGTGGCCTGTTCTGATGGACATGCTCCTGTATTAGATCTGGCTGTGCACCAGGGTGACCCTGTGCTGTGGGTGCAGAGCTTGCCGCTGGCCAGAAGGATGGAGCTGAGGGCCCCTTTCCTCCGGCCTCTCCCTGGATGGCAGGACTGCCCCTGCTGGCCTTGATAAGTGGCTGTAGTTGGCCCCTCAGGTTGGGAGCATTGCCCACGGGTCTTCCTGAGTCCTGGGCTCCTTCCTGGGGCATGGGCCAGAGGCTGGAGTAGAGACCACCACGGGTCAGCCTCAGGGGCACCCCTGTGACCCCAGGAGCAGGTGCGTGGTGGCCTTGCCCACTCGCCCACCTCCCTCCTCTCTGGTGCCAGCAGGATGCCAACCACTGCTCCTGACTCCCCTCCACCCTGTTTTCCAGAAGGTGGGACAGAGGCTTGCCAGGGTAGGCAGGGCCAGGCAGGGTAGGTGCCTCCCCTCAGACCCCGGGGCTGTGGGAGCTGCTGGGCTTGCAAGTGGGCAGGTTGCCCTGTCTTCCTGTGTGCTTGGTGGAGCCAAGGACACACACCCAGGACCAGGGACACCGGCTCTGGAGGGAGATCCCCTGGGCAGGCCGGCACTGTGTGGCCCTGTCAGTCTGTGTGCATGCTGGCAGCAGGGCCTGTGCTCCCGGCACACCTGCTGCCCTGGGTGCCCACATCCATGGGGGCAGCGCTGGGCACATGCAGGCCTGGACACAGGGTCCTCGTTAGACTGCTGATGTGCACGGGGGAGACCAGAGAGAGCCACTGCTATGCTGGAGGTAGAGCCTGGGGCTTGCATGTGCCAGGCAGGCGCTGGACCTCCAGCCCACCCCAGCCCTGCCCAGGCTTCTGTCCTGTCCGTTTCTGATCTCTGCTCCTCAGCTCTTCAGCATCTGGGGTCCTGGGGCCCACGCCATCCTCCAAAGCACTGCCCGTGCCCCCCCAGCCCTCTGTGAAGGAGCTGCCCCTGCTCAGGAGGGGCGACCCAGGAAGGGCGGGACAAGCGGTGGGGGACAGGGCCACCCCACAGTCCCAGGGGAAGGCTCGCTGACGTGAGTGTGGGGGCTGCTGGCTGGCTGCACGTCTGAGGCCAGCACCATGTGCCAGAACACAGTGACTTTATCCTGTAGCCAGAGCTGCGAAATATTGTGGTAACCACAGCAACAGTAACTGGGGGCAGCTGCCTCAGTGGCTGTGTTGGACCCTGGTTCTCTGTACCCCTTAACCCTGAGGGCTCAGCCCCAGAGGCCACCAAGCCCTGGTGGCATTGGCAAGAAAGAAGCTGCCCGCAGTTGTGAGGGGTTGCACAGGGCCTCAGTTTCACCAAAGTCTGGCACTGCTCCCTGTGGGGTCACATGTGGTGAAGGGTTCAAGATAGGTGCTGGGGGATATGGAGGGACTTCCTGTGTGGCCGGAGAGCAAGAGTGTGCGTGTGTGGGTGTGTGTGTATGCGTGCACATGCACGCGTGAGAAACAAACCCCAGAGGTGAGCAGTGGGCTCAGAGCTCCATGAACAGCCCCAGAGCCCCGGCCCCCTTCTCAGTCTGCCCCCATCTGTCTCTGCCCCCAGATCTCGGTATCCCCTTTCTCTCTGGGTCTCAGAGGGCCTTGGAGGGGCTCCTCTTACCAGCTGGGGCAGAGCTGGAGCGGGCACCGCTGTCCCTGTTCCTCCACGCATGGGGACCTGGGGGCTGGCCTTGCAGTGGCTGGGCTGGGCTGGGGTACAAGCCAGCCAGCTGTGCTGCGCTGCCGTGCCGCGCCCAGCCACATGGACAATAAACCTGAAATTGGCTTGCAAAGTGGAAGTGCTCTCGGCTTCGGGGAAGCGAGCCTGCGCTCAGAACAGTGTGTGCGGGACGCTCACAGACGCGCTGGCTGCCCGCTCCGCGTGGGGGTGGGAAAGGGTTTTACAAAGCCCCAAAGAAATGTTTTCATGAAATTCCTCTTGTTCTTGGCCTTTTTCTTTTCTGGACATTCCAATGAGAAGAATGGATCTGGGGCTTCGGATCTCTCCTGCCGGCTGGGAAGCGACCGCAGGGACGAGGCCGGCAGCTGGGCTGGGGCTGGAGGAGGGGCGCCCACCCTGGCAGGTGCTCTGCCCCGCTCCCCGCCGGTCCTATGGCCCCTGTTCTGGTTCCCACCCGGCCCGGTCACCAGAGCCTTGGTCACAGCTGGCGTGGCTCTCAGCGTCCTGTGACCTCTCCCGCTAGGCTGCTCTGTGCCCATGTTGGTGTCTCCAGAGCAGACCTTAAGGCAAGGCCACCCCAGGAGGTCCCCAAGTCCTAACATGAGGACAGCCACCCTACCCAGTGCCTACACTGACAACCATGCTGGGGGACACGGGCATGGCCTGGTGAGGATGGTGGGGGGGTGGCCGCTCAGAGGCTGCGTCCAGAGCAAGCGGTCTCCAGGGACGCCCTGACCGGCTGCTGACGCACCGGCCCTGATGACTCACGTGTGGATGACCGTGACTTGAGTGGCCGTCTGGAGCCTCGCACTGAATGAGGGCTGCTGCCTTCCTGGGGACCAGCCGCCCCCTGTCTGGGCCCAGCCCGAGTGACAGGTCCTTCCTCTCCTTAGTCATCGGCTGGGTCACCCTCTACTCGTGCCCACCTCAGCCTGGGCCACGCCTCGCTGTCTCTGCTGCCATTGGGTGCCTGCCATTGTGGCCTCCTCCTCTCTGAGCACCAGGGATGGTGGGGGCTTCGGGGACAGTGGTGTCTTCTGTAGGACAGGGGAGAGCGCAGCCATGTGGGGTGTCCACTGCCTGGGACATGAAGGGGTGGGGGCGGACTGGACTCTCCCCTCTTGGTTCAGATGGGCCTGTCTCCTGGGCAGGGCTGTCCTGACTGCTAAAGAGGAGCCTTTGGATTCTTGGAGTGCAGTTGTCACACGCGGACGGAAACACAGTCATAGTCACAGCCCCAAGGGCAGGGCCGTCTGCCCCCACCTTGTAGCCAGGGCCTGCGTGGTTGAATGTCCCTGAGCTCCCAGGTCAAGAGAACTGGCATGACCCAGACTGCTGGCCGCAGAGACCCCGTCCTGGCCCCTGTGCCTCCTCTCAGAGGCCCTGCGGGTCACTGGTGCCATCCCTGCCTTCCAGGTCACTGAGGAACCCAGACACCCATGCCCAGGAAGGCTCCTGCACACCTCTCTGGTCCTCCACTTTGCAATGGAGATGGCAGCGCAGGGGAGGGAAATGTAGGCACCTTCATCTCTGTCCTCCCTGGGGCAGTGCCACACCCAGCTGCTCTGCCCTCTGGACGAGTTCTTGGCACACAGGGGCAGGAGTCCCTCCCCTGCCGGGATGGAGGGTCAGTGTTGGCCTCCCTTCTGGCCGTCATCTCGGTGACTCCCCCACCACCCCACTGACCCTGTTCCTGGGTTCCCTTCTGCCGGGAGGTGGGGGTGGTGAATGGGCCCTGGCGCTCCGAGATGGCAGTTCCTGTGGGTTCCAGTTCAATCAGTGCCGATTGCCAGTACAGTTTGAAAAGGAAATTGCACCCATACCCAACATGGACAGACTTTTTTCTGTTACTACTCCCCAAACAATGCATCATCATAGCCCTGTGCTTAGCACTTACCCTGTGTGAGGCCCCCTTGTCACCGAGGGGTGGTTGGTCTATGGGAGGCTGCCCATGGGCTCCAGGCCAACACCAACCCACCCCACGGAAGCCACCTGAGCATCTTGGCGCCCCCGTGGGGGTCTGGGACCCCACTCCTCGTGGACCTGAGGAACCGCCGTGTCATGCCAGTCTCAGAGGCAGTCTTGGGGTCAGGGCTCTGGGGGTCGTCCTGCTCCTGCCCCCACTGGGACAACTGTGAGCCCTGCTGCTGGGCAGCCCGATAACTCCGCGCTGAGGTGCAGCCAGCCCCTCTCCCTTTCCTGTGAGCTGTCCTGGCCCTTGCGCCTCTTCCACCCAGGTTGCTGCCTGCACTGATTTCCTGGTGCTCTCCAAGCAGAGCAGCACACTGCTGTAGGGTTGAAGGTGCCTATGTTTCCCCATCCTGTGCTGCTGTCTTCATTGGAAGTGAGGGACCAGAGGTGGGTACTCAGAAGGCAGGGATGGCACAAGTGACTGGCAGGGCCTCTGAGAGGCAGCATGGGGGCCAGGCTGGGGTCCCCAAGTGGCTTGCGATGCAGCTGCCCCAGCACGAACCTCTCTTCCTGCAAAAACCTCATGTGCATGCCTGCCCTTGGGCACAGAGGAAGCACAATACGCTTCCCTGCACCACCTGGTCTCCCTCAGGAGGGATGAAGTGGCAGCTGGAAGCGCAGTGGCAGAGGCTGGTAGGGGCCATGGGGGGGTCTGGGAGGCAAAGCTTCTACACCAGACCAGCGCCCTCACCTGCTGCTGTTCCACGAGAGGCTCTAGCTTCAGGCTTCCTCTGCCTGGCCTTCGGGACCCATGGCGGGGGGTGCTCGGGCAGCCGGGAGTGTCGGGGTGCAGACTCCTGAGTTCCCTTTCAAGATCCTTGTGTGGCCACTGCATCTTCACAGGCACCAGTTCCCCTGGGCGGGGCATCAGGGATGCCAGCGCCATGGCCATCAGGCCCGTGTGCGCCCTGGAGCTTCCAGGTCATGCAGGGCGCTCGGGAATTCTGACTCTCCCCGGTCCTGTCCTTGCCTCCTGTCTCTGATCAAAGCTCTGGCCTCTCCTCCAAAATGTCCCCTCCAAGCAGGTGCTCAGAGCATGCAGTGGTCACCTTGCATCCTGTCTTTCCCCTGCCCCTACAGAAGCTGTGAGTGCCACAGGGCAGGCCCAGGCCCACCAGTGAAGCACTGGCCCAGTGCATGCACGCGTGAACGGATGGATATTTGGCTGAGGCGAGGGCCCTGGGGTCAGGAGCTCTTAATGTGTAGCCCTGGGGCTCACTCGACCGTTGTTCCTGACTGGCCTAGACATCCCAGACTGTGCTGGTGGTCCCTGGATGTCCCTGGTTCTAGGTGACAGGCCTACTTCTGGCCCGGTTCCCCCACTGGTGCCGCAAGGGCAGGGCTGCTCTATCTCTAACAGCGTCCAGCTGCCCAGGGGCTGGGCAGAGGGGTCACAGGAGCAGCCAGGCACTGCAGCCACAGAATAGCCCTGACCATGGTGGACCCGGGACCTTCGACGTCCTCTTCACAACCCTCAGGACTTAGGTCTGTCATGCGGCTTGGAGGCTGAAGGGGCTGAGGCAGCAGCCCCAGGTCAGGTGTGCGGTGCAGACCTGGGCACCCCTTCCACCTGGTGGGGCATGGAGTCTCCAGCTCTGCCTGGGCCCCAAGGCTGCCCTTCCTCCTCAGCCTGCAGGAGGTCTCTGGCCAGCCACCAGCACCCTAGTACCCAGCCCTCTGGCACCTCAGCATTGGTTGCTGCTCCAGATGGCCATATGCTGGGCTCTGACTGACTGCCTGTGTCCTGCCTGCAAGGGACTCACAGCTTCCCACCCGGTGCTGCTGTGTCCCCTCGCTGGATTCCCCCACTTCTGGCAGGTAGGGCTGGAGCACAGGCACCTTGCTCCGCCCAGCCCTGGACAGCTCCACCTATAGCCCCTGTCCACCCTTTCTTGAGGGTGTCCAGAGGGCCTCGAGGTGGGCAGGGCCTCTGAGCACAGCAGCTGCCTGGGGTGCATGCCAGTGTGTGCCTCGAGTGGGTGCCAGCTCCATAGCTCAGTATTGTGTTGGGGTGGCGGGCCAAGGGACCAGGAGCCCTCACCCCCTCCCGCACATTCTTGGAACAGCCAGTGCCCAAATTCCTGGCCCTCGCTGTGGGTAGGCGGCATCCCAGGGGGCCACTGGCCTCTGGGAGATGTGGTGCGGCGGAGGGTGGCCGTGGCCTGGGCAGGGGGCCCCAGGGTAGGGATCCTGGCCATGGGCTCTGGCCATGCAGGGCCTCAGGGACCCTGAGGGGCTGGGGGTGGGCAGTGTTTACACAGAACCTGGGAGAGTTCTCATGTCCCTTGTTTTCATTTTTGTTTTTGGTGGTGTAGATGAAACCCAGCGCCTTCACACTGAGCTGCATCTCGGCCCTTTTTTACTCTTTATTTTGAAACATGGTCTCGCTAAGTTGCTAAATTTCCCAGGCTGGGTGTGCACTTGTAATCCTCCTATCTCAGGCTCGAAGAGTGCTGGGATGACAGGCCTGTGCCACCACGCCCGGCTCAAAGCTGTGTTAAGGTAGATGGACAGTGCGGCAGCATTTGGTGCATTCACAGTGCCGTGTAGCTGCCTCTCTGGGCCCAGAGTGATTCCTCACCACGAGAAGAGGCCTGTGCACACACACCCCTCTCGCCTCCACCCCACAGCCCTGAGTGCCCACCAGCCCGCTCCCTGTTCCTATGGACTTGCACCCTCTGTGGCCTTTCGTGTGGCCAGCTTCTGCCACCCAGCACCCGTCCCAAGTCTCCTGTGCTATCCCATGTGCCAGAACCGCGGGCCTCTGAGCCGTGTCCCCAACTCTGCTCTCCCCTCAGCATGGCCGATAAGCACGGGGCCCTCAAGTGCACCTTCTCGGCACCCGGCCACAGCGCCAGCCTCCTGCAGGGTCTGGCTGCCCTTCGTGCGCAGGGCCAGCTGCTGGACGTCGTGCTCACCATCAACAGAGAGGCCTTCCACGCACACAAGGTGGTCCTGGCTGCCTGCAGCGACTACTTCCGGTGAGCACTGTGGGGGCCGGCACCACTGCCAGGGACACCAGGAGGGACAGGAGTGGTGTGGGGTGCTTTTCTGCTCTCTTAGACCTGCTGGGTCCTCCTTTGCTGTCACATGTGGGGCAGAATATGCTTGGTGGACAGAGTTGGCCGTGGGCACCTGCTCAGCAGTGCCACCTGGGGCATGACGGCTGGGGTTGGCAGGACATTCATTCAAAGTCTTTTATTTTTAAAGCCAACTGGGAATGGAACCCAGGGCCTTTGACCTGAGCTGTACCCCCAGTCTTTTTCATTTTTTATTTTAAGACAGTCTTACTAGTTGCTGAGTTGTCCAGGCTGGCCTTGAACTTGTGACCTTCCTGCCTCAGCCTCCTAGAGTCTTTATTTGATACCTACTGTATGGTAGGCAGTGGTCTAGGCCTTGGGGATCCAGCATGGCATCCACACTCTGGGTACCTAAAGCAGAACAGCCAAGGGGTGGGAGGGGCTGGAGAACCACAGCGGCCCTGTGTCTTGCCAACGTCTACATTGGGCTCTGTGCCTTGCACAGTGGCCACAGGCCTGTTGGGCATCTGGGTCTATCCATCTTTCCTGTACAGTGGCTGGGCTGGAAGTGAGGCTCACGGGAGCTGGTGGGTGGGGCAGTTCCCCTCACTAGCTGTGGGTCATCGTGGCTCTGGGGCTGCCCCTCACTCCCTTGGTGACCAGCTGGACCACCCTGTCCAGCATGCACCCGAGGCCCGGCTGCCTGCCCTGTGGGCTTGGTGAGGTCGTTTTGGGGAGCCACAGCAGCCAAGCCAACTGGGGCGCTGCTGCTATTTTTGTTTCAGATTTGGGGACGGGTGGGCCTGCCCAGCCAGCAATGCCCTTTAAAGGCTCCCCTGCACTGGCACTGCAGCTGACAAGGCCTTAAAAGGCAAAGCTCCGTCCCGTCGTCACCCGTGGCCCACTGCCTCCGTTTTATCACAGTGCCCGAGGGCCGTGAGGACGGGAGGGGACAGGCAGGGGCCAGCAGGGGGCCGACAGCTCCCTCACAGATGTCCTCCCGCTGGTACCACTGAGGCAGGCCATGTGCCACACAGTGGACAGGGGACATCCCACACGCAGGCAGCCGTCAGGGAAGGTGCCTGGATTGCAGGAAGAGTCAGTGTGAGCCAGGTGGGCGCTGGGGGACAGACCTGCAATCCCAGCACTCTGAGAGACTGAGGCAGGAGGATTGCAAGTTGAGCCCAGCGTGGGAATTTAGCGACTTAGTGAGATTTTGCCTCAAAATAAAAAATAAAGAAGGGATGGAGTTCAGTGTGAGAGCCCTGGGTTCAAAAGCAAAAACAAAAAAAGAAATGTTGTGAGTGCCACCCGCCCTGTGGGAAGGCCTCCCTGGGCTCCGAGTGAGCACTGGTCCTCTCCCATGTCCTTGGGGGCTGTGACCTAGAACCTGAGCCTCCCCACTGGCCTCTGCCTGTTCCCTTGTCCCTGTGCCAGCTCCCTCCTGGCGCTGCCTCCCACAGCAAAGCAGCTCATGGGGTGGGAGGGGCACCTCCTGTCCTCCTGGGCCTCTCTCTGACCCAGGGCAGCCCTCAGCAGCGCCCCACACCTGAGGATGCGCAGCACTTGCCTGTCCCCATGGCTTCGGAGACTGGGCCGAGGAAGCAGGGCCTGTGTGAGCAGGTGGTAAGCAGGCCCCCACTGCAGAAGTCACACTGGCCACTGCACTCCTGCAATGCTGCAGTCTAGTGGTAATGCCCAGACCGCACTCTGGCTGTGTGGCAGCAGGGGGTCAGTGTTCTAGGAAGTTGCATACTTGGGGGTGGAGTAAAACGCTTTCTTTCTAGGTGCAGTGAGGCCTGCCTGTCTTCTCAGCATACTGGGAGGCTGAGGCAGGAGGATGGGAAGTTTGAGCTCAGCCTGAGCAACTTAGTGAGAGCCTGTCTCAAAATAAAAAATAAAAAGGACCACGGATGCAGCGCAGTGTGAAGGCCTGGGTTCAGTCCCAGTGTTGCCCCTCCATCTGTGTTTCTGTCCCGTACTCCAAGGCCAGGGTGATCCTGGCACCCTGACACCCCAGACCCCCACCCCAGCCCACGTCGTTTCCACCCTGCAGGGCCATGTTCACGGGTGGCATGCGCGAGGCGAGCCAGGACGTCATCGAGCTGAAGGGGGTGTCGGCCCGTGGCCTGCGGCACATCATCGACTTCGCCTACAGCGCTGAGGTGACACTGGACCTGGAGTGCGTTCAGGATGTGCTGGGCGCGGCTGTGTTCCTGCAGATGCTGCCCGTGGTGGAGCTGTGTGAGGAGTTCCTCAAGGCGGCTATGAGCGTGGAGACCTGCCTCAACATCGGCCAGATGGCCACTGCCTTCAGCCTGGCCTCACTGCGTGAGTCGGTGGATGCCTTCACCTGCCGCCACTTCCTGCAGATTGCGGAGGAGGAGGACTTCCTGTGCCTGCCGCTCGAGCGCCTGGTTTTCTTCCTGCAGAGCAACCGGCTGCAGAGCTGTGCTGAGATCGACCTGTTCCGCGCGGCTGTCCGCTGGCTGCAGCACGACCCGGCCCGGCGGCCACGCGCCAGCCACGTGCTGTGCCATATCCGCTTCCCTCTCATGCAGTCCTCGGAGCTGGTGGACAGTGTGCAGACGCTCGACATCATGGTGGAGGACGTGCTGTGCCGCCAGTACCTGCTGGAGGCCTTCAACTACCAGGTGCTGCCCTTCCGGCAGCACGAGATGCAATCGCCACGCACCGCCGTGCGCTCTGACGTGCCCTCGCTGCTCACCTTTGGCGGCACGCCCTACACCGACAGCGACCGCTCTGTCAGCAGCAAGGTGTACCAGCTGCCTGAGCCAGGCGCCCGGCACTTCCGCGAGCTCACGGAGATGGAGGTGGGCTGCAGCCACACGTGTGTGGCCGTGCTGGACAACTTCGTGTATGTGGCTGGGGGCCAGCACCTGCAGTACCGCAGTGGCGAGGGTGCGGTGGACTCCTGCTACCGCTATGACCCGCACCTGAACCGCTGGCTGCGGCTGCAGGCTATGCAGGAGAGCCGCATCCAGTTCCAGCTGAACGTGCTGTGCGGCATGGTGTATGCCACCGGAGGCCGCAACCGCGCTGGCAGCCTGGCTTCCGTGGAGCGCTACTGCCCACGGCGCAACGAGTGGGGCTACGCCTGCTCGCTGAAGCGTCGCACCTGGGGCCATGCTGGCGCTGCCCTGGGGGGCCGCCTCTACATCTCGGGGGGCTACGGCATCTCGGTGGAGGACAAGAAGGCGCTGCACTGCTATGACCCCGTGGCCGACCAGTGGGAGTTCAAGGCCCCCATGAGTGAGCCCCGCGTGTTGCATGCCATGGTGGGTGCCGGCGGCCGCATCTATGCCCTGGGCGGCCGCATGGACCACGTGGACCGCTGCTTCGACGTGCTGGCCGTGGAGTACTACCTGCCTGAGACGGACCAGTGGACCAGTGTGATGCCCATGCGGGCTGGCCAGTCAGAGGCCGGCTGCTGCCTGCTGGAGCGGAAAATCTACATTGTCGGTGGCTACAACTGGCGCCTCAACAACGTCACGGGCATCGTGCAGGTGTACAACACTGAGACAGACGCGTGGGAGCGGGACCTGCACTTCCCCGAGTCCTTCGCGGGCATTGCCTGCGCCCCTGTCCTGCTGCCCCGGGCCGGGACCAGGAGGTAGCGCCGGCCACCCCCGCCAGGCCGCAGGTCCGGTGGTGCAGGGCCGATCCCTGCGCTGGCTCGCCGCAGCCTGGCTGGGCCCCCCGGTCCTCTGTCCTGCCCACCCTGACAGTCCCGGCTCCGCTCCTGCATTCTCCCCAGGTGGCTGCTGAGCCCTGCAGTCCTGTTGCACCGGACTGGGTCTCCCCATGGGATCACTGATGGGCCATGCCCACTGCCTGCCCTCCCTGCGGGACCGGAGCTCCTCGCCCCTTCCCGTCCCCCGTGTCCCTCTGCTTTGACACGCGCTCACTCCACCGCATGACGCGCTCATGGCTGGACGAGGAGGGGTGAGAGGAGCAGGCGGGGCGCGTGTCTGCCTTCCCCGGGGGCACACTGCCCTCCCAACCCTCCTGTCCTGGACCCCACTCCAAGAGACCCTACAAGCGCAGGCCCAAGCCTCAGTGCCCATCTGCCCGGCTCCTCCCTAGGGTGAAGGGGCCCGGGCTGGTTCATCCCCCAGCTGCCCAGCCCTGCCCACGGCGAGTTGACCGGCTGGGCCACCTGGAGGAGTGCAGGCTGGGCCAGGTCACTGCCTCCAAGGCTTTGCGGCTTCTCCACCACATTTGTTTTGATCTCGAAACCTCTCCTCTCTGTTTTGTTTTACTTTCTGTTTTTTTAAGGAGGCAGCACCGCTGTCTTCTAAATGAGATTTGTACTCTGGGGGCAGCTTAAAGTGTCTCTCTCGCTGCTAACAGACGATGGATGTCGTGTTTTCGCGACCCGCTCACCATGTAAAGGATTAACCTCGTACCTCTGCCGATGTCATCCCTTAATGTCTCCTTTTATTTAATAAAAATGTTATGGTGGAAAGATGGAAGCGGCCGGCACTGAGCCCGGGCAGCTCGGCTGATTGGTCACAGATTGGCAGGATCCTCCATGTGTCTGGGGCTCCTCTCCCGGCTGCAGAGGCTCGGGGGCTGGGCTCCCGGACAGCGGTGTCTGCCAGGGTCTCCACGTGGACCTGGGGGACAGGAGACGCTCCAGTGGGGCTGGGTGGCCTCGAGGGGCTGGGGAGGGTCTCTCCATGGCCTGGCCATGCCACTGGGCAGCCCTGGCCCCTGTAGTAGGTCTATCTCCAGCCTCTCAGTGCCAGCCCCAAGTGCTGACCATGGGCCATGGGAGGCGACACAAGGACAGTCCTCCAGGGAACGCGGTCGTTGCTGTCCCTTAGTGCCCAGCAGCTCCTCCTGGAGCCCCCAGCATGGTGCTCCGCTAGTGGCGTGACCCTGCTTTGCCTGCACACTTCGGGGGCAGTGCCAGATACCCCAATAGCCTCCAGGCCCGGGCGAGCAGCACTAGGTGGGGACCTGACTGGGAGCCAGGGGAGCTCTTGGTCAGGGTATGGGGATGAGAGCTCCCTCCTTTCCTGAGGCCTCAGCACACGCCGGCCCCGCCCCCGCCCGCTCCCCAAAAGGCTTCCCGCGGCAGGCTCAGCCCGCCAGGGGGCCAGAGGGGCCTCTGCCAGCTGCAAGTCCCCCATCAGCTCACACCTTGGAACATCTTGTCCCCGATGAGCTGGCAGGGGTGCCTGCGGGGTGGGGGCCGTCGCCCGCCGACAGCGCATAACCAAGCGGCTGTCCATGGAATGTCCTCAGCCCCCACCCCCGGAAGAAAGGAAAATTATTTTTCGTATTGTAAACTTTAAACACGAAAAAGCTGTTTTTAATTTAGCAGAAACTGGCTTGAATGTTCCCTCTGAAGGTCTGTGTGCTTCCGAGAAAGGCGGAACACGCCTGTGCGTACACACTCGCGAGCACACCTGCGCGCATGCGTGGCACCACGCGCGGGCACGCGGCCATGTGGAGCGCTGGGGCTTGCACGTGCACACGCAGCCGTGGACTGCACATCTGCTCCTCCACACATGCGTGCACACACAGGACACTCGCACTCTCCACCAGCCCGGGTCCCTGGGGGCTTGGAGCCCGCACCTCCCCAGGGCCGCAGCATCCTGTGGCCGGGCCTCCCCGCCAGGCCTGGCCGCGCTCCTGGGGAGCCTTCCTCCGCACCTGGGCTCCGGCTGTGGGAAAACGCCGTCCCGAGAGGGGCCGAGCGCGACTCTGGGGCCTCACAGCCAGCGAAGGAGGGCCGGGGGGGCCTCCGGGGAGCCAGTGAGGTGGGGTCCGCCCAGCAGTAAGCGCCAAGTCCCGGCTCTCACGGCCCGAGGGCGCCCTGCACGGAGCCCTGACTGGGCCTTCCCGGGCCTGGTGCTGCCCACGAGCCAATGGCACCAAGGCGTCCTGGGTGAGCAGGCGAGGAGAAAGCCAGCACCCCTGGGCACCGTGTGAGTGGAGGCCCCGGGCAGGAGGGCACCCAGCTCGCCCCCCCGCCCCCCCCCAGCTCACCCAGAACCTGATTTGCTTCCAGCAGCGCTGTGCCCAGTCCTGGGGGCTGATTTAAGATTCCCCTGAGCCTTTCTTGGCCGGGCCTTTTGCCGGGGTTGTTTCCATCTGGGCACGTTTCCCAGCTCTGGCCAGCAAACTTTGAGGGGTTGGGTGTTTCTGGACAAGGGAGAGGCCTTGTTGCCCCTTCT
Organism: Heterocephalus glaber; assembly: GCF_000247695.1. Next base: position 1,808,781 of record NW_004624908.1, read on the forward strand.
CTCCCTGACTGCTTCCTATGTGGAAACAATGCCAGGAGCTTCTGCAGCCATCTTGTGGCCATGAAGAGCAAGTTAAGAGAGGAACAGAGGCGGTCCCTCCCCAGGTCCCTGAACTCCCAAGGACGCCAGTTGCTTCCTGTCTCCTGGCCCCAAGACTCCTTGTAATGAGAAATAACAATGCCTGCCCTGCTTAAGATATTCTGATACTCGCAACCAAACACTCGAAGTTATAACTGAGGCAAGCTGGAGTCTCTCCATCATATGTGAGTCAGGATTTTTATTTGCAAGTAACAGGAGCCAATGTAAGTAGCCCAAGCATGTGCTAGAAAACTGCTATTTCTCAGAAGCAGCAGGACGGTTGGAAAGCACACAGAGAAAACAGTAGGCATCAGAGCTGCACCAGGTGGCGCATGTCTGTGCTCCCAGGTACTCAGGAGGTTGAAGCAGGAGAATGGAAATTTCGAGGCCAGCCTGGGCAACTTAGTGCGATGCTGTCTCAAATGAAGACTATAAAGGGCTGGGGTGTGGCTCAGTGGCAGAGCACTGGGAGAGGGCTTGTGAGCACCTGGACTCGGTCCCCAGCCCTGGAAGAGAAGGAAGAAGAGCAAAGAAAAGTCAGCTGTACTTCTCCGTCAGGGCACTTCCTGTGGGCAGGTAGGTGGGGCCGTGGGCGTCCTGGGTTTGGGGCATCAGAGAAGGGATCTAGATCGGGAGGCCACTGGGCTCAGCTGGGTTTCAGGACACGCACGGCACTGTGGGTGTTCCCGGGAGCTGTCCTCAGATGTCCCTCAGGTCACTGCCATCTGTCCCCAGAGGTGGCCTGAGCCCAGTCCCGTCTCACCCTCTGCCTGTCCCACCAAGGGTGGGCCTCATGCCTGCTTTTTAAAAAATATATATATAAGGGATTGAACCCAGGGCCTTCATACTGAGCTACATCCCCAGTCTTTTCTATTGTTTCTTTCTCTTCTTTCTATTGTTTATTTTCATTTATTTATTTAGAGACAGTGTCTGGCTATATAGTTCAGGCCGGGCTCGATCCTCCTGCCTCAGCCTCTGGATTGCTGGGATTACAGGTGTGGGCCACCATGCCTGGCTTTTTTCTTTAACGTTTTGAGACAGGATCTTGGTAAGTTGCCCAGCGTAGGCTCTGACTTACAACCCTCCTGACTCAGCTTCCCAGGTTGCTGGGATTTCAGGTGCGCACCACTGTGCTGGGCTTGTTTTGGCTTCTGGTTTTTGGTGGTGCTGGGGCTGGAACCAGGCAAACGGCCCTCACAGAGTCGCAGTGCAGCCCACGCTGCTCTCTGCAGAGGCCTGGTGTGGGAGCCAGGGGCAGACCTGGGGGGTTTCTGTGCTCCAACTTGGGTGGCTCAAATTCACCTCCACACAATGTGGGCACCCCAAAGAGACCACAGTCCCTTATAAGGAGAACCGGGAAGGTGGCACGAAACGTAATACTTCCAAGTGGCACCTTGCTCCCCTAGCAGCTGCCAAGCTGAGTGCTTTGCACCCGTTATCTGTTTAATCTTCCTGAAAGCCTGCTCCAACAAGTGCCATTTTCTATATTTAGCGGGGGGAGGACAGCAAGGCTCAGGGAGGACAATAGATGAGGTCTTGGCTGAGTTTTGGGTTTCCCATAACGTACCTTTGAGGCCTGCTGGGGTGCGGGTGCAGGGGAAAGGGCCGTCCAGGGAGCAGGGTGAGCCATGCAAAGGTCCTGGGGCAGGGTGCAGTAAGGCTGGGGTAGAGGGAGTGCGCACGGAAGGTGGGGTGCTGTTGGGGAAGTTGGCAGGTACAGATGAGCCAGCTTGAGCTATGATACAGAGGAGACAAAACTAGATCCAGATGTGGTTTGTAAGATGTGCTCTGAAACTCCAGGGAAGCTCTCCAGCACCTGGACTCTCCTGGCCTTCCGGGTACAGGGCCAGCCAGAGAGCGAGGCAGGGAGGGTGGGCCTAAGTGGAGGGACCCAGTTCTCCTTGGACCCCAGGTCTGTCTTCTAGAAGAGGGGACATGTGAGATGGGCTTTAAGGGCTGAGCAGGAGTTTCTCAGACTCGTTCAGTGAACCCTATGCCTGGGGAAATAGAACGAGGTTCGATGGGTATAAAACGAGCCCCAAGTTCTCAGACCCTTTAGGGAAGAGGGAAAACACCACCAGCCTCTAAGCTCAGCTCAATCTATGGGGAGGAGGCGACGCCAGAGAGCGCTGTGTTCCGGGTTACGGATGCGTCGCTGCAGGCCACCTCCTGTGGACAGGAGAGGCCTGGCCGACGACGAGGTGCCAGGCACAAAAGGACAGCAACCCGTGCAGAGGCAGTGGTGCTCGGAGACCTGCAGGGGATCGGCTGGGGAACAGGGGGGTGAGGGCTGAGGGTGTGGGCTGGGCGGCCCGGGTGGTGGGAGTGGGGTCAGCCCGGCTCACAGAGACCACAGGCAGCTCAGCCACTCTGAGTGGCCCTGACTTCCTGTGAGGGAGGAAGGGAGGAAGGGAGGGAAGGAGGCCGTGGAAGCTTCAGGCCTGGATTCTGCCCCTGCTGCCCTCCTCCCCGCCTGGGGTCAGCGGAGCAGGAGAACCCGGGTCAGGATCCTGGCATCACGGGGTGAGCAGGGTGGCGCTTCTGCTGACCACTGGGGTTCTGGTGACCCGTGGCATGCCCGGTGGCCCTGGTGGCCCAGTGGAGTGAGGAGGGGTGCTGCAGCCTCTCACTTCTTTTTCTTTTGAGACAGGGTCTCTTGCTAAGTTGCCAGAACTGGGCAACTTAATGGGCCCGAACTTGGTGAGCCTCCTGCCTCAGCCGCTGGAGATTACAGGTGTGCACCTGGGATTACAGGTGTGTACCACCTTGTCTGTCAGTCCAACACTTCTTCTGGGCCAGGCAGGTGAGCTCTGCAGTCAGGCTGAGGTCCATCCTGGCTCATGGACTTGCTTAACTTGCTCTGAGCAGTCGCTGTCCCTGCCCCGTTCCCCTGTGTCCTCTCTGACCTCAGCAGGGTGGCCAGGACCAGAAGCCCCGTATGCAGCATGCCCAGCCCAAACCCGGACACACGGAAGCTGTGGTCTTAGTGCCAGGGCCCAGAAATGACTGTCAACTAAACTTAACTCAACAAGGGAATACATTTCTGGCTCATCACCAAAAAGGCAGACAGGGGTAAAGAGCTGCAGGAATAGCTTGATCCAGGCACTCAGATGACATCTCCTGCCACTTCTTTTTTTTTTTCTTTTTCTGGTATGGGGATGAAGTGCAGTGCCTTGCACATGCTAGGCAAATGTTCTACCACTGAGCTATATCCCCAGGCTTTACTCATTTATTTATTTTTGCAGTCCCTTCACGCTGAGCTACATCTCCAGGCTCCCCTTCCCCATTTTTTATTTCGAGACAGTGTCCCACTAAGTCGCTAAATTGCCCAAGCTAGGGTAAAACTTGTAATCCTCCTGCCTCAGCCTCCTGAGTGCTGGGATGACAGGTGTGTGCCACCACACTTAATTTTTTTTTTTTTTTTTTTGGTACCAGCGATCAAACTCAGGACCTTGTGCTTGTGAGGCAGGTGGCGGCACCACTGAGCTAAATCCCTGGCCCAATATTTTTTGTTTTGAGACAATGTCTCGCTAAATGGCCCAGGCCTTGCTACCTTTGGGGTCCGTTTTTCTCTGTGCAGGCCCCTCCTCTTCACGTGGTGACCTGTAGCAGTGCAGACTCCTATCAATCAGCCTTTAGATCAGATGGCCAAAGAAACAGGGTCTTCTCTTTCCCACGGTTCAAAGAAAAGTTCCAGAATTGCGTCTCATTGGGCGAGCAGCATCATGGTCACGATGGATGTAGCATTGGGCTGTGCTGATTGGCCAAGTCTTTAGGGCGGGGTCCTTCCAGTTTAGAGTGGGGGGAGGCGGCGTGGCCAGGCCGGCATGGTCCGGGTCTCAGGTACTGAAAGTCCAGGGAGTTCCCGGAAGGACTGTTTTCTACATCAGAAAGGTAGGAAAGGGGGTGGTGGTGCTTATTAGGCAATAAAAGTGCATGGAAATGCTTAAAGTCATATGAACAAAAAAAAATCTAAAATAGGGAAGTGGCAAATGCCCAAGCAACTCTAAATGAAAATCTGTGTATGCATATGTATTTAATATGGACATTTTTTTTCTTTTGGTGCCAGGGATCGAACTTGGGTCCTTGTGCTTAGCAAAGCAGGCGGCGGAACCACTGAGCTAAATCCCCAGCCCTAATATGGACATTTTATTAAGCTCATAAAACCTGAGTAGAAGCATGCTTCGAAAAAGTTGGTGTCCTCTGTAATCTCCGTCAGCATCCCCTCCACCATCCCTCACTCTAGGATAAAATGAATCAGGGACCACACCCCCTTCCCCGGCCAGCCCTTCCTGCCTCCCACTCTGCAACCCCGGAGTCCCGGAATCTGGATCTTCGTATTGGTGGCCGGGGTCCCCCTGGTTGCAGGCACACAGTTAGATGTTCCCTCCCCGCGATCGGGGAGACCCCCCTCCCCCCGGGGCACTGACGGCTGTGGGTGAGGTCCCCGTGGCGTCCCCACCGCAAGGCAGAAATCCTGGGTCAAGACCGGGGGCTGGAGAAGCAAGTAGTGAGGAGGCTGAGCCTCTGTGCCTCCGTAATTCCGCTCGGGGTTGAAGTATGTGAGGGGTAAGGAAAAGGAAGGTGTGGGGGTGATCCTGCGTCTATGGATGGGGCTGAGGCCGAGGGTCCCCTGAGGACCCTGGTAGTCCTCATGTCGCCCACCAGTGGTCTTCTCGGCCATTCGTGGGTGTTGCCCGCCCCTCCCCCACTGTGCACCCCGAAAGGGGCCACGTCTGCTTGCCACGCAGTAGGCGCTTCACACCCGTGGAGTGAACAAATGGGGTTGAATGAATGAAAGCATGCGTGAATGACCAACATCCCGAACTGGAGCCAGAGTTCTGGGTCGGCGCCCAGGCTCAGTCTCAGGTGTTTGCTGCCTGTTCGTGGGGTGTGGCTGCCCACCCTTGTGAATTGGGAGGACGTGGGTCAGGCTGTCTCTTTTTTGGGGGCTCGGGCACCTCAAACCCTTCGCCAACTTTGGCATCAGCCAGGCGGCCGCTGTCCAGCTGGCCAGGCGGTGGATCATTGCGCCTGCGCCGAAGTTCCCACTCTTTCCTCGCTCCCCCGCTCCGTCCGTCTCCAGCGCGTCTTCCAGGCGCGCGCATGCGCTATCGCCCCCGCGCCAAGCGCCGCTCCTGTGCGCCTGCGTCGCGCTCACACCCGCCGGTACGCCTGCGCCCTGCTGGCCGCTCGTGGGCCCAGCCGACGCCTGCGCGGTGGCGCGGGCGAGTGGGGGGGCGAGGAGGTGGTGGTGGTGGAGGAGGAGGAGGAGGCGGCGGCGAGAAGATGGCGACTTCGAACAATCCGCGGAAATTCAGCGAGAAGATCGCGCTGCACAATCAGAAGCAGGCGGAGGAGACGGCTGCCTTCGAGGAGGTCATGAAGGACCTGAGCCTGACGCGGGCCGCGCGGGTAAGGGGGCTGCCGGCGCCGATCGGGCCGGGAGGGCGCGGGGAGGGGGCGCGTGTCCGGCGCGTGCACGGGGCGGGGGCGGGGCGCGCGGCGGGGGCGGGGCCTACGCGGCCCGCAGGGACAGGTGTTCCCCCTCCCCCGCCCGGAGAGAGAGTCGTGGGCGGTGCGGGTCCCGCCGCGTCCGTACCTGGGCGGGCAGGTGCTTCTCGGTGCACTCCATCGTGGTCATTGCATCGTTACTACCGGGAGAGAACAGGTGCCACTATTCCGCCGTTACCTGAAGGGGACAGCCATCCCACGTCGTTACTACCTGGAGGGGCAGTGTCCCATATCAGGACTTCAGCAGGGGCCAGGTACCCCTACGCCATTGCCACCTGGGGGCACAACGGGTGACACTGGAATGTAGCAGCTGAGTGCTGCTGGCAAGCCTCACTGTGAGCTGGGAGGTGAGCTGCAGGCGCTCCTGCATCGTGGGTACCCAGGCAGGACCAGGGCTTCATCGTTGCCACTTGGGAGGGCCTGCTTCTCATACATCTTTGGGACCTGGGAGGGACAGGTGTCCCCGCATGTTGGGACCAGAGGGGAACAGCTGCCTCTGCATCATTGCCACCTGAGGGGGAAGGGCGTTTACATGGTTGTCACCTCTGTCCTACTTGGATATTGGCAGGGGCAGACCTGTGGTGGGACAGGCATCCTTCTCAGGAGACATCTCGGGGAAGTCAGCTGCTGTCCCCCGTGGGGACCTGGCGAGGGTTCTAGAAGGTGCTGAGTCCTGGAACTTGGGAGGGAGACAGCTGTCCCTTTCCCATGCAGCTCCTATGATGGGGATCGGGTGATGTGCCTCCCAGTGGGACAGGGACAGCTGGCCACACGTGGACCAGGGTAGAGGGACAGGTCTGCCTCAGCTTGGGGGCACACTTGGCCCTGCGTGTCACCTGGCAGCTGTGTGGCTGGAGCTGGGGCCTGGCTGGAATGGAGTACAGAGCCTGGCGGCTCCGGGCCCTGCGTCTCTGCTGTCCTGACTTCTTTCTTTCCTTGTTCCTGGCAGGACCCTGTCCTGCACCGCGGGGCTCAGGGAAGGTATGTGTGGGGGCTGCTCACTGCAGTCTTGTCCCTCAGGTGGAAGTTTTGGATCACATTATTTTATGATGAGTTGCTCTCCCCCACTGTCGCCTGTGGCCTAGGGAGTGTCTTCTTTGCACCATGCGTTCATTTAGCATACCTCTGTCTGCGTGCTCACCCTTGGCCGTCACTACCTCGAGTGTGCTCAGGGCCACCTCTGTCCCTGCTCCAGGACGTTGAGGAAGAGAGGCCACCCCATCACTTCCCCGACCCCGGCATCTCTGATCTGCTTCCCTCCCTATGGCTGTGCCCGCTCTGGACTCGTGTCCGTGGGATCACACACCGTGTGGCTGTGTGTCTGGCTGCTGTCACTCAGCATCGTGTTTCCTGGGTTAACCTGCGTTGTAGCACACGTCAGTTTCTTGTTGCTTTTCAAGGCTGAGTAGTATTCCTTGGATGGCTATGTCATGTATGTGGATGTCCTCTTTGGTCAGTGCACTTGGAAAGATTTGAGGGTATGCCAATGGCAGTTCTCCTGGCCCTTGTCCACATTTCCCATCTCCCCCCTCCCTGTCTCTGTTGCCTCCTTTATACCTGGTGGGGAGCCACAGACCCTGGGCTGAGGTGAATTTACACTGGACATAGAGAAATGGTGGGGTTTTCTAGGGGGTGATTCTGCAGCTGCTCTCCAGGGGACACTTGGTGACACTGTAGGCATTTTAGGTCATTGTAGCCACCCGCAGCTGCTGGTGCCCAAAGGGTCCATGCCCTGCTGTCTGGGCCCCAAGGCTGTGACACCTACAGCAGATGGTGACCCTGCTGTGCTCCAGAGTTGGGCTCTGCACCATGCCCCATGTCCCATGGGCTGGCTGGGACCAGCACAAGCAGGCTCAGGTCTGGCCTGGGGGGCAGTTGCAGGTGCGTGGGTCCCCCTTCTGCCCTCCCTCAGTGGCCCCCTACCACCTGCCCCTGTATGGACACCAGGCTGCTTGCACCTGCAGACAGGTGAGGCGGACAGCAGCCCTTTGCCACAGGGGTTGGGTCCTCTGCAGGGAGGGCCACTTGCAGTGTTGGGAGAGCTGCAGCCCTCTGCTATGTGACGCTGGACAGGTTTCTTAACCTCTCTGGGCCTCAGAATCCTGTGGAGTTAGGGCAGCTCATTCATCCACTCAGTGAGTTTTTGCACTGTGGCGCAGCTAAGGTGGTGTTGGGTGTGGGGACCTGGAGCACACAGGGCATGCGGAGTTGGCGTCTGGGGAGCTGGCGTGGTCTCAGGAGGGAGAGGAGAGAGGGCTGTGGATGTGTGGTGGAGAGGAAGTTGCGTGATGCGAGAGGTGGCTACCATGAGGGGTGGCGGGCCCTCCCCTGCTCAGAGCCGGCTGGACACCTGGGACCGGATGGGCGTAGGTGGAAGCTGGGCACCATTGACGGTGGGGAGGGGCTGACCCTCGGCTTAAGTGGTCCCAGCATCCTCTGGTGCAACCGACGGTGGATCAAAAGTATTTGAAAAGTAAAAATGGTGCCTGAGTGAGGCATGGTGGCACACACCTGTCATCCCGGCACTTGGGAGGCTGAGGCAGGAGGATCAAGAGTTTTGAGTCCATCCTGGGCAACTTTGCAACTTGGCAATACCTTGTCTTAAAAAATAAAAAAGGCTGGGGATGCAGCTCAGGGCAGAGTCCCTGGATTCAATCCCCAGCACCAAAAAAACCAAAACCAAAAACAAAAAACCCCCCAAAACCACAAAAGTAGGGCTGGGGATTTAGCTCAGAGGTTTCAGCACCTGCCTCGAAAGCTCAGGGTTCTGAGTTCAATCCCCAGTACCAACAAACAAAAAAACAAAAGTCTCTACAGAGCTCGCATATGGGAGGCTGCCTGCATTGATAAGGCTAGTGACCAGGCTAGTGGCCTGTGGACTTTGGGGCCCTCTGGGGCTCCTGGAGCTGTCCCCTCAGTGGGTCGTCAAGTGTGCAGCTGTGTAGCTGTCACCAAGGGAACCTCGCCCCTTCCCCAGCCCCTGGCCTGTCGGCCACTAACTGGCTTTCTGTCTGGATTCCCCTGTTTGGGACATTTTGTATCAGTTCAGTCACACACCATGTGGTCTTTATGTCCAGGTCTGTCACCTGGCAGCATGTTTTCGAGGTCCATCTGTGTCATATCCTAGGTTAGTGTTTTCTTCCTTTTTAAAATGTTTGGAGGGGCCGGGGATTTAGCTCAGTGGTTTCGCCACCTGCTGTGCAAGCGAAAGGACCCGAGTTCATTCCCCGGTACCAAAAAAAAAAAAATGTTTGGAGGCAAGATAGATACAATATGAAACTGATCACCTTAATTTTCAAGTGTAGAATGCAAGACCTGGGCACGGTGGTGCACCCCTGTAATCCCAGCGCACAGAAGGCTCAGGCAGGAGGGTTGCAAATTCCACTTCTTCCTGGGCGACATATTGAGCTGCTTTCTCAAAAAAGAAAAAAAGAAAAGAAAAAAAAAGGAAAAAAGGAAAGAAAAAGTGTAGGGCTGATGGGCATAAAGTACACATGCCAGTCTCCGCCGCTCCTCAGCACACTCCTCCCTACAGCTGCACACTGCCTGTTACACAGTCTGTCGTGTTCCTCTGTCACCTGCACTTGCACAGTGGTGGTTTCCACCTTCTCGCTGCTGGGAACCATCCTGCTATGGGCATTGATGTCTCTTTATTTTTTGTAGCACTGGGTGCTATGTCCCCAGCCCTTGCCATTTTTCATTTTGGGACAGGATCTCACAGAGTTGCCCAGGCCTCACACTTGGGTTCCTCCCACCTCAGCCTCCAGAGTAGCTGGGACGACAGGTGTGTTTGGTGGACACGGGTTGGTGTCCCGCCGGCCTGTACCGAGGAGTGACATTGCTTGGTGTCTGTCACTCCCCCAGGAAGTGGCCACAGTTGTGAGCAGCGTGGACCTGGGGTGCGTGCCCGCCTTGGCATCCAGGTTGGGGCCGACCTGAGTGGGGTGACCACCAGTGAGTGCATGTTGGCGGTTTTGTCAGCAGAGCCGCCAGACGTGAGGGAAGGGCTGGGGCCCGGGACAGGGAGTCTGTCAGTGACTGCCACTGAGCAGGTGGGCCTGAAGGTCTCTGGTTAGCCAGGCACAGTGGCACACATTTGAGGTCCCAGTTACCTGGGAGGCTGAAGCAGGGAGTCACTTGAGCCCGGGTGTTTAAGACTAACCTGGACGACAAACATGGTGAACGCTTGTCACAGAAAGATGGTAAAGTAGGCTGGGGATGTAGCTCAGTGGTTCCAGCGCCTGCCTTGCAACCGCAAGGTCCCGAGTTTGATCCCCGGTACCCAAAAAATAGTAAAATAAAAGAAGAGCCCGTGGTGCCCTGGCCTGGGTCTTCACCGAGACAGTGGGGGCTCTGTACCACCCTGTCCAAAGCGGGCCCCGGGCTCAGGTGGCGGAGCGAGGAGGCTGGCCCCACACTGGCCTCCGTTCCAGGACTGGCACCGGCACTGTCCCCTCCAGGCCAGCTGCTGCACTGCCTGGGCCATCTGCGGCCTCGGCCCCCGCACGGCGCCCATGAGTGCAGTCCTGACGGTGGTGCCCCGGTCCCTCTGCCCGTGGAGCCCTGCTGCAGGCTGAGTGTTGGCCCGAGAAGCCTTTGCCTGCACCGGGCCCTCGTTCCACCATTGCTGGGAGCTCCAGGGACGTGAACGGCCACCTGTGTGTGGCACAGAGTGAGCGTTTTGGCTTGTGGCTTTCTTTAGGCCACACTGGGGGTGACATCCAGGGTCTTGTGCACTCCAGGCAAGTGCACTGCCACTAACCCACAGCCTTGCCCTTTTGTTGAGTTGAGATGGACTCTTGCTGAGTTCCCCAGGTTGCCCTGGCCTTAGATCCTCCTGCCTCAGCCTCCCAAGTAGCTGCAGACAGGGTGTGCTACCATGCGTGGCTTGGATGGAGCATTGAGTGGAGCCTGGGGGGCGGAGCAACCAGAGCATCCGGGAGAGGGTGGTGGGCGCCCTGCCCTGTGTGGCCTGGTGCTGCTCAGCACTGCACAGCGTTCTCGGCCTCTGAGAGTGCGGCTCAGTCCCACTCCGATGGGAGATGGGGAAACTGAGGCCCTCAGCAGCGTGGTGGCTGGGAACAGGCAGAGCTGTGTCTGGAACAGGGGGTAGAGGCAGGAGGATCGAAAATTCAAGCTCAGGCTAGGCAAGTTAGTGACTTAGTGAGACCTGTTTCAGAATAAAATTTAAAAATAGAGAGGGCTGGAGATGTGGCTCAGTGCAAAGGGCCTGGGTTACATCCCCGTGCTGAAACCATAGCAGAGCATGATGGCGCACACCTGTGGTCCCAGCTACTCAGGAGGCTGAGGCGGGAGGCTGCCCGAGCCCAGGAGATGAACCCAGCCTGGGCGACATCATAAGACCCCATCTCAAAACAGACCAGAAAACGGAGCTAGACTCTCCCGTTGCTCGGCGGCCTGCGTTCCTCTGGGTAACTCAGTTTCCCAAGCCTTGCCTGTGTCTCCCCCGTGGTCTGCACCTGGGAGTTGTCATTTCCTGCCGCTCCCCACCCTGCTCTTGGAGGTGGTGGCTGTGGGGTCTGGTCACAGCAACTTGTGTGCGGCCCAGGGCAAGGGCCACGTCCCTGGGTTCTGGACAGGCTGAGAGCCACTTCCTGCGTCCTGTGCAAAGCAAGTCTTGGTTGGTCCAGGGCTGGCCATGTGGAAGGAGGCCCCGCCGTGTGTCCCCAGGTGCCCGCTGAGTGCAACCTTAGCTGGCCCCGGGCTTAGCATGGCCGGCCCAGGGCAGCCCCGAGGGCCGAGCAGGGACTTTTCACATTTAAGAACAGGACTCAGTGGCGCCAGCGCTGGCACAGTGTCATGCAGCCTTGCCTCTGTGGGGTCCAGAGCATTTCCACCCCAGAAGGAGGCCCTGTCCCCATGACCCAGCTCCCCCAGGCCTGGCAGATGCAGACCAGCTTCTCGTCCTGCTCTGTCACTGGGTCACACGCAGTGTGGCTGCGAGTGTCTGGAGTCTCTAGCTCAGCACCACAGTCTCGAGCTCCATCTGTGCAGCGTGGCCCGGGCTGCCTTCCGCTTCCTGGCCGAGTGAGTGGACAGCTGGGTTGGCGCCACCTCTGTGCTGCTGGGGATGTCACATCCAGGACCCGCCTGAGTCTCCGCTCTCAGCTCCCTCGGGCAGCAGGTGCCTGGCCATGACTGCTGGGCACTGTGGCTGGGGGTGGTGGCCAGGCCCGCCTGCTCTGGGAATTCATGGCCCTACAGCGTTCGAGAACCAGGCTGGCTGAGGTAGAGGGCCGCTGCCAGCTGAGGGGCGGGAACTGTTGTTGGGACTTGGTGCCTTCTCTCTGGGTGTTTTTTATCACAGTGCCTGGGCCTCCAGCATGCCAGGCAGGCACTCTTTTACTGAGCTAGACCTTGTTTAATGACTCTTGCCAGTTAGGAGCCACCAGCTTGACAGCTTAACCCACTAGGCCAGGGCTTGGCTAACTACACCTGCTTTTGTAAATAAAGTTGGGTTTTTTTTTGGTACTGGGGATTGAATTCGGGTCCTTGCGCTTGTGGAGCAGGTGTCGAAACCACTGAGCTAAATCCCCCGGCCCTGTAAATAAAGTTTTATTAGAATGTGGGTCACACCCACTTTGCTTATGTGCTTTTTTTTTTTTTTTTTTTGGTTTTTTGAGGCAGGGTCTCCCTTTGTAGTTCAGGCTGGGCCTGAACTCACTATGTAGCCCAGGCTGGCCTCGAACCCTCCTTCCTCAGCCTCCCGAGTGCTGGGATTACAGGCATGTGCCACCACACCCAGCTAAATTACTTTTTTTCTGGTACCCAGGATTGAACTCGGGTCCTTGCGTTTGCGAGGCAGGCCGAAGAACCACTGGGCTAAATCCCCGGCCCCTGCTTATGTGCACTGTCTATGGCAGCTTCTGTGAGACAGTGGCAGTTGATTATTTTTATGATAACAACTATAAGGCCCACAAAGCCTCTGTGGGGCTTGCTGCCCCCAGCCAATGGGTCACACCCTCGTGTGAGGCTGGCTGCCCAGAGCAGTAGGGAAGATGGGCTGAGGTGGCCAGGTTGGATCAGGTTGGATGGAGGGTGTGCAGGCCGCAGATCTCCCACTTCCAGAGCCCTGGGAATCCAAGATGCAGCCCCTAGGCTCCTTGGTGCTCTGCTTGTAAGTAAGGTTGAGGACACTGCTGTGTGGCCTTGGTTGGAGGTCGGGCACCTGGGTTCCCAGGTGGACAGGGTAGCTGGCCAGCTGGTCCTGGGTAGTGGCACAGGGGTGCCTTCCTGTCACAAGTGGACATGGAGGCCACTCAAGGCCAGAGGCCCTCTGAGTTAGGCTGGCTGGGGGTTCCATGGAGCCAAAGGGAGTCAGATGTCTGCCAAACAAAGATCCCAAAAGTCAAGCAGTCTCCTGAATGCAGTGCTTTATTGAGCATTTATCATGTTCACAGCAAGACAGAGGGGCTCACCACAGCATGAGCTGGAAGCTGGAGGTGGCGCCCCCGCCAGTGCAGGATCTTTCTTCCACCCCGGCCAACACGGGGAGGACATGGGGGTCCCAATGGACAACACTGGAGCTCACAGTGATCTGGAGACCGACACGGCCGAGGAGCCAGGCGAGGTGTTCTAGGCGGCAGAGTGACGTTGTCAGACAGTCGCAGGGCTGGAGCGGCACCCAGGGCAGAGCCCACAGCCTGGAGCTGGAAGGCCAGGCCGGAGTTCATGCGCGCCCGGGGCTTCCTCTTTTATGCCATGGGAGTTTGGTACAAACAGCGTGCTGTGCTGATCTCTTGGTGGTGTACAGATAACGTGCTAATCCTATGGGAGTAAAAGTAAATGTTTTAGAAAACACTTTTGTAGGTGTCTTGAAAGGGCTCACGAGATAAGCTTGGCGCGCAGGCCGTGTACCATACCGTACCGTATGGTCCCCACACTGCGTGCTTACCCTCCAGTCATCGCACGGGCACGCTGGTTGCGTGGTTAGCACAGCTGGTTTAGACTCAGGAAGAGAGTGGCCGGCCAGAGGGAAAGGTGCCTTCTGTCCTGCTCACATCCCCTCCTGACGGCTTGAGTGGACTCCTGGCCAGCTATGCCCTGCTCGGCCTGTGGGCGCTGACGCTTCTGTGTGGGGCCCAGCGGGTCAGTTAGGACGCTGGCTGCTCTCGGGTTCAGCTTGGCATCCCCGTAAGTGCATTTTCAGTGCCATGTGGCCCGAGGGGCGTAGTCTGGCCGGGTAGAGACGGAAGCCTTGGGGAGTCCCTGTGGGCTGCTCACTGGGGGAGTTTGCCTCTGGGGCATTTGGGGGACAGTTTTGGTTGTTAGGACTGGGTGGGGGCGGCGCTTCTGCTCTTGAGTAGGCAGAGACCAGAGCTGCTGCTCCATGCCCCACAGTGCTCAGGGTGCCCCCAGCCACGGGTTTGCTGGCCCTAAACAGCTGTGCTGAGATCATGCAGCGCAGAGGGTGGTGCAGGATGCAGTGTGCAGTGTGGAACGGCTCGGCACCAGTCTTGTCTTCGTGTGTCATAGCGGGGAGACCGAGGCTCCGAGAGCCTGTGCCACAGTCTGTCCGCGGGGCCAGCGTGGGTGGGCTACGGGCTGGAAGTGGGGCGCTGACTGTGGGCGCTGGGAGCCAGGGGAAGCTGCAGTGGGGGGCAGTGGATGTGGCGGGCACGGGAGGGCAGGAGTGACCTCGCTGGAGTCCGCAGATCTGTGCCCGGGGGTGGTAGCAGCAGCCCGAGAGCGGATGGAGGCCCAGGAGGGCCTTCGGGGAGGAGGACCAGGAGCTGGGTCTGGCCATGGCAGCCCCCACGTCTCTGGAGCCAGTGCGGGGCTCCATCTCTGTGCGTCTGTGGCAGAACATGAGGGTTGTCCCTGGTCTTTCCCGACCCCACAGTCCTCATGTTTGTCCCTTGGGTGCGGCACATGCCTGGGATGGCCCCGCCTGTGTGTCCTGCACCCCTGTGGAAGGAAGGGGCGCAGCCCTGAACATGCCTTGGCGGGAGGAGGTGACGGTGATGGGATTGTTGAGAGGCCTGGTGACCCCAGGGGAAGTAGGGAGACCGGAGGGCACGGGCACGGTGTCCCTGTCCCTCACCCAGCACGCCAACTTCTGGCTGAGGGTCTTGGACCACGGCGTCTCTCCTCCCCTTGGGCCACCGTGTCCTGCGTGGCCTTGAGCAGAGGGATCTCCCTGTCCCAGCCAGGGGTGGGGAGGGTGGCCCTGGCCAGATGGGGGTCCAGGTGCGCAAACAAGCCACTGCACGCCTTGAGGGCCTCGGACGCAGAGTCAGTACCATCAGCTGAGAGGAGCTGAAGTGTGGCAGGGCCGTCTTCCGCCTCTCAGACAGGTGCGGCGGGTGCCACAGGGGCAGGCCTGGGGGTGCCTGGCCCGGGCCACACCGCAGCCCCAGCCCAGCCCCCCACACCCTCGAGGGCGAGTGTAGACCCAGATCTCCGTGGTGAATCAGGGTGACGGTGATCTCTTGTCTCCTTGGCTCATGGTGAGGCTTGGAAATTGGGCCTGAGGGGTAGGTATGCACTCCCTGCACACTGCTGGAAGATTCTGGGGGAGCACGTACATCTGTGATCCCACCGCTTGGGAGGCTGAGGCGGGAGGATGGCAGGTTTGAGCCCAGCCTGGGCAATTTAGCAAGAGCCTGTCTCAAAAGTTAAAAAAAAGGGTGTGGGGCAAACATATAATGGGCATAGGGTGGGTGCTGGGTAGCATTCAGCAAGTGGTCAGCGGGCACATAGCATGTACACAGCAGGCACTCGCCATGCACACAGTGGGTGCTCAGCAGGCCCATCATGTACACAGTAGGCGCTCATGCACAGTGGGTATGTGGCAGGTGCTCGCAGACAGCAGTGGGCTGTCCTAGTCCCTTGAAGTGTGTCCTGTGGGGGAGACTCCAGCGTCCCCGCCGTGGCCTGGGGCCCTGTCCCCCTGTCCACTGTGGCTGGGGCCTCACAGCAGGAGCAGCCCTTGTGAGTGTGACCTCACTGCACCAGGGGTGTCCTGCTGACTGAGGGCAGGCAGTGGGTGCGGTGTCAGAGCCCATGGGCTCCGAGTGGCACCTGCCCCGCCCTCTGAGCTAGGGATAGTGAGACACTCGCCCCGTGAGCTGGGATGGCCGGGAAAGCCTGTCCCCTCCGTGGTCACTCTGCACCCAGTACTGCAGCTCTGCTGGAGCCCTGGCCCTGCAGGCCTCGTGGCAGTGCTGAGCCTGGTGCCCGACAGTGACTCTTTGCAGGAGGTGGCAGCTGAGCTGAGCCCTGAGACGGGCGTGGAGCCCCGTGGGACCTGACGGTGCTGACCCGAGTGCTGAGGCCAGTCCAGGGCTGGGGCTCTTCCCAGCACTGCACAAAGCGGCAGGGTCGTGAGTGCGGGTTGCAGGAAGCTGCCGGAAGGGTTGTATCTCGCAGCGGTCTCTGCTCTCTGGCAGCCACCCAGTGGAGGGATAATGTCACCTCTGCAGCGGAGGCTGTAGGTCTTGATTATCTCTGTTAAAAACTCCTGCTGGCCCAAACTTGGGTCCCTGGGGTCTCAGCCTGCAGCAGGGTCAGGGCCCAGAGATGCTGAGGGGAGGAAGGAAGGCAGGGGAGGAGGGTTGGGAAGGGGGCAAGGAGACACAGTGGAGAATGCTGATTTTCGCTCCTGTGGAGCACACCCTGTCCTTCAGACCACTGTCCACCTCCAGGTGCTGTCCGGGAGAGTCTCTTGAGAACGTTTTTCTTTTTTCTGATATTGGGGATGGAACCCAGGGCTTGGACTGAGCTGCATCTCCAGGCCTTTTTGTTTTATTCTGAGATGGAGACTTCCTAAATTGCCCAGGCTGGGCTTGAATTAGCAATCCTCCTGCCTCAGCCTCCTAATACCTGGGGTGACAGACATGTGCCACCATGCTGGCTCTTTGAGGATTTTTGCAGGCTGCTGGTGTGTGCCGTAGGGAACCTGCCCCCTTCCCCACACACGCACACCCCAGCCCCATACCTTGACTTGTAAGGAAATTAAACCATTTATGTTTTCAAACTTCAATTACAATTGAAGAGAGCAGCTGAAGGTTTCCCGTTTGTGCTGTGCGTCTGGCACGGCGCACCTGGGTGCAGAGGGTGGGTGGTGCTGCCAGCTGGCCCCTCGCCCAGCAGTCTCTGTGAGGAAGTGTCAGGGCTCCGGGCAGGGCGCCGGGCTGGCTCTGCAGGGCTGCAGCCTGGCACAGGATGCGGCATGGGGAGCCTCACAGGGCCTCTGCAGCGCGGCAGCTCAGTGGTCCTCAGGTGCCCAGAGAGAGCCTTGTGGCTGAGGTCGGGGCTATAATTGGGGCAGGGCCGCCCCTGCAATCACGGGAGAATGGTGCGTGGCCGCCGAGTCTCACTGCTATGCACAGGAGATGTGGTCCCTGAGCCGCAGGGACCCTAGGCACAGCAGTGGGCGCAGGGTGTGATGCCGGCCACTGGTGGCCAGTTGTGCCCAGGAACCCCACGCCAGGACCCAGCGCCTTCTGGAGGGGCTCGTTACTGCCGCTCAGCCCACCTCTGCTGGCTGCTGCCAATGTCGCCCACCCGGAAATGGAGACTGTAGTGCCCCTGTGGAGGAGCCATAGGGTCAGATGGTGGACACTGCACCCTTGGCATAACCTGGGCACCATAGGGGATGCCCTCCTGGCACCTGGTGACTGGCCTGTCGTGTTCCCCTTTGTGCCCGCTGTGGGGCGGATGCCTCTAAGTGGCTTATGACCTCCTGTTCAGTTCACCTTGTGGCGCGGAGGCCAGGGCTGCCTGCACGCTACACAAGCACTCACCACTGAGCCATACCACCAGCCTGTTTCATGTTTTACTTGTTTTAAATTTGGAGACAGCGTCTCGCTAAGTTCCTGAGGCTGACCTCGAACTTGGAGTCCTGCTTTCACCTTCCGGGTCACTGGGGTTGTACTTGCACCACTGTGCCCAGCCTTTGTTTTTTTTTTTTGGTATTGGGAAGTAAACTCAGCACCTTTATGCTGAGTACATTCCCAGCCCTTATTAATTTTTTCTTTAAAATTTGGAGGCAAGGGTCTTGCTGAATTGACTAGGGTGGACTTGAACTTGGGGTCCTCCTGCCTCAGCCTCCCAGAGTGCTGGGATGACAGGCACGCGCCCCCCGCCTGACTTTTCTTTGTTGTGTGGAGCAGCTGTGAGGCCTTGGGCCCACCTCGCCCAGTGTGGAGCACCGTGGAGCCCTCGAGCCTGCTGGCTGTGGCTGTATCTGCTTTGGAAGAATGTCTGTGCAAGGTCTGTGCAGACTATTTTAAGTCAGGTTGTCTTCTTATGTATTCTGGATATTAATTCCTTATCAGCTACACGATTTGCAAATATTTCCTCTCATTCCCTGGGAATGGGACCTTCCCCTTCTGCTGATCATGTCTTTGATGCACAAATGGTTTTAATTCGGGCGAAGTCCAATTTCTGTATTTTTTCTTTGGTTGCCTGTGCTTTTGCTTCAAGATCCAAGAAACCAGTGCCAGATCCAGCATTACAAAGCTTTTCCTCCATTTTCTTCAGAGTGTTTTATAGTTTCAGTTATGTGTAGCTTTAGATTTATAGTTTTTATCTTGATAGTTTCAGTTCCACCTCCAGAGTTAGTTTTCAGTTTTATGGTTGTACCTTCGGTCTTGGGTCCGTCTGCGGTTCGCTTTGTACGTGGCGTCCGGGAGGAGTCCTGGCCGTTCCGCTGCACATGGAAGCCCCGTGTTCCCAGGCCCTGGACACTGTCACAAGCCTGTCCTTTCCTCGTTGGTGTCCTGGTGCCATCGCTGCAATGGTTATGACGAGGCCTTATTTTTGGGCTCTCTGATCCCATCGATCAGTACCTCTGTCATTATGCCAGTACCGTGCTGTTTTCAGTTTTTGTAGTACTAGGGATGGGGGCCAGGGCCTGGCACTGGCTATACTCCCAGCCCTTTTTCTTTTTTTTTTTTTCTTTTTGGTACCGGGGATCAAACTCGGGTCTTTGTGCTTGCGCAGCAGGTGGCGAAACCACTGAGCTAAATCCCCAGCCGTCTTTTTCTTTTTTTTTTGGTACTGGAAATCGAACTCAGGACCTTGCGCTTGTGAGGCAGGCGTGGTGCCACTGAGCTAAATCTCCAGCCCTCTTTTTTATTTTTTACTTTGAGACAGGGTCTCGATAAGTTGCCCAGGTGGACCTTGAACCTACAATCCTCCTGCCTCAGCCTCCAGAGTAGCTGGGATGGCAGGCACCAGCCACTGCACCAGGCTCCTGCTGTTTTGATCACTGTAGCTTCGTAGTAAGTTCTGAAACCAGGACTCGTGAGTCTTCCAGCTTTGTCCTTTTTCAAAACAGTGTTTGACATTTGAGGTCCCTTGAGGTTGCGTGTGAATTTTAGGGTGGGGTTTTCCGTCTGCCATGTGTCAGGTTTGGTCAGGGTGGGTGTGCAGACTGTGGGGAGCGTCGTGTCTGAGCAGCAGTGCCTCGCTCTCCTGCTTGCTGTGGCCCCCAGCACACACATGGCTGTGCTGCCCTGGCTCCTGTCTGAGAGGCCCCGTGGCAGGGCCTCAGGGTTCCCTGCAGGAGGGCTGCCTAGAGGAAGGCTCCAGCGGCGCAGAAGGCAAGCTCCAGGTGACGCACACCTGTCATCCAGCTACCTGGGAGGCTGAGACAGGAGCATCTCAAGTTCAAGGCCACCTGGTGCTACATACTTAGTGAGACCACCATCTCAAAGGAAAAGCATAGAAAGGGTTGGCTTGCAGTGTTGGAGCCCTTGGCCAGCAGGGATGAGCCCCTGGGCTCTAACCCTGCACCACAAAAACCCAAACCAAACAAAGCAGGGCTGACTGTGTCAGTGCACAGCCAGAGGGGTCGGAGGGTCTTGGGGCGATGGAGGAGTGGTGTATGGGGTGCAGAGGAGGAGAGGAGCGGGGAGGGAGGAGAGGGAGTCAGGTCTAGAGCGGGCTGCGGAGCTGGGGCCATTGACCTCCGACTCAGGAAGGGCTTGGGAAAGACTGTGGCGGAGGGCCGCTCTGGGTGTCAGGAGGACCCGGTGCCTTCTGCTGGGGCTGTCGAGCAGGTGCGTGGGGGGCCGGGAACGCACTGCCGAGTGGTGGGGGCTGCAGGGCACAGAGGAGGTGACAGGTGCAGAGCGCTGAGGCGGGGTGTGGAGAGCCACGGATGAGGGTCGCAGGCCAGGGAGGGAGCCCCGGGGATGGGGCCTGTGGACCTGCGCAGGCACCCTTGGTAGCTGGCCCTTCCGTTCCTGCCGTCCTCGGTGTCCCTGTCCCCGCACAGTGGCACTCACAGGCCGGCTGGACCGGGCTTCCTCCCTCCTGGCCCATCCTGCCAGCAGCCCCACCCTCCTTGGCTGTCTGCACTCTGGAGCGGGGCCTCAGGTCCCAGGGCACGCACCCGTACCCCTCCGTCCTCCAGGCTCCGAGACCAGCTCCTTGCCCGCCTGCCCTGCCACATTCCCTGCCCCTCCTGTCCAGGAGTCCCTGCCTCTGTCACCTTTGCCTTCCCCGGAGCAGGTCCCCAGGAGCGGGTGCTGCGTGTCCTGGCTGTAGACAGCTGCTGTTTCCCTGCCTGAGGCTCCCATGCCTCCAGTCCCGTTCCTCAGGACAGTGCCCACCCACTGGCTCTCTCCCCCCTGGAAGAGCAGTCCCATGGGCTGGCCAGACATGCAGGGTTCAGTGGGGCGCTGCAGGGGAAGACTGGATCCTGGCCAGGCCGAGCCATTCTCTCGTGAGGGGACCTGGGGTGGGCCCACCAGGCTGGCCACAGACTCCTCTACCGGGGCTCCTCAGCCTGCAGGTGTTGGGACGGTGACCGTGGTAGGCAGCGGTGGGTGGCTGTCGCATCCTGTTCAGGGTGACATCTCGGCTCCACACCTTCCTGTCCTTGCCTCTTGAGAGGGGACCATTCCTCCCACCTGGGGTCAGGCCACACAGCTGCTAGGCTACAGTGAGAAGCAGGGGCACAGCTGGCCTTGGTGGCCTT
Organism: Heterocephalus glaber; assembly: GCF_000247695.1. The sequence continues at coordinate 1,829,326 of NW_004624908.1, forward strand.
GGCCTACAGCCCACTGGGTGCCCACCAGCTGTGCAGCCCCTTGCCTGGAGCTGGGGACCCCAGCCCCCCTCCCAGAGGAGGGCCCACGGGCTGACAGAGCCCTGGGCAGGAGCCCGGCCAGCTGGTGGGCACGGCTTGCGTGTCAGGAGAAGCCCGAGGGTCTGATGTGAACGTTAATTAAAAAACAAGTAAAATTTGGCCACCATTTGCATTTTTTGGAAGTGTCCCTTGGCCCTTGGGAAGGTCACAGCTCCAGCTGGCCAAGCCTCCTGCCTGCCTGTGCCTGTGCACATTCCCAGCCACCCCAGAGGGCACCTACAATGGCCTCATGTCCCTGATCGCACGTCCGTGTTCCTGTCCCACGCAGGCACGGGGCCCTGGGCTTCCTGGTTCGCCCACACAGGGTGGCTGACCTGGGTCCCTCGCTCACCTCCCTGCGGCCAGCCTGGGGAAGGATGTCACATTTCAGTTTTGCTCATGAGGGGAACACACACAGCAGGAACCATCTGTTGCATGGAGCTCAGGAGCCAAGTGTGTTCTGAAGTTGGACAGCGCTGCTGTCTGGTGCCAGAGCATTTACACCCCCAGACGGAGCCCAGTCCCCCAAACCGTCTCTCCTGCCCCCTCCCCAGGCCCCAGCCAGTGGCCTGCTTCCTGCCTCTGGACTCGCCTGGGCAGGCGTTTCGTGTCAGCGCATCGCACCACGTGGCTGTGCGGCTGGCTTCTGTCGGTGTCTTCTCTGGACCTGAGGAATGTCCCCTGGACACCGGGGCCAAGTGCAAATAGCTGCCCTTCTGAAAGGGACATCAGGGCTGCTTCTGTTTTTTCCTTTTTGCAGTACTGGGGATTGAACCCAGGGCCTTTGCACTGAACTATATCCCCAGCCCTTTTACATATTTCATGGGGTCCTCCTGTCTCAGCTTCCCAGAGTGCTGGGGTGACAGGCATGTGAGGGCTTCCCATCTGATTGGAACATTCCACTGTGCATAAAGAAGCAAAGGCCCTGGGACACTAGTAGTGTGGCCAGGTGCAGGGCCCTGGGGTGTGCTGCAGCCAGAAGCCCCTTTTTGCACACCTAGCTGGATACCCGGCGGGTGCCGATGGCCCAGGCAGAAGTGGGGCATGAGGGGACAGTGGGGAGCACTCGGGACAGCCTCGTTGTCTGCTAGGGAGAACCCGGTAATCATTCCCTTCAGGCAGGGCCGTGTGGGGAAGCCGCACCCTTGACAGCGGTCCTGTGCTGCCATGGGTGGCCCTGCTGTCCCCTGGGCACTGCAGGACAGTGGGTAGGAGTGCATGCCAGGTACCACACAGCCTGCACTGGCCTCTGGTGCCTGTGTGGTGTTGAGCAGGCCGAGCATCCCGGGGAGGCTGTCCAGGGCCCCTACTTGGAGCGGGGTCGGGAGTCCCAGGAAGCTCTAGAATTCTGAACAGCCCACCCGTCCTGCATGCTTGGATACAAGGCTGCGTCCCCAGGTGTTCCAGGCGGCTCCTGCACCCTCTGGCTGGGAGCCTTCAGCCGGACCCCACTGGAGCAGGCAGCTAGCTCGCCTGGACCGGGGTGGCTAGCAGCTTGTGCGACGTCCACTAGTGGGTCTTGGCCGGGGCTCTGCGTCCTTCTGCCCGTCCCTCGGTGTGCCTGGGTCTGCACCCGTGGGTGGCCCTCCTCGGTGCTGTTCGAGGACCCCTCCTGGTCCCCAGCTGGGCCTTGGGGAGGCCCCCTGTGCCTGTGCAGGGACAGCACTCCACCTGCGCTTTCTGAGGGCCACCGCTTCGCTTCAGCACTGCAAGCCAGCGGCACCTCCTCCCAGTTCTGAGGCCGAAATGTGGGCCCCAAGTGTGGGCAGGACGGGCCTTCCGCAGACTTCAGCAGAGGGGCTTGCCCTGCCCAGCCTCACGGTCCCTGGCACTGCTTGGCTGGTGGTTGCGTCCCTAGGCCTCTCCTCCATCCTCCCGGGCTTCTCCTGGTGCCTGTGGTCCTTGTCTCATGAGGACACTGACCTGGGGTCAGGGCCAGTACATGGCCTCTCTCTAGCAGTTACACCCACAGAGGCCGTGTGTCCACATCAGGCCACCTTCCTGCTGGGGCAGGACTTGGACAGACCCTCCTGGAGGGAGGTCTGCCCTGTGACACGCCAGTGACGCAGTGTGCCTGCGACCTCCATGTCGGCTCCATGGGCCGGGTGCCGCCTGTGTGAGGCCTGGTCATTCCCAGCAGCTGCCCGCCAGTGAAGGCCTCCCTCAGGGGGGCAGTGGCCCGCAGTGTGGGTCCATTCCCCGCCCCAGTGCGCCTCACTTCTGTCTTTGTTCCACCGTACACAGAAACCGGTGCTGCATGTGGGTGGGCCTGGGCCCAGGGCCTGCGTCTCACGGTGTAGTGGCTTTGGAGGTCCAGGCAGTTGAGTCTGTGCTCGGCCCACCCCACCCGGTTCAGCGCCCTACACACTCCCCTCCACTCCACTGTGGCAGGGCTCCTTCCACTGACACTTCCGGGTGGCTGCTGTCCGAAGCGGCACCCTGCAGCCTGGACCCCGGACAGTTGGTGGCTCTGGGGAGCCCTAGGGGTGGGGCAGTGCTGAGAGCCGGCAGTGCCGGGGTGCTGCAGAAGGTGCCATGCGGGCGCCCGGGCTGGCCGGCTGGGTCTGTCTGTGGCCGCCCACCTGGGCCCTGCCTGGGTGCTGCGATTAGCACAGTGGCCACTCTTGGTCCTGCAGTCCCGGGCTGGCGTGTGGCTGCTGCGGGCCGCCAAGCAGGTGTTGGGGCGTGGGGCCAGGCTGGGGTGGGAGGGGACCCACTCCAGGAGCACTGGGAGCAACACGGGCTGCGCCTCTGTCCGTTGTGTTGCTGTCACGCGATACCCGGACCTGGTCATTTCCAAAGCCCACGTCTGCTTGGCTCAGGTCCCCGCCTGGCGGAGGCATCCCGGCTCACCCAGTGGCCCTGGCTCACGTCTCTCCCTCCTCTCAGAGTCGCTAATGCCAGCACAGCCACGGCCTGGGGACCGCCGGTGATCCTGAGCCCCAGAATTTGGGGTTACGATGCCTGCACAGGAGCTGCCGTGGACTCGGAGCACGTGGCCAGCCCCTGCGCGTGCGCAGCCCAGAGACCATGTGGCCGGGGGTCAGGGTCCCAAGGAGGCCAGGCTCGGCAGATCAGCACGCACATCTGTGAAGGAACGTGCAGTGGCAGGACACGTGGTGCGCGTACAGACACCCCCCCGCAGGGTCCTGTGAGCGTGAGGGCCTGGGCCGTGGCCCTGTGGCCCCTCACCAGGAGAGGTGATGCCACCCTGGCCCCAGGGCCTGTGGTGGCACTGGCCATGGCAGAGCAGCCCCTTGCCTCACAGCCCCCGACCAAGGCAGCCGCCTGGCCAGCACTGGGGCACCCATGGGAGCAGATGGCTCAGGCCCAGCGCGGGCACAGGGAAGTGGGAGCAGGAGGGGGCGGGCAGCGTGCTCGGGAGGGATGGGAGCGGCAGGCCCAGCCCTGTGTCAGGTGCATTTACATCTCGCACTATTGACTGTTTGAGGTGAACTTCGTATTGTGTTAAGAGCCACCGTTTAAAGCAAACAGTGTGGTGCAGTGGTCACATTCGCTGGGTTGTACAGCCAGCACTTCTGCCTTGGCCTGGACATTTCCATCCCAGCCAAAGGAGAACCTGTCACTTAGCAGCCACTCCCCAGCCCTCTCCAGCCCTGTGTCCCTCTGTGTCCGGCTTCTGTCGCTTAGCACTGGGTGCTGGTGTGCATCAGTGTGCCGCTTCTTTTCATGAGTGTGTAATATGCCACCGTGTGGGCGCAGCACCATTTAGGCACACGGGTGGACCCTGGTGCCCCCTTGGCTCTTGTCACTCACACTGCCACTAGCATCCGTGCACATGTGTGTGCATGGATGCACATTTTCCTCTCGCTGAAGCCTGCAGTAACTCGTTTAACTTCTCGAATTGCCAAGCAGGTCGAGTTTTATTTTAAATAGCATGGAAACCTACTGGCGTGTTTAAAAAAGGAGGGTGACACCGTTTGAACTGAATTAATAAAGGAAAGAAGAGGAGCGAGTCTGTGGCAGCCACATGCAGAGGGCTTTCTGCCCAGGATGAGGTTGTGTGGGTGGCTAGCCAAGTGGCACAGGCCAGGGCCGCCCCGGACCAGAGCCCAAGCCCCTGGGATGGCGCGGCTGGGACCCAGCCCTGCCCCAGCCTGGACGCAGTCTAGGGCAGGACCCAAGAGAGGCCTGGCCGGCGTCCGTGCCCGGAGTGCGACCATGCATGGATGGCGCCCAGGAGTCCTAGGTGAGGCCTGGTGGCCCCATCCAGCCTGCTCAATCGCAGAGTGGCTCTCCATGTTATTATGCAACACGCATCAAGCTATGCCTGAAAAAATGGAGCATTAAAGCTATTTAGGGCTCATGGTAATGAGGGCAGCTCGCTTTTGTCTCTTCCTCCCCGCCTCTGCTGTCCTGCGGGGAGGCCACCTCAGCCCAGACCCAGCCAGGCCGAGTGGCAGGGTGCAGCACTGGTGCCACTGTCAAGAACTGTTTTCCACGCCGGGCACCACAGCGCAAGCCTGCAATCCCAGCACTCTGGGGAGGCTGAGGCAGGAGGATTCCAAGTTTGAGCTCAGCCTGAGCAACTCAGCGAGACCCTGCCTCAGGATAAAGAGGGCTGGGGATGCGGCTCAGCGTGAAGGTGCTGGGTTCCGCCCCCAAGTCGCACAGCCAGGCTGGAGGGAGCTGCTGGCAGTAGCGGGTGCTGCGTCTGCAGAGTGGTGGGCAGCGCTGCCCCACGGCAGGGAGGTGAGGAAGGCTGGGCCCCACCGCCGCAGCTGGGCGCAGACTCCTGGAGGCTGGGTCAGGCCCCTGTCAGAAACCAGGCCTGACGGTTTCCAGATGAGCATGGTGGCCTTGGGAGCCCAGCTGGCCGAGGGGGTGTCAGCGTCGGTGTGGGCCGCTCACGGGGGGAGGTGACCAGCATCCGGCTGGTGGGGTGCGTTCTTCAATGGGTGAGGAGGAGATTTAAAATTAAACTGTGGAGGATCTGCGCCCCCAGCTACAAATAGAGCCGCGCTGCCAGGTTCCCGGGGCCGCGTGTGCACCCAGGGTGGCTGTGGGACCCTGCTGTTCTCTGAGGGCCGCACGCTGGCCTGCGCACAGGCTTGGGCTCGCCTTCCACGGCGGCGGCTCTGTGACAAGTTACATCAGACCGGGCCTCGCAGCGATGGACACCGTGTCCTGGTGGGGGCCGAGGCCGGGGCGAGGTGGGGCAGGGGACACGCAGGCCACCCCGCAGGGCTGGCACGTGCCCTTGGCTTCCCGAGTTGGCAGCGGCACCTGCTCCTCACCGGGGTGTGGTGGCTCTGGTCGCTGGGACCTCAGCCCCACACCAGGGACGAGGAAAGCGAGGCAGATGGGGAACCTGCTGCGTCCCTTGGCCAGGGGGAAGCAGCCCAGGGTCCTCACAGGGGCTGGGTTGGTGACTAAGGTGGGTTCGTGTCAGATGAGGGAGCGTCTAGGACCGTCACAGTGCCCTGCGACCATCACCTACCTCTTCCTGGTTCCAGAACACCCCACTCTCAGAAGGAGACCTGTCCGCAGGAGCAGTCCCTCCCCCTCCCCTGCCCACCTTGGTGTAGCCCCTCACCTGCCTCCTGTCTCTGTGGCTTTACCTGTTGTACATCTTTTATGTCAGCAGAGGCACACCCGATGTGGCCTTCAGTGCCTGGTTCCTGTCCGTCGGCATCATGGTTTTGGGCCTCATCTACACTTTAGCAAGTGTCAGCTCTTTGTCCCTTTTCATGGCTGAATAATATTCCAACCTACATCAAATTCACTTTCATTGTGTTGATTTGTCTTTTTGTTCCGTTGTCTCCAGTTTTGGCACCTTTCCTTGTGAACAGTCCATTCATGATTATAACCTGGTGTACATCCTGTCTTCAGTCTGCCTTCCTGTCCCTGTCCCTGTCTGCTGTGGACACAGTGCTTGGGAAGGACAGGAACGGCAGAGTGTGCAGAGGGTAGGACTGCAGCTATGAGCTGCAGAGCTGATCCACCCTGCTGCCGCCTCAGGGTCAGGAAGCTTGAGGTGGAGGCCAGTGTGGGGGCCTAGGATCCAGCACAGGGTCCTGGCAGCAGGGTAATCTCTTGCTGGCTTGGACAGGGGACCTCGGAGAAGACTAGAAAGGGAGGGATCGCTTTCCTGCCTCACTGCCTCAGATGGCCCGGGGCCTCAGAACCTAAGGCATGTGACGAGGGGCCCTGAGCCCAGGTGGGCCGAGACAGTCTCTGTCCTGTGAGTCTGAGCAGCCCCGGCAGCTCCAGGGGACACAAGCGGGGCCTCAGCAGCCGAAGTGCTGGTCATGTAACAAAGCGCAGGAAACAGTGCGCTCCAGGAGGGAGAGGCCAGCGCTCAGGTGGCTCTGCTTGGCTGGAGGCCTGGGGTGGAACAGGAAGTGAAGAAGGGGTGGGGCCAGCATCCCTCTGAGGCTACACCCATGGGACCTCCCTCTACACCCCGCTCCTTAAAGGGACCCCCTGCTCCTTGGCGTCCCTGGAAGACGACTTGGCACCACTTGTCCTGGTGGGGGACCTGCGTGTGCAAGTGTCCTGAGGCTGCTGTGCTGTAATACAGCACCACCCCTCGGTGACAAGGGGTCCCAGGACCACACTCCTTCCCAGGGCTCGAGGGAAGGTCCCTCCTGGCCACCTGCAGCTTCTGGTGGCTCTGGGCATCCTGTCCTGTGGCTGCGCCCCCACGGCTCAGCCATCCCCTCACGGCTTCATCTCCCCTGACTCCGAGGATACCAGCTGTCGGCCGGAGGCTTCTCCCCGGTCCTCCAGGGTGATTTCACCTGGATCCTACACACAGCTCCTCCGCAGACCTGCTTCCCAGGTCACCCCGTGCTGCGTGGTCTGGGGCCGGGCTCAGGCATGCAGCCCCGCTGACCCGCGTCCTTGCCCTGGCCCTCCCGAGGCCCCCACCTGCTGCAGCACCCCAGTCTGCCGGGGGGTGTCCTGTCTGTGCCCAGGACACCTGCACAGACCTCTGTGTGCTCGCCCTGGGGGCCTCGTGTGCTTTCCCGGGCCTCTGAACAGATGCTCCCGTGTGGGGCCTCTGCTCCTTTGCCAGCCCTGCCATGACGCTGGCCAGCTGCACGTCCTGTGTGGCCCGGGAGCCCTGCCCTCCGGAAGCCTCCTGGCTGGCTCGTCTCTGGGGTCTTGGGTTAGGGCCTTAGGCCTGTCCTGGAGAAAAGGGACCTGAGATCTCTGGGCCCCTCCCAAAGCCTGGGCACAGGTGCCCTGTGTGTCTGCTCGTGCATGGGCCTCCGTCCGAACTGAGGATGGCTCCTGTGTGGGGCACCTGATGGGGCAGGGGGCGGGATTCAGCTGCTCCTGTCCCTGTGCTGTTTTTTGTTATCATTTTGGGGTTTTTGGTTTTTTTCGGTTTCTTGAGTCAGGGTCTCGCTGTGTAGCCCAGGCTGGCCTTAAATTTTTGGTGATCCTCCTGCCTCTGCTTCAGAGTGCTGAGATGACAGGCCTGTGTCCTCACTTCTGTCCCTGAGAAGGCCTTCCTGGCCCCTGCCTGGCCTTTCCAGGCCCCCATTGCTGGGCGGGGACGCCCAGCCTTGCCCGGGTGTCCTGTGCTGTGGGATTGGCCTAGAGAGCCCCGCACGGCCACCCCACCTGGGCACTGCCGCTTGGCTTCTCCCAACCAGGTGCTCGGCTGCCCTGTCCTGACCGAGCTGAGCCGGGCCCTGGAATGGACTCTGCTCCTCACCGGCCCTGGGAGGACACAGGGACGCCTTTGCACATAAATCTGTGCTGGGATGGTTTCCCTTGGGACAGCTTCCCAGAGTGGGATTACGCCCGGCCCTCGAGGCTGCTGCCAGATGGCTCTGCAATGGTGCCGGCCACCTGGCTCCTAAGTCCCTACCACTCCTGACCTGCGTCATTCCTGGGCCCCGGGTGGCAGAAGGAAACCGAGTCCTGGAGAGGGGAGGGTGTGGCCCTGGGGGACAACCACAGGGGTGGGGCCCTAGTCTCCTCTGCTGCCTCCCTGCAATGGCTCTTAGCTGGGGGTCGCAGGGGAAAGGGCGGGTTGAACAGTGTCCCCCAAAGGCTGTGCCCAGAGCCCGAGAATGTGACCTTTGGAGGTAAGGCCTTTGCCCACACAGCCGGCACAGATGCCGCCTGGGCGGGTGGAGAGGACCCCAGGAAGGGCAGAGGTGGGGAGATGCAGCCCAAGCTCCAGGGATGGGCCGGACTCGGGCTCTGAACTGCGTGGGAGACATCCCTCCTGCCGGGCCTCCATGGTGCTCATGTGACTCAGCTGCCCAGCTGCACACTGGCACAACACCACACACCCCTCCTGCTTTTGTGGTATCAGAGATTGAACCTTTGCACTGAATGGCATCCCCAGTGCTTCCTCTCCTGTAATTTTGAGATAGGATCTTGCTAGGTTGCTAAATTGCTCAGGCTAAACCAGGCATGGTGGCCCACACCTATAATCCCAGTACTTGAGAGGCTGAGGCAGGAAGATCGCTGCAAGTTCAAGGCCCGGCTGGGCTACCTAGTGAGTTCAAGGCCAGCCTGCACTACATATCAAGACCCTGTCTGAAAAAAAAAATGGCCGGGGATTTAGCTCAGTGGTTTCGCTGCCCGCTGTGCAAGCACACGGACCCGAGTTCGATCCCCAGTACCAAAAACAACCCCAGAAGAACCCCCCAAAAACAAAAACCAAAACCAGAAAAACTCCTAAGTTTCCTAGGCTAGGTTTGAATCTAACACCCCCTTGCCTCGGCCTCCCGGTGTGCTGGGGTTATAGGGCCCTGTCATGCCCAGCTTCTGCTTCTGCGCCCCTCACCCCCCCCCACGCCCACTGCACAAGCTCGCCACTAAGCTGCACCCCAGCCGCTTCATTCTCCCTCTCTGCCTCAGGCCTCCCTGTCTTGATGAGCTGCACAAAGTGAGTTGTGTAGGAGTAAAACCCGGGAAGAGCTCACTTGTGTCAGGTCCTGAAACCCAGTGGCCTGGAAAAGTGCTCGCCTGGCAGAGCCGCTCCCGGACCTTCTGGCCTCCCTCTCCTCCCCCAGGGCCCAGCCTGGACCCCCAGAGCCTGGGCAGTGTCTGCAGGTCACGGTGAGGCCACGCATGTACGCGAGGTCAGCGTGCCCGAGCTGTGGCTGCAGGCTGGGAGGGGCGGGCGCGGGTTAGCCCTTGCCGTCTCCCTTGCTGAGCCTGGGCTGGGCTGAGGATGTCCAGATGCGATGAGGGGCAGGGCGAGGTGCTCCCCAGCGCCTGAGGCCGCTGTACCCTGCGGGTGGCTGTCTTGGGGATCTGGGGGCTCGGCGGCCCCTGTAGGAAATGCCGGACTCTCCTTGGCCTCTTGTGCGGACCTCTTGGGCAGGGGGGGCCCTGTTTGCACCTGCTGCACGTTGCTCCCCCCGAGACAGGTGTGTCCTTGCACAAGTGAGAGGTGGACAGGAAGCCTCTCGGGGGCAGCCAGAGCTGAGCTCGTCCCCATGAGGCCTTGGCATGAAGTTAGAAGGGGCCTCAGGAGCCGCCCAGACCCCCATACCTGGCCTGCCCTAGGAGCTGTCCTGGCCAGGGCCCTGCCCCTCTGCAGAGCCCCTCACCCTGTTCCTGCTCCCCACACCTCCCTGTGCCCGGCCCCCTTCCTGGTTGGTCCTTCACCTGGGGCTGCCTGTCCTCAGCCTCCCCAGGCTTGGCCCCAGCAGACCCTGCTGTGTGGGTGGTGGCTTCAGCCCTCAGCCTGGGACGTCCCTGTCCCCACCGGGGCTCTGCGGTGGCCTCCTGAGACCTGCGGCAGGGCCCTGTTCTCTGGGACCCCCAGCGGCCCCATGCCCATGCTTCCTGCAGACCCGGCCGCCTCTTCCTGCTGCGTCCTGCTGTGGACGGCCCGCACCCAGGCGTGTCTTGGAGAGGAGACCAGGGCTGGACTCCTTTTCGGAGGCCTTGTGAGAGTTGTGGTGCTCAGGACAGCAGCTGCAGCTGCGCCGGGCCTGAGGTCGGAGGCCAAGGGCCCAGCCCCTCCTGTCTCCCACCTGGGGCTCCCCTGTCCCTCTGTGGTCCCGGGCCCGTGTGTCTCTGAGCTTCCTTGTCCCAGGAGGACAGCAGGCATTGCATATAGAGACCCTCCTTTCCAGGGTGACCTCGTATTCAGATTCTAAACCAGTGACATCTGCAGAAACTCCACCTTCAAAGCCCACATTCTGGGGTTCACTGGGCACACATTTCGGGTTTTGTCTCGGGTGGGGATGGGCCCTTTGCCCTGGGCCGCTGACCTCATAGCTGCCTGAGACACCCCCTGTGACACATTCCCGGCCCGCCCACCGTGTCCCTGTGAGCAGGTGTGTTGGAGACCAGACCCAGGGGTGTGTCCCTGCCCACTGCTCCTGGGCATGAGTGCCCCTGGTCATTGCCCCACTGCCCCAGCCTTTCCTCTGGGGCTCCCTCAGCACTGCCTGTGTACTTCCTGGGGTGGCACTGGCCCGTTCTTGGGCACGTCAGAGGCGGGCAGAGCAGGCAGGCGTTTACCCGAGAGTGTGCTGTGGCCTGACTGTGTGTGGAGATGTGGCTTCCAGGTGGTCACTAGGGTTAAATGTGGTCCGCAGGCCGGGCTCGGTGGCACACCTGTCATCGCAGCGTTCGGGGAGGCTGAGGCAGGAGGGTCACAGGTTCACGCCCAGCCTGGGCTGCTTAGTGACTTAGTGAGACGCTGTCTCGAAATGAAAAATAGAAAGTGCAGAGGATGCAGCTCAGTTTGAAGGCCCTGGGTTCCAGCCCCAGGCCTAAAGCAAAGACAAAGGCCTGGCAAGGAGAGGAAGGCTCCAGATAAGCACGCTGAGTATGAGGCTCCCCGGGGGCACCGTGGGCAGTTGGGGTGGGGCTGGCAGCACAGGCGTGGAGGTGGGCTCGGTGCCGGGCCATGGTTTGTTTTCCGTCTCCAGCCTGGGCTGCGTCCCCAGCCCCTTTCCCACCCTTCATTCCGAGGCAGGGTCTTGCTGAGTTGCCCGGCTGCGCAGGCTGGGCCCCAACTTGGGACCCCCTGCCTCAGCCTCCCAGAGCTCTAAGGGGGACAGCTCTTTTAGGAAAATGACAGGAGACAACCCTGCCAGCTGGGGAAAGAGCCTGATTGAAAAGCGCTCCCCAGGTGACCCTCAGTGCCTCGGTTTCCCTACCTGTGAAAAGAGGGCTGGAGCCCATCTGTCGTCCCAGGCGGCCACGGGGCCTCACTGAGAGCTGGCGCCAGGCCGGCTGGCAGCACAGGGTCTCCTGGGGGGTGGGCAGCCAGCTGCGCTTCCCTCAGAGCCCCAGGACCTTCCCACCTCCGCCCTCCCCTCCATGCGGGGATTTAGCTGGCTGGGAGTCTGGAGCTCCGTGCCTGATTAGAGGCATCCGCGCTGGCGTGGCGTTTGTGTGTTGGCTCTGTGTTTACTCGTGGCGCGCAGGGGAGGGGGAGCATCTCAGGGCCAGGCGGGGCCGGCCGGGCAGTGACAGGGCTCCATGCGCCTGCGATGCCTTCATTCATTTCCTCCACGCAGCCGCCCGCCCCGTGTGCCAGCCTGGCCTGCCCGTCCTCACCACCCGGGGACCTGGCAGCACCACAGCGACCATGCGGTGACCTCAGAGCTTCACTCGAGGAGGACCAGAGGCCTGAGTGGAGAGCTCTGCTCCAGAATGCTGCCTGGAAACCAACCGTACTGGCTTCGGGCAGGCAGTGGAGCCTTAGACGCCCGCACTGCACGAGCAAGGGAAGAAATGTCAGTAGAGTTCAAGGTCAGCCTGGGCTACATGGCGAGACTGCCTCTAAGCAAAACAACGCTCCCAGCGATGTACCCTCTCTCACCCACGCTCGTGGCTGGTGCCCAAAGAGATGGGCTGGAGGTGCAGCCCGGCGGGGAGCGTTTGCCTAGCATCAGGGCCCTGGGGTGCGTGCCCAGCACCATGGGAAGATGAGGAAGGGGAAGCCTTGGGCGTGTGACGGGCGCAGCTGCCGAAGGAAGCAGGCTGCTGATTCCTCAGCAGGGAGCACGTAGAATCTACCGTGAGGCCCCAGCAATTCTTCTCCTGATTTAGATGCAGGAGATCTGGAAGCCAGGATTCTGCAGGGAGTAGCAGCGCACGCCTGTAATGCCATCTGCTTGGGAGGCTGAGGCAGGAGGATGGCAAGTTTGAGCCCAGCCTGGCAAGTTAGTGAGACCCTGCCTCAGAAGAAACTAAAAGGCTGGGGATGGAGCTCAGTGATGGGGAGCTCACAGGGTCCTGGGTTCAAACCCCAGCAATGGAAAAAATAAATAAAGCAGGCAGGGGCTGGTATCTCCATGTCCACAGCAGATTACTCACAGGAGCCCAAACATGGAAAAATAACCCAGCGTCCATCAACTGGTGCATAAATAAACAGAAACATGGTGTCTGCACCAGCAAGTCTGCGGGGCCTCGGGACAGAGCATAGCCGCTGGCGCTCCGGAGCAGCCCCTCAGAACACGCCGAATGAGAGAAGCCAGAAGCACGGCCACACACTGTCGGTGTCGTGTGTGGAACATCTGGGCGGCGAAGCCCAGAGACAGGAAGTGGGTCGGGGGCCATGGGGCGGGAGGGACGGCTCGGGGGACTGGGCTCCTGCGGGGGATGGGAGGCTTGGACCCAGATCCAGGGCCACAGTTGCAGTGTGCTAGCTGCCAAAAAAGGCATATTTGTACCCCATAGAGCGAAGGTGGAACGAGAGGATGCTGCTGCACACTGGTCACACGCAGCAGCCTGGAGGTGCTGCCCCAGGCCCATCGCTCTCCGGCAGGGTCACCAGGCTGTCTCCCGTGTGCCTGGCCACCGGGCTGCCCTGCCCTCTGACTTGCTCCTCCCAGGCTGCCCCAGCGTACTGGGCAGTGCGAGGTGGGGACCTGCCAGTGCACCTGTGAGACCGGGCTTCTGGGCAGGAAATCTTGGGCATCAGAAAAATACTTTTTGGCTTTTTTTTCCCTTTGTCACCAAGGGCTGAATCCAGGGCCTTTGTACTGAGATACATCCCAGACCTTTTTATTTTTTGTTTTCAAATAAAACAAAATAGTCCAGGCTGGCTCAAACTTGGATCCTCCTGCTTCAGCTGCCAAGTGGTGGGCTGACAGCATGTTCCGGTGCCTGCTGCTTCTTGGCCTCTCTGATGGGACATTCTTTACTTTGTTCTCAGAGCTGCAGAGAAGCTCATGACTCAGATGCTCAAAAGTGGGGAGCATGAGGCCTCACCCAGTCTCTGGGGAGACCCACCAGGGACGGGGTGCTGTAGCGCTGCGCAGAGTGCTGGGCCGCCCGCCTGTCCCCTGTTCCTGGGCCGGCCCCTCCGTGTGCTGGAGGCAGCCTTCCTGGAGTGTGGAGTGGGGTGTGTGCTGGCTCTACCTGCTCAGGGTGTGCTGATCAGGCACTGCCACCCCTGCAGGCCTCATGCAGAAGCCGAGGTCTTAGCTGCGGGGAGCAGATGGTGCCACCAGGAGTGTGGGCGGGGCTGGAGTGGCACCGCCCGGAGCTGCAGGAAGAGCCCTGCTGGCTCTTAGGGTCAGGGCAGCTTCTGTTCCCTCAGTGTCCTGTGGGGCTCTCAGGCCCCGTGTGCCCGCAGCCCCAGGACTTTTGCCCCTGCCATGCTTGCTGTCCTGTCCTTTGGCATCTCCTCGAGCCGTCCCCAGTGCCTGTCCTCAGCCTAGTGTGAGCTGCCAGCACCTTGTCCATCTATCTGTCGGGCCAGCAGTGCATGTCCCACACGTGTGGGCGGTGCCGGCTGCCCCCGAGTTGGGAGGGAGGCAGGACGTGTGGTGTGGCTGGACTGGCCTCTGGCAGTGCCGGGCAGGTGCCAAGCGTGGGTCTCACAGAGCTGACTGCCAGGCCCCAGGGAGCCGAGCTCCGGCTGCGGCCAGGTGTGAGAGTCCACCTGACTGTCGGGTGCTTATGCCACCTGCCTCGGGCTGGCAGTGCCCTGCCTGTGCTCTCTGTGCATTCTTGAGCCTCACTTTCCCTGTCTTGGCCATGGGAGCTTCGCAGTGCAGGAGGCCGTCCCGGGGTCGAAGAGCACTGGTCTGGGAGTTATTCCTGTGCTCGACCCGAGTGCCCTGAGCGCCTCCACCACACCACATGGCTCTCCCAGCCCTGGGGGTGACAGTGTGGCAGGAAGGAAGCACAGACCCTGTGAGGGGGCCTGTGATCAGCTGCTGGGGCGAGGTACACACAGCAAGGTGGTGGCTGTTCCTGGGCAGAGACGGTGCCTGTGCAAAGGTCCTGGGGCAGGGGAAGGCTTGGCTGGTGGAGGGACCATGCAGGGCCCACATGCTGGAATGAGGTAGACAGGGATAATAGAGGACCCCTCAGGCACCCCACACCTCCGTCCCCTCTGCAGAGTGGCCCCACACAGGGATCGCTCAGTGGCAGCTGGCTGTTCCCCTTAATCTCATTAGAAGGCCAGCCTGTTGCCATGGCGACTGCCCATGGGCCTGGCCTGGCCAAGGCCAGCTCTGTCTACAGATGAGGCGGGGCGGGGGGATCCCCTTGTTTTGTGCAGCCCAGGAGACGGGCTGCCCAAGCATCTTCCTATGCAGAAGTGGACGTGCCACCGCACCACGGGGACCCCACTGAGCCCGCCCTCGGGTGCCATGGGGGGCCCTCAGGGCAGCCCGCAAGGCCACCCTGTGCTCAGGGCCCTGGTGGAGGTGGAGGGAGGATTTGTTCAGGGCCCTGCCGGAACCAGGTGCTGTGGCCCCAGGAGGGCTCTGCCAGGGCTGTCGGTCACGCAAGGTCCAGGCTGGGCTCCAGGCTGCGTGGCATGGCCTCCCCTGCTGGCGGCCCTGGTTCTTCCCATCAGGCCTCAGTTTCCCATCTGTGCCGTGCCGCCTGCTCTCTCTGAGGGGCCGGTGGCCTCATTGTGTTCCCCGCTCTGTGTCCACACGCTTACCCCAGGGCCTGGCAGTGGGTGTGCTGGGCATGAGGGTCCTGTGGGTGCGATTAGGGGTCTCTGGGGGAGCCCTCGGCACTGGCTCAGGTCCCTCCATGCAGCGGCCTGCTGCTCACCCCGCTTCTGCTCAGGGACTTGGCCCCTTCCGTGGAGGCCTCAGTGCCCTCACTGCCCATCCCCTCTGACCCCAAGGGCCAGGGCGGTAACAGCCTGAGGGCTTGAGGTCCACGGGGCTGGTGTTCTGAGGGGACCCAGGGCAGCAGGCAGCGGCAGGCGGAGGCTTGGGGTCCAAAAGGAGAGCTTTGCAGCCAGGGCATTTCCCGCGGGGCTCCGGGTCCCAGCAGAGTGCCGGGGGCTCAGTGCCGTCCTGCAGTGGTCGCCATGATCGTGACACCCAGATCCCCGCCACCCAGGAGCCGCGCTTGTGGGGATGCCGGGTGGGGGTGCTCAGGGCCCTCTCTGGCACCTGCCGTTTCCTGGAAATCTGCAGCCTCCCCAGTAAAATTGGTGTCAGAGGGGCCGGGAACATAGCTCAGTGGTACCGCGCCTACCTGGCAAGTGAAAGGTCCTGAGTTCGATTCCTGGTACCCCCCCAACAAAACGGTGTCAGAATGTGTCAAGGTCAGGGACTGACGGGGCAGAGCTGGGGCTGCCCCTCCGTGGACGTCCCCGCCGTGGGTGCAGGCTGCGCACTGCCTTCCCCTCTGCCTGGGCCTGGGTGTCGTGGGCACAGCGGTCCTCTCCAGGCCCCCGTCTGCCCCCTGCTTGCCCCTGCAGATGGGGAGGAGGAGCTCTGCATCAGCCCTGAGCCCCTGCAGCCTCCAGGAGGGTCGGCCCAGCCCCAGCACCACTTCCCAAGGGGCTGTCACCTGCTGTGTCACCTCGCCCTGGAGGGCGAGGACAGCAGTGCTGCACACTTCCCATCCGTCTGTCCTCCCGTCCATGCGTCTGTCCACCCGGCTTCCCCTCCTTCCGCTCCTGTGCCCGCATTCCCTCCCCGAGCGCGTGCTGCTGGGAGTGGGGCCTGGCTTGGTGCGGGTTGCGGCGTCTGTCTGTCTGTCCACAAGGCCCGTGTAGGCACAGGTGATGACGTGGGTGGAAGCCACGGTGCTGTGGAGGGGGGAAGGGGCTCATACTCGCTCTGCCTCAGCGTGGTCCAGCCGCTTCTGTGGCCAGGGCGAGGGTCACCAGTCTCACCCCTGGGCTCGGGAAAGGAGGACCCAGACTACCTCAGGTGTGGCAGCTCACAGCGGAGACTCAGCTCCCGGGCAGGGCACGGGAGAGCCCAGGCGGGACGCCCCAGGTGTGACAACACGCCCTGGGTTGGCCTCCGCCGGCCTGAGCAGCACGACCGTGCCTCCCCTAAGTCACAGCAAACGGGCCATTCAGAGCGGCTGGAGGATCAGAGACACGGTGATGCCTTTTTTCTCTATTTGTGGGGCCGAGGATTGAACCCCTGGAGTAGAGAGCTATGTCCCCAGCTCTCTATTTTTCATGTTGAGCAGGGGCCTTACCAGCTTGTCCAGGCTGGGCTCAGACTTGTAACCCTGCCGCCTCAGCCTCCCTCTCAAACACCTGGGACCCTAAGTGTGCCTGGCTCACAGCAACACGGGATTCAAGGCCACCGCCAGGGAGGCGACAGGACACCGGCCTGATGGCCCTGTGGACCAGGCAGCCCTGTTGTGCAGTCACACATGCGAGGACAAGCACAGTGTCTCCCAGAGGGGCAGCAGCGAGCCCTCAGGCCGTCCGGGTGCTGCAGAGCAGAGCCAGTGGCACCGGGCATTTTGTGACCAACAGGCTGGCGGGGCGGGGCGGGGCTGGGCCTGGGCATCCTGTCCTGGTCCTCGGTGGTCCCTACACACCAGGCGCCCTCTGGCCCGGAGACTGGTGACGTGGGCATCATCGGCCACTTGCACTCGGGCCTGGTCTCCTGGATGAAAACTGGCACTTGTGCTGTGCAGGAGCGTGTGCAGTCTTCACCGCCTGTCATCCCAGCTTCCGGAGTCCGCAGCCCTGGGGTGCATAGGAGACCCTGTCTGAAAAACAGAACAGAGGGCCAGGGATGTAGCTCAGTGGTGCCGCCGCCTGCCTTGCAAGCGCAAGGTCCTGAGTTCGATCCCCTGTACCAAAAAAAAAAAACCCAGAACAAAAGCGTGCGCAGCACGAGCACTTCCTCTGTCCCTCGCCTGGCCTTTGCCGGGGGATTCGCCTGTGCCCCTCACTGTAGGGAGGGGGAAACAGACATGAAGGACTCAGGGCCACGTGGTCCGTAAGAGGTGGCTGCAGTACAGGCCCGGGCACGAAGCTGGTCCTGAGGAGGGTGTAGACACCAGGGACCGATGCCCGCGAGGGCGGGGCGGGAGCCGGGTCCAGAGCCAAGCACTCTGTGGCCCCTGACTGCAGACTACTGGGAGGGAGGAGTGTTCTCTTCACCCCAGCCACCCATGGGGCAGCCTCATCTGCAGGAAACAGCCGTCTGCCCGGGCTGCCAAGGTGCTGCGTCTCCCACCCCACAGCCAGGGCCCCTGGGAAGCCGGGTAGGTGTGAGGAAGCTGCGTGTAGGGGCCACAGCGCGGGGCCCTGCTGTGTACACTGCGGACCCACACGGCCTCTCAGGAATCCTACAGGTCTTCAGGGGCCACTCTGGGGAGCTGCGGGCCCCAGCCCAAGTGGCATCAGAGCCCACCCAGAACGTCATGGGCCAGCGAGGTCCCAGGAAGGGGACCTGGGGCTTGGGGAGGACCCCTAGAGTTCAGGCTGGCTCTGAGGACCCCACTCAGCCTCCTGGCCCTGTGTGGGCTGCCACAGGCATCCTGGGTGCCACGCTCGGAGCCAGCACTGTGCTGGGGTCACTGCCTCTGGCTGAGAGCTGGCCCCGGGACCCCACAGCCTCCTCTGCGGACTCTGGGCCTGGTGTCCTCTTGCTCAGTCCCCAGCCAGCCGCGTTGGGGCCACGCACCTCCGCGGGGTGTCTGGTGCACCCCACAGGGCTGTGCCCCCACTGAGCGGCTGGTTCTCTTTTGCAGCTTCAGCTTCAGAAGCCCCAGTACCTGCAGCTGGGCCCGAGTCGTGGCCAGTACTACGGTGGGTCCCTGCCCAATGTGAACCAGATTGGGAGCAGCGCCGTGGACCTGCCCTTCCAGGTGAGCCTGGCCCCACCCAGCTCCCCACCAGACCCTAGAAAGCGGCAGCCTAGGCTGTGTCCGCCCTCCAAACCCGCAAGCCCCGTCCTGCTCAGGGGCAGGCCTGGCTGCCGGGCCTGAGTCACCAGAGGCAGGGCGCGGCTCCCCTCGCCTTGGCCCTTAACGGGACTCAGCCTGGAGAGCTGGGCCTCTCCCCGCCCTGGTCCGCGGGGCCCTGTGTGGACAGGTTCCAGGGCTACTGGGCCACACGGCTGCCCCCCGCCCCCACAGGCGGGAATCAGCCTGGAAATAACCAGCTCCATGAGGCTCAAACAGGCTGGGCCACCACTGGAGAGCTCCGTGTCCCTCCTGTCCACTGCCTCTGAGAGGGGCAACGCACCCCAGGCCCACGGACACAGAGGCTCTGTCACCCAACTCCGAGAGCTCTCTGTCTCCCTCCGAGGGTCTGTCCCCTCAGGAAGAGCCCATCCGGGCACCTCTCCTCTTGGTGTGGGGCCATAGGAGCCCTCCCGGGCCAGGGGACACAGGCCCTCCTGGCTGTCCCTGCCCGCAGCCCGCCGCCCGGGGTCCCATGCACTCTGCCCACCAGGCGTCTCAAAGTCTCGGTTCTTGCATTTTCAGCCCAGCGGATTTCTGGGGGAGGCCCTGGCAGCGGCTCCTGTCTCTCTGGTAATTGAGCCCCCAGGCTGAGGCCGTGCCATCCCCAGCGCCAGCCTGTGAGACCCCAGCACACGTGTGGGCACTGGGTGTCCCCAAGTTCCCCTCTTGGCTGCCCCTGTGGCTCCCAGGGCGGAGGCCTGTCCACCACAGCCCACCTTGGGAAGTGCGCTGGTCGATCGGCCCCGGGGCCCCTGGGTCTGGCTGAGCGATGCTGCATCTACACCCTCAGACCAGGGAGCCCCTGCGGAATCCAAGCATGTGCCCCGTGCTGCATGCTCCCCTCTGGACGTAGCGGTGCACACGCCGAGCACAGACCAAAGAGCAGGTCGCAGGTGGGGCCTGGAGCCGGGCAGGGCTGGGGTGCCCTCCTTCCTCTGCTCTGGCCTCAGCCCTGTGGTTCTCCCCATGGGCCTCGGCGCTTCTCAGAGAAATGTGGGGTCCGTACCCTCGCTCAGTCACGACCTTCTCCTGGGCTCACACCCTGGGGGAGCGTGCCGGGAGCACAGAAGGCCCAAGGCACTGGTCCTTCCCCGGGTCAAAACAGACCCTGGGGTGAGTGGGCCGCCCGGGATCCCAGCTGCGGACACCTCCACGAGGGAGGCTCCTCCTCACGCCAGCCTCGCCCTCGGCCTGGCTGTCCGAAGAAGGCAGGGTGCAGGGGCAGATGGCCGGGCAGGCGCCCTGTTGAGTCCAGAGCTGGCGAAGGCAGCCACTCTCGCCTGGTCAGATGGCAGGAGGGCAGGCAGCGCAGGCTCTGGGCAGGAGCCTCAGGTGCCGGAAGGAAGCCCTGTCCAGCCAGCGCTGGGGAGGGCAGCCCAGGACAGTGCCAGAGCCTGGAGTGCACACCTGGCCGGGCAGGCCCCAAAGGCAGCCAGCTGTGCTGAAACCCAGCCCTACCTTGGCAGCCCTCGGGGTGACGGGGCGGGGGAGCCTTGTGCACCTGGCCATGGGCTGCTCAGCCACTGCACCCTGGTACCTGGCCGGCGCTGGGCCCCGAGCTTGTGCCACTCTGCCTGGCTGTGCATGCCAGCTGCACTGCTCGCCTGCTGCCCCCAGCCTGGGACACCCCGCTAGCTCACGCGCCCCACCAGTGCTCAGGGATGGGGGCCGGGTTACAGGAGGAGGCCGTCCTGCCCACAGCGTGGCATCCAGGGTGTTGGAGCGGGGTCCCCGAGACCTACCCGGGGCCTGGGGCAGCCCTGGGCCGGCGGGTAACCACTGCCTCCATCTTTCTCTTCCTGTGTTTCCGCCCCCTCCTCGTGCTCAGACCCCCTTCCAGTCCTCGGGCCTGGACACCAGCCGGACCACCCGACACCACGGGCTGGTGGACAGAGTGTACCGTGAGCGTGGCCGCCTCGGGTCCCCGCACCGCCGGCCCCTGTCGGTGGACAAGCACGGACGGCAGATATCCTTTCCCACACCGTCACCTTGGGGAGAGCCCACCGTGCTGGCCGCTGCGCCCAACGTTGGCCTAGCAGGCTCTTGGAGAGCTGCCCCTGGGATAGAGTTGGGCCGACCCGGGGGACTTCCTGAGGAGGGGTGCCCTCTGCCAGCCCAGGACCGGGGGGCAAGACTGGGCGCAGGGCACCCTGGGCTGGCAGGAAGGCAGGCAGGAAGCCCCACCAGCCCACCGGCCCGGCTGTTTGCAGCTGGGACACTGGGGCCGGGGCCACTCGGGCAGCTCCCAGCAGCGCAGCCAGGGCCTGTGGGCTTCAGGGTCTGAGGCGGCAGCTGCGTCCCCTTAACTCCTCATACGCCGACAGCTGCCCGTATGGCACCGTGTACCTCTCACCGCCCGCAGACAGCAGCTGGAGGAGGTCAGTGTCAGGGCCGCCCGCCCCGGCCTCACCCAGGGTGCGCGTGGAGAGCCGAGGTGCTGTCACTTCAAAGCGACACTCAGCGCAGCCCGGAGCTGCTGGAAGTGGGCTCTCCCAGCTGCACTGAGGTCGCAGCTCGGGAGCCTTCAAAGCCTCCACCATTTACGACTGATTTTTTTCTGCTTCTTTTACTTAACCAAAATTGCATATTCCGTGTTGTCATCTTTGCTTATTGTATTCTTCTATTTGCTTTTTTGTGAGATGGGGTCTTGAAGTCTTGGATCTGAGTGATTCCCCGGCCTCAGTCTCCTGTGGAACTGGGACCACAGGCACGCGTCACTGTGCCCAGCTGCTTTTCTTTCCCTTAACCAATGCTGTGTTGTGTTTTCCGTGTTGCTGAGCAGTCACTGAGAATTTGTGCAAGTATTCTGTATTCATGATAGAGAATCAGGGAAGCACATGAGTATCCCTACAAGAGGAAAAAGCACCACTCATCACTGCTCTCAAGAGAGATGGCAAAGGTTGAGCGTGGCAGCACACACCTGTGGTCCCAGTACTCTGGCGGCCGAGGCAGGAGGATCTCAGGTTCCAGCCCAGCCTGGGCAACTTACTGACTCATGGAGACCCTGTCTCAAAAATACCAAAGGGCTGGGGTGCAGCTCAGTGTGACGGAAACAGGGGAGGAGGGAGGAGGAGGAGGAGGAGGAGGAGGAAGGGAAGGGAAGGGACTGAGCGTGGAGAGCTCAGGCTCCGGCTTGGGGACACTGCCGGGTTGCAGAGCCATGGAGCCCTTTTGTCCTTGCCCTGGGGTCCTCTGGTCACACTGGGCCCCGTCAGGTCCCCACAGCCCTGTTTCCTCTGGAACTGCTGCCCAAGCGCCTGACACACGTTCTCCTGGCCAGAAGCCATGCTGGGGCCAGGCCGGGTCACCTGTCCTCTGCAGTCGGTGCCATCAGCAGGCCCAGGCCCAGGCTCTCTGCCCCTCCCAGTCATCCTCGGGCCTCCCAGGGTTTCAGTGCAGGGCCCGCCTCCCCCCTAAATCAGCACCATGGAGGGCAGGCGGGAGCTCCGGCCTGCTCACAGGTGACAGCCACAGCGCCACGGTGTCCTCTGGGACTGGCCCTGAGCGGGGTCCCCAGCTGGCTGCCCTGTCCCGTCCTGTGGGAGCCCCTGGCCCCGCCTCCTGGGGCTCACTCTCTCTCCCTCTCCGCCAGGACCAACTCTGACTCTGCCCTTCACCAGAGCACAATGACGCCTGCCCAGTCGGACTCCTTCACGGGGGGGTCCCAGGACGCACACCAGAAAAGAGGTATGGGCGGGGCACTGAGGTCTCAGCCGGGGTCAGCCAGGTCCAGCAGGTGGCCCTTGTGCCTCAGGAGGCCACCAGCCATGGGCTGACAGACCTTCAAAGGGTCAGCCTGTGACTCGGGACAAAGGGAGGGCTCAGGGACACTGTCAGAGGTGTGGCTACATGAGTTGGGTTTTGAAGAGTACATAGGAGTTTTCTGGGCAGAGAAAATGCTCCTGTGAATGGACACTGTCTCCCAGAATTCATGGGTTCAGGCCGTGGTTGTGACAGCTGGGGTCTCTGCAGATGGCACTTCCAAATGTAGGGGTAGCAAGCCCATACCAACCTTGTGAGCCCAGGGTTGAGCCTTCAGCTGCAGGCACAGCTTGATCCAGGAGCTGACACGAGAACCCCCTGCCCGCAGCTACTGGGTCTGCCTGGCTCCGTGAGGAGCAGGAGGAGCTTCCCCCACCATGACCGTGCCAACCCTGTGCCAGCTGCACCTCAGCCTCTGAGGGGTGCATGCTAATGGTCTGAGAAATGGGGTCCATGGGCCTGCCTGGCACGCAGGAGGGCGCCTCCACCCCTGAACTGCCAACAGGGTCCTGAGTGGTGGGGTCCTGACGGGAGGACGGTCACAGGCCAGGTCCCCAGGGCCAGCCCCTCCCCAGGGCATGGAGTGAAGGAGCAGGGGCGGAGCCAGAGCGCCAGGCAGGTGTGATGGGCCACACAGGCCACCCGGACTGTCCCTCCTGTTTCCAGGGTCTCCCCTGCCTGGTCCGCTCCACAAGGATGTCGGGGTCCCCAGGACATCCTGAGACCAGAAGGAAGCCAGGCCCTTGGCGGCTCAGAGTCCCGAAGGGCACAGGGACCCGGGCAGTGACAGGGTGGGAGGTTGCCTGGCTTCCCTCTGACACACCCCAGAAGAAGGAGTGGTGAGCCAGGCACAGTGTCACACGCCTGTCATCACAGCACTTTGGGAGGCTGAGGCAGGAGGATCGCAAGTTTGAGCTCAGCCTGGACAACTTAGACCCTGTGTTAAAATTTTATGAAAGTGGAAAAAAAAGGGAATAAAAAAAGAGTAAAACAGTGGGGGGGGTGCTGAAAATGTAGCTCAGTCAGTGGAGAGGCCCTGGGTTCAGTCCCCAGAACTCGGGGCGGCGGGGGGGGGGGACTAGGTGTGTCTGGGGCGTAGCTCAGTGGTAAGCACTGCCTAGCATGTTCAAGGCCCTGGGGGAAACACGTAGGCAGGAAATGTTTATTCTCACCGTGACTGAACGGCCCTAGGATGTCACCTTCAGGCCTGGCTCTTTCCAGGAGCTGGAGTGGTGTGCACCTGCCCAGTCCTCGGGTCTGAGGCAGGCATCTGTGCTGGCTCCTGTTGAGGCTCCTAGCCCACGTCAGCTTGCCCCGCACTAGGACCCTGGCAGCCTTGTTGCAGCCCTGGTGAGTCAGGGCCACGTCTTGTAGGCCATCCCGGCTGTGAGGCTTCGTTTTGACGGCCCTGTCCCTCCCCAGTCTTGCTGTTGACCGTCCCGGGGATGGATGAGGCCACATCGGAGGCAGACAAGGCCCTGTCCAAGCCGGCCTGGGACGCCAAGAAGGTAAGAGCCGCATGGTGCACACTCTTCCCAAGCCCAGCCTGGTCAGCTGCCTTGGCCACACTGTGGCGGCTCCTTGTCATGAGGAGTGACCCTCACTCAGATTCGCGCGTGCCCAGCTCACGGGTGTGCTGGGCCTGCTGCACCGGCAAGAGGCACGCCAAGCGCCGAGCCCCTGCCAGTCAGTCGCAGTGACAAGGACAGCGCACAGGTCTTTATCCCCGCTGTGCGCGGTGGCACACGCCTGTAGTTCCAGCTGCTCAGGAGGCTGAACCTGGAGGATCCTGAGTTCAAGCCCAGCCTGGGCAGCTTGACAAGACCTTCTCTCAAAATGAAAAATCAAAAAGGGATGGGGAGGGGCGGGGATGTAGCTCAGCGGCACTACGCCTGCCTGGCAAGCGCGAGGTCCTGAATTCGATTTCCGGTACCAAAAAAAAATGACAGAAAAAGGGCTGGGGATGTAGCTCATGTAAAGGCCCTGGGTTCCATCCCCAGTACTGCAGAATAAGTATAGAAATAAAGGAACCCTAAAGAAATGAAGATACGAAGGTATGTGTGGTACCTCTGTTACCCGGAGAGAGCCGGATAAAGACATCTGGAAAGGGGCCGGGGGTGCTGCGCGGTGGAGCCCTCGCCTAGCACACCGCGGGCTCAGCTTCCACCCCCAGCACACCAGTGACCCCCCACACAAGGCCAGAAGCCAGTTGAGACTTCATGGCAGGAAGGTGGGTCCATGCGCATTACTGCTTTGCGCTAATGCTGCCTCGCTTCTCCCCGGGCGGGAGCCAGCCCCAAGACGCCGCCGAAAGCCCGCCTGTTTTCTCATTCTGTCCCCAAAGCCCTTGTCTCCCCGATGGCTGGCGAAGTGCTCTTCAGTCTTCTCCCGGAAGTCAGCGGGAAAGTCAGCCTTAGTAGAAATCCGCAGTGAGGCCGGTGTTTGCTTAGGGATTAGGAACATTCCCCTCGCTCCAGGCTCAGGGTCCCCTCTGCTCTCCTGATTCTTGCAGAGCCCAGGTGGCCCTGTTCGGGTATCTATCCCCACCTGCCCCGCCTGGGGCTCTGCCCGGCCATGCCTCCAAAACCAGGTGCTGGGGGCGTGGGGGCGCGGCCTGCAGCCCCAGCCCCCTGGAGCTTGGGGGCCCTCCCAAGCCACCTCCCTGGTAACAGCCCCCGGTAGGGGCCCTCAGTACTGCGCTGGAAGTGTGTCTTGGCCTCACTGCAATGCTGATTTACTTTCCACTTCGGGAAGTCCAAAGCCCTTGGACAAGGAGGGGCCTCTGGACCGCCACCAGTGGTGGGCACAGCAGAGGGTGTCCTGGGACCAGGGGGCATGCAGGGCCCACTTGGGAGTCACGCATCTGTCCTCCAGGCCGCCTGCATCCCACCTCTGTGCCCTTCCCCTCCCCGGGACTGGTGGCTGCTCACTGACTCCCCCAGGCCGGGACCAGATGCAGCCTGCAGACTTAGAATGGGGGGGTGGGGGGGTGGGCCCAGCTCCCCAGGGACTGCGTGTCCCCACCCCTGCCCTGATGGTGCCATGGCTCCACCCAGAGCCACCATGGGCAGAATGGCCCTGGACACCGCTGTTGCCTTTGTCCTTGGGCGCCCAGGGTGGCCCCTACACACCCTGGTGTCACTGCTGTCCATCGGAGAGACTCTTGGGTCCCCAACAAGCTGGGTTCTGTCAGGAAAGGTAGGTCAGGGCAGCTGTGCCGGGCACCTGCTCAGCCTGTGCTGTCTTTTCTTTTTTTTTTTTTTGGTACCAGGGATCAAACTCAGGTCCTTGCGCTTGCGCAGCAGGCGACGAAACCACTGAGCTAAATCCCCGGCCCTGCTGTCTTTTCTTTCAGACGGGGTCCAGGCCTAAGTCCTGTGAGGTCCCTGGCATCAAGTAAGTCCCTGCAGGACCCCTGCCCCAGGCCAGCTCGAGGGCCGTGTCCCTGCCTCTCTGGCACAGCCTGGCATCCTGGCCTTGTCCCACCCAGGCTGCTGGTGCTCTGATGTCCCTTCCTGGTGCAGAAGCACCTGCTCATCCTCCCACCTCAGTTTCCGGGAGCTCCGCATCCC
Organism: Heterocephalus glaber; assembly: GCF_000247695.1. The sequence goes on from NW_004624908.1 coordinate 1,854,849, forward strand.
TAAAGCTCACTCTGCCCTCTGTCTGGCCTCTCCCCAGCATCTTCCCATCCACCGAGCAAGAGAGCACGACGGCCCTGATCCCAGCCACCCACAACACGGGGGGCTCCCTGCCCGACCTGACTAACATCCACTTCCCGTCCCCACTGCCAACGCCACTGGACCCCGAGGAGCCCCCATTCCCTGCTCTCAGTGGCTCCAGCAGCACCGGCAACCTCTCGGGCAACCTGACCCACCTGGGCCTCGGCGGCACCGGCCAGGGTAAGGCCGCTGGGCCCGGCCTCCTCCCGGGGTGGGCCAGGTGGGTGGAGGTACACCCAGGGCACACAGGACTCCAGGGGAGCCGGGCGGCCTGTCCCTCGCCCAGCCCTCTTGCTGTGCCCGAGTGTGCACTGTGGCCGGCCTGTGACACGACTCTGGCATCTCCTGAGCATCATACTCATCTCCCTTGGCCTGGTCTGTGGGGTTGGCCCTGGGCCCTGGTCCATCCTCCTGGGGACACAGGATGGTGGGGGTCCCCCATAACTCCTCCATCTTCCCCCGTGTGTCACGGGCTGACCTATCAGCCCCACGGGCAGGTCCCGGCATAGCCCAGCTCACTGTCCTTGCCGGTGCCTGTGCCTTGCGGGGTACCCTCCCTGTGAACGCCCAAGACGACCAGGGCCTGGGCTGCTCTCTGACCCTGTCTCCCAGCCTTAACCTCCACACCTGGACCTCAGGGCCTTTGCATGTGCCGCCCTATCCCACAGTTCTGCTACCACTCAGCTGCCCCCCACCTCACATACTGCCACTTCTCGGTACTCACCCACGGCCACCACTGCACCTCTGCTCTTTATCTGTCCCCTGGGCTGGGTCAGTTTCCCCAGTCCTTACTGTATACCTGAATCCCAGTAAGCTCCTTTGTGGGGTGTAGAGGCAGGAGAGGCAGGCAGCTGGCTTCCAGAGAGGACAGCAGTGGCCCAGCCGGCCCCAGGGGACAAGGCAGGCAAGGGCTGGGGTAACACAGGCTCCTCCCTGTGTGCTCCTCCGGACTGAAGGGGCCGGGCTACCTGCTGCCTTCATACCCTGCCTGTGTGCAGCAGACGAGGGGCGGGGCTTTGGGGAGGGTCCCTTGCCCAGGTTCCTCCGAGGGGGTCGCTCTACCACCTGGGGGAGGGGCCAGGAGCGGCTGTGGGTGCTCTGCAGACATCAGGGTGGCTTAGTGCCTGGAGTCGAGGCAGAGGTGCTGGTGTTCTGTGCCAGAGGTGGAGCCCAGGGCCTCCTGCATGCCAGTGAGCACTCACCACAGAGCCGCTCGGGACCCGAGGGGTGAGGCTGGAGCCGGGAAGGGGAGCGGGCCCCAGCCCCAGGCCACCAGGCCTGTTCTTTCATACCCTGGCCCCGTGCCTGCCAGGGCTCTGCTGCCAGGCAGAGGGCAAGGAGGAGGCCCGAGAGTGGAAGTGCAGGCTCAGGCAGCCCGAGACACACCCCCAGCCCAGACCTGGCAGGCAGACGCCCCAGTCTGCACGGGGTGGGCAGCCCTGGGCCGCAGCTGTCCCTGCCCAGCTGAGCAGAGGTGCATCGTCCAGCCCTCTGTGAGCGTCTCTGGGGTCCCCTCCAAAAACACAAGGGTCCTTGGCAGCCCCTGAACCCTGGCTGGAGCTGTGCATCTCCAGCCCTCGTAGTCTAAACAAGATCTGGGAAACGTACACCACATGTGGGGATGCAGCGGCGCGGCGTGGGGCCCACCAGCCCGCCTGGCTCACAGCGGCGGCCGCTAATGCCTGACATGTGTGCAGCCCTGTGAGCCTGGCGCTGCTTTCTGGGCGCCTTTTCAGTCAGGCCGAGCCGTGGGGCCCTGGCCACCTAGGGCTCCTGCCCCTCTCACCGCCCCCTGCCACCCCAGGAGGAGGAGGGGGCCTGGAGAGTGTCACCTGGCCATGTCCCTGGCTGCTCGCCAGTGCGGGGAGCAGGGCAGGCCCCGGTGTCCTGCCTGGCACGCGTCTGAGGCCGGCCGGCCCTACCGGCAGGGCTTGCGTGTCCTGGGGCGGCCCTGCCACCTGGCCCACCCGCCCCAGATTTCCCTGCCAGCTGGCTGCGCTCCTGCTCGGAAGGTGATCCAGGGCTCAGCAGTAAGGTGCCCCCATCTGCCCTGCTGGCCCAACTGGCCTCTCCCAGGGTGGCGATTGGGAGCTTGCCCCAGCCCGGCATCCTTCTATCCAGGAGGATGCTGCAGACTGGCAGGCCAAGGACCAGGCCAGCTGCTGGGGTTTCGTGTGGCCGCTGAATGTTTGTGTATATGCATGAGCCTGTGTGTGATACTTCAAGTTGACATTTAAGAGGGCCAGGAATTTAGCTCAGTGGTTCTGCCACCTGCCTTGCAAGCACAAGGTCCCGAGTTCAATCCCCGGTACCAAAAACAAACAAACAAAAAGACATTTAAGACAGTGCCTACCTGGAAAGCTCAAGGACCCGAGTTCTATCTCCGGTACCAAAAAAAAAGTGCAAAGAAGACATTTAAGAACCAGGAAAGTGTGTGTAGAATCCTGAAGAATCAGAAGGGAGCCAGGCATCAGGGTGCACACCTGTAATCCCAGCTACTGGGAAGGCTGAGGCAGGAAGGTCCCAAGTTTAAAGCCAGGCTGTCTCAAAAATAGAGAACTTTTGCTGGGCGTGGTGGCACACGCCTCTGATCCCAGCACTCCGGAGGCTGAGGCAAGAGGACTGCCACAAGTTTGAGGCCAGCCTGGACTATGTAGACCCTGTCTCAAAAAAACCAAAAAGAAAAAAAGAGAGAAGGGGGACTTTTTTAAAGGGCTGGGGGTGCAGCTCAGTGTAGAGCACTGACCTAGCGTGTGTGAGGCCCTGGGTTCCATCCCCCGAACCTGGGGGAAGACGGTAGAGTGAGGCCCAGCAGCCTCAGGGCAGTGCCCAGACCTCAGGATGGGCCACCCTCGAGTTGGCCACAGCCCCACCTACCCCTGTCCCCCACAAGCTCGCAGCTTTTGCTTCTGACCTGCCACCAGGCACCCTTTGGCCCCGCGGGACACACACGATGCCTGTCGCCTAGAACAGCACAGCCCAGGGCCCTGACCCCGAGTGCACGCTGAGCGGGGCCTCTTGCTGCCCCTTGACTCGGATTCTGACGCCCACGGCCCACAGACTCCAGCCCTTGGGCTCTGCTTCAGGAACACTTGTTGGCTGGGGTCCCTCACACAGCAGCCCTGCCCCTGGCCACCAGGCGGCATCGAAGGGGAAGCGCAGGCCTGATGGGGCTGGCCCTACCAGGCAGCTGCCCTGGGCATGGGCGGCTGCCCGCACGCTCCCCTTGGTGCACGCTGGGTGTGTTCCTGCAGGCTCCTAACCCTGCCGTGCCATCTGCCGGAACAAGGTTGGTCCGGTGCCCACGGCAGGATGGGCCCGGATCTCCCGGGTGAGTCAGGAGGCTGCACCCAGCCTTGACTGTGGGCCAAGCGCTCTTCAGAGGCTGCTTTGTGACCTCACCGGCCTCCCAGTGAACCCCACAGGGTGGTGCTCTCATTGCCGTCACTGATGAAGCGGAGGCTCAGGGTCGGGTGGGGGGCACGCCGGGCCCCCAGGGCTCCCCCTGTCATCAAGAGGGCCTGCTGCCTGGCTGGCATGGTGCCCCAGGTCCCCCAGCAGGCCCCAACTGCGGCCCTGTGCCTGATCTTACCAGCCTCCCTCACCACCCCATGTCCAGGGAGCAGATTGCTCAGGGTGAAGGAAGGGGCAGCACAGGGCCTGGGCAGGAGCCAGTGGGTGGCAGGGAGAGAAGAATGAAGAAGGCACAGGAGGGGCCCCTGGATATGGGGTATCGGGGTGCTGAGAGGAGCAAGGAGGGACCAGAGTTCATCAGAAGAGGATCAGGGTGGCCCTGAGGCTGCTGGAATCCCGTCTTCGCAGGATGGACTCTCCTGACACTAAGGGAGACACGAGCCCACTTAAGCAACAAAGGGGATTTGTACCTTCCCGAAGCCAGAAGTGCCTGTGTGACTGGATGGGGGCTCAGGTGCTGCCTTTCCCCCACAGCTCTCTGTCCTACTCCTGGCTTCCTTTGGGGTGTCCCACACTCTGCAGTCAGCCCTTCCCGGAGTTCTGGCCAAAGTCCCGAGGCAGGCTCTCATTGGCCCAGCCTGGTCACATGCCAGTTGTATGTCCAGAAATGAGAAGTGCTCATTGGCTGGACCAGTGGGCACGCCCCTCTTGGAGGATCCTGGGGTCAGTGGGGGAGGAACAGAATGAACCAGGAGCCAGAGTTGTCTCATGGGGGGCATTGGAGGGCCAACTGCCCCGCTGTGGGGAAGGCTGTCTCCGCAGCGGTGCCACTCATGTGACGGTGGCCTTTCCTCAGCCCCCTCTGCCTCCCTTCTTCCTTTCTAGGGATGAGCACACCAGGCTCCTCTCCGCAGCACCGGCCGGCCGGCGTCAGCCCCTTGTCCCTGGGCACAGAGGTGAGGCAGCAGCAGGCCCAGCAGGTGTCTCCCTCATTGTCCCCACTGTCACCCATCACACAGGTGCGAGGGTGTGGGCAGCGGGAAGGTGGCAGCTCTGCCTATGGGAGGCCTGCGCCTGCCAGGTCTCGGAGTTCTGAGAACATCCCTGACGTGTCTACTTTTCGTCATCAAACTTCCAAAACATAGAAGGTGCAGGACTGGATGGCATCCCTGGCAGGCCCACAAAGGCGCGGTTCAGCCGAGTGTTTTTCATTAAGTTACTTCTGCTTTTGATGTGGTAGTTGAAATTTCCCAAGATAAAATGTTTAGAGAGGTTTTTTAAAAAAATTTATATTTATTTGTTTGTTTTTTGAGAAGAGCTTGCTATGTAGTTCAGGCTGGCTTCAAACTCATGGCACTCTTCCTGCCTCAGCCTCCCAAGTGCTGGGATTTATGGCGTGTGCGTGTGTGAGTGTGTGTGTGTATGTATGTACGTATGTATGTATGTGTATATCCCCCCCCCCCCCCCCTGTACCAGGAATCAAACTCCGGACCTTGAGCTTGCCAGGCAGGCATGGTGCCACTGAGTTAAATCCCCACCCCGGTTTTTATATTTTTTCCTTTTTTTTTTGGATCGTGTATGTGCATTTGCCCCATTGATCTTGCCTTCCAGTGAAGTTGGTAGCAAAGTTCCCACCTTCATTTCTGATGATAGCAGTTTGAGTCCCCTCATTAGGACCAGGTCACCTACCTCACACAATGAGTTAGGAATTGGTATCTTTCCTGGTGCTTGGAAAAGTGTGAGCAGCATTTCAGTTTCTCTTTGAAACCTTGGGTAAAATTTACCAGTGAAATCAAATAGTCTTTGTGGGGAGGTTTTTAATGACCAATTCAGGCTCCTTACTTTCAAGGTTATTGCTGTTTTCTAACCCTTCTTGAGTTTTGGGAGTTTGGACGTTGTGAGCAATTTCTCGCGTCCTCCCTCCATCCCTCCCTCCTTCCTCTTCCTCTCTCTCTGTCTCCATCTCTCTTTCCCAGTGTCCAGGAGGGGACCCAGGCCCTCACACATGCTGGACAAGAGCTCTACCTCAGGGCAGCGCCACACCCCCTATCTGTCAAAATCCCTAAGGGAGAACTTGCGCTGTTTTATGTTTTAACCTAAACATGAGGCCAGGCGGGTCTGCCTACAACAACATCAACAGTAATTGCTCCATCCCGCCTGACCCTGGCCTGGTTCCCACTGCACCCTCACGCTGACATCTCTCTTGGCCTGGGAGGATCAGGAGCCACATATGGAAGGCGCCCACCTGGGGCTGTATCTGCCCATGCTTCCTGCCTCTTTCCTTTCTGGAAACTTCATTTTAAAAATTATTTATGGATTTATCAGAACCAAGAGCCTCCCCCATGCTAGACAGGCACTGTGCACCTGAGATGCATCCCAGCCCTTTTCATGTTTGAGACGGGGTCTCACTGTGTCACTCGGTGACCCAGGCTGGTTTTGAATATGTCATCCTCCTGCCTCAGCCTCCCGAGCGGCTGGGATGACAGCCGTGCACCCCCATTCCCGGCTGGAGACCCCTTTTGATTCACAACCGCCCTGTGCTACTTGGAGGCGCCCCACACAGCAGCCTCGCTCAGAGGGAGGGACCCTCCCTGCCCCACGACTGTCACCTCCGCACAGGGGCCCCAGCCCTGAGCTCCTGCACAGACTGGAACCCACTTCCCTCTGTTTCGCTCTCCCTGCCTGCCTCCAACAAGGTCCGAGCCCCACCCTGAGACCCTACCCATGTCTCGGTTCCCACCACACTCTTCAGGTGAGCCCTGGAGCACGGTCGTCCCCGTGCCTGACCAGGCCACCCTAGCTGCCAAATGTGCCAAGCACAGAGCACTGTGGGTGCCCTGTGGTCCTGTGCCTGTCCCCGCCCTGCCCACAGTCCACAGAGCAGCGTGTGCTACCTGGTGCCTTCTCCCTCCGCAGGCGGTGGCCATGGATGCCCTGTCGCTGGAGCAGCAGCTGCCCTACGCCTTCTTCACCCAGGCAGGCTCCCAGCAGCCGCCGCCACCGAAGCCCCAGCCCCCACCCCCGCCGCCACCTGCGTCCCAGCAGCAGCCGCCCCCGCAGGTGCCCGTCGGCCTCCCCCCTGGCGGCCCTCTGATGCCCAGTGCTAGCCTGACTCGGGGGCCACAGCTGCCCCCACTTTCGGTCACGGTACCGTCCTCTCTCCCCCAGTCTCCCCCAGAGAACTCAGGCCAGCCGTCGATGGGGATCGATATCGCCTCGGTGAGCCTGGGATGGGGTGGCAGGGCCTGGCTGGGGGGCTCCCTGAGGAGGAGCCTGAGGGCTGCAGGAGGAAGCTGGGCTCAGGGTGGACGCCAGTGCTGTTCCAGGCCTGCGCCAATCAGATTGTCATCCTGTGTGCAAAGGAGGAATCCAAGGCGTGGCAGAGGAGCTCGCCCAGAGCACCCCAAGTGGGTCCCTTTGTGCTTGGTGGGAAGAGAATTTTGGAAGGTGGGGGGCTGAGGGGAACAAGGAAGTGAAGAAGGGGGGAGGCCTGTGTGGCGTGGTGCTGGGCTCACAGATGGGACCCCTGCTCAGCACTGGGTTTGGGGCCACAGGAAGCCTCCCCTTAGCCTAGGGTACACGTCCCCATGGGCTCTGCAGAGAACAGACCCCGCCCTGGTCCTGCAGCAGGGACCACGTTCCCAAGCGATCTGGCCCACCCCAGGGTCCCCGGACCGGAGGACACAGCTGGTGCCCAGGGACAGACTGAAGGGGCCCTGGCCTGGAGGTGGGTGACACTGCAGACAGCGTGGCCCAGCCAGGGCTCCAGCACCAGCACCGCTCTCCAGGGAAAGTCAGATTCCGTGTCCTCCGAGACTGCAGCTTCCCAAGGATAGGCCCTGTGACCGCCTGTTTTCTGCTGGACCCCACCCCAGTGAGAATTCTGTGGCCAGGCCTGAGGAGACATGAGCCAGTCGTCCCCAGTGACCGTGCTGGCCCCTCTGTCACCCACACCCTGCCTGACCTCCCCGCCCTCGACTGCTCAGAAAGGGCCCTGAGGACAGGGAGATGGCTGTGGGCTGGCAGGGGGGGACTCAGCAGGGCCAGGCCAGGCTCGCTAAGGGCATGAGTTCAGGTCCTAGCCCAGCCCTGCTGCTCCTGGGGCTCCAGCCTTGGGTGCCCCTCAGATGTCTCAGCTGGGCCCGCAGTGCCGAGGGATGACTGTCCCTGGTGTCCACCCTGTGAGGAGGGCTGCAGTCCGCCAGGCACCGAGGGAGGGGATCGGGTGGAGGCTGCAGCTGCCCGTGTGGATGTGTGGGTGTGCATGCGTGCATTGCATGTCTGAGTGCACAAGGGGGTGTGTGAACCCATGGGAACTGCGAGTGCACCCAGCAGTGTAGGTGTGCGGATGTGTGTACATGTGGGTGTGTGGACATGCATGCATGGGTTCGTGGGTGTCTACATGTGTGTCTGGGTGACTGTCGCCAGTGGGTGTCCCCACTTCTGAGAGCTCTATGGAGCCCTCACAGCCCTTGTTTGCGGAAAGGACCCCAGCAAAGCTCAAGCTCACACAGCTCAAGGGTGCCCGGTTCTCTGGCCACCTATGGCCTGGCACTGGCATCCAGGCATTCTGGATAAGGGTGCCTTTGGGGGCCCATTGGGATCCAAGACACCCCAAGACCCCAGGAGGTGGGGGAGTAGCAGGGGCTGGCCCCCCGCTGACGCGTCTGTCTTCCCAGGCGCCGGGTCTGCAGCAGTACCGCACTGGTGCTGGCTCCCCCGCCACCCAGTCTCCCACCTCGCCGGTCTCCAATCAAGGCTTCTCTCCCGGGAGCTCCCCGCAAGTAAGGGCGCGCCCCAGCCTCCCTTCGGTTTCCTGCACCCTGCCCCTCCCACTCTCTGCCTCGCCCATTGTGCTCTGCCCATTCCCCCCCCCCTCAGGTGGAGGAGGGTTTATCTCAGACCCCTTCCTGGGGAGCTTCGCCTTCTAGCCTCCCCTTTGTGGTCTCTGTTTCCTTCCCTACCTTCCTGTTGTGCCTTTGTGATCTCTGCCAAGCGCTGCCAGCCGGGAGTGGCAGGGCTTCTCAGATCGGTGACAAGGCCAGTGGGTGTAGGTGACTCAGGGATGACCCATCTGCTCCCAAAGGAGAGTGGGCCCCCCTTGCTTTGGGTCACAGCTGAGGTGCCAGCCGAAGTGGCACGCTGGCCCTGGCCCCGCCTTCCCCAGGAGGTGTGTCCCTCAGCCCAGGCCATCTGCCCAGGAAGCTCATCTGAGCAGCTCTGTGGTGACGGGGGCAGCAAAACCAGGGGCCTCACGGGCTCTGTCTCCAGCTCTCAGGGGTCCCTGGGACCCCACACCACCTGGAGCCCAGAGTGGGCAGGGCAGCCAGGGTCCCTGGGGTCTGCACACCCAGGCCTACCCAGTGCTGAGAGTGACGCATCCAGCCTCTGTGTGTGGTGCCATGGGGCCGGATTGGCGCCAGCTGGGACGTGGGCAGCCCTCGCCTGGGTGAGCACAGTCCCTCCTGCATGGCAGGCAGGACAGGACATGACGGGACAGGGCAGGGCAGGGCCATGGGCACCTCTGCGGCGGGAGCGATCCATTGCGGCTGGTTAGCTGCCCGGTGGGCGGAGGGCGTCGCTGTCCGTCAAGCACCCGTCTGTGTCTGCTGTCCATCCTGTGGCTCAGGAAGCAGGCACTCAGGTGGGTGTGAGGGCAGGGTCAGCCGGAGACGGGGCATGGGGGCGGAGGCCAGACCGGGTTCCTGGCTGGCCTAAGGACTCCCAGGATGCACCCATTTGACCCTGGGCCCAGCCACCGCCTCCAGCCTCAGTTGGGAATCCTGTCCATCCCAGCCAGGCTGAGCCTTGGATGATGGGGTTCGGTCTCCTATGGGGCCACCCCTCCCTATGGACCTGGCACCCTGGCTCTGGTTGGGGGGCTGCTTGTTTTGATTTTGCGGTGCTGGGGTGGAACCGAGGACCTTGTGCATGTCAGGCAAGCACTCTGCCACAGAGCTGTACCCAGCCCTGGAGCAGCAGGATTTTAGGGAAATGACTTTTTGCCATTTTGCTTTTTCCTCCTTCAAGTCCCCTTTTTAACTTTTTCTTTTTTTTTGTACCGGGAATTGAACTCGGGACCTTGGGCTTGCGAGAATCCCCAGCCCTTTTAACTTTTTCTTGGTGTCTGAACAGATCGTCCACCATCCCACAGCCCTGCCAACCCAAGGGCAGTGGGTGGCTTTGCAGCCCACCTCTCTCTGGGACCAGGGCCTCAGCCTTCAAGCTCTGGGTGCCCTGGGCGCAGGGTATCTTTCTAGGACAAAGCTCAGGCCAGGTGCTCGAGTGTAGGAGGTCCTGGGCCTGCTGTCACCTGGAGCAGCTGGAGTGGCTGAGGTTTAGCACCCCCTATGGCCTCCCTGTCCCACCTGGCTGGGCTGTGTCTTGAGGCCCCACCAGGTACCACCCCCATGCAGCTAGGAGTCCCCATAGTCTGCCAGCTGGGCCTTCCCTGTCCCTGTCTTGTGCTCACCTGGCTTTGGCCAGCTCTGTGCCCATCCTGTCCTCACGTGTGTGGCCTGTGCCGTCTCCTCTCCCTGGGGGCCCATCTGGGGTCACCAGTGCAAACCCCATCCTGGATATCCCGTGGAGGTTTTTTGGGGGGGGTTTTGGTGCCGAGGATTGAACTGAGGTCCTTGGGCTTGTGCAGCAGGGGCCAGAACCACTGAGTTAAATCCCCAGACCCTGTGGAGGTTTTCTGTCTCAGTCACACCCCCAGTTCTTCCTGTGGGGCTGCCTGATACCTCGGGCCTGGGCCCGCCTTCCCTAGGGTAGAAGCAGAGTCCCCCACACTCGGGCTCAAGGGGCGGGGAAGGGGACAGTGCGTTAGGGAGTGACGGGGTGCAGAGGCTCCCAGGAGCAGCTGGTGGGAAGCAGGAGTCATCTAGGACTGGGGCGCACCCCAGGGCCCTGAGGTAGGTGTGGACATCATCCTGTGGTGTCCAGGCATCTTCCAGCAGGGTCCCTGCCCCGCCAGCCTTGGGCTGGGCCACAGCAGGCCTCTCTTCTGTTCACAGCACTCTTCCACCCTGGGCAGCGTGTTTGGGGATGCGTACTATGAGCAGCAGATGGCGGCCAGGCAGGCCAATGCTCTGTCCCACCAGGTGAGCGGGTGCCCGGGCTGCTGGCTGGTGCCCACAGCAGATGCTCGCCGGGCCCAGGCCTCCTGCACCCAAGGCACCCTGCTCGGCGCTCTGCTTGGCCCCGTGGTCCCTGTCCTGTCCTCGGGCTGCAGAGGACAAGGCCCTGGTGGCGGCTGGGCACGGCCCCCTTGGGGGGCCTGCGGCAGAACGGGGCCAGAGCGGGGAGCAGGGGCGGGTGTGGGTGCGAAGGGCAGGCAGTGGCTGTCGGGTCGGCGCATCGGCATGGCGTGCACGGGCCTGTGGGGCTGTGCTGGCTTTGTGTGGTGGCGGGGACCTGGCATCCAGGCGCGGGGCCTGCTTGCCCGTCATCCATCACCTAGGAGTCTCGAGAGGAAGGGGCGCCCAGCCGTGGGCAGGCAGGGTGGCAGCCCCCGGGGCCTGGTGCTCACTGCCTGGCCCCTGTCTGCAGCTGGAGCAGTTCAACATGGTGGAGAGCGCCATCAGCCCCAGCGGCCTGTACAGCCCGGGCTCCACGCTCACCTACTCACAGGCAGCCATGATGGGGCTGGCGGGCAGCCCCGGGAGCCTGCAGGACGCGCAGCAGCTGGGCTACGCCGGGCACAGTGCCATCCCCAACATCATCCTCACAGGTGAGGCACCTCGGCCCTGGGGCAGTGGCCAGCCTCGTCCTCGAGGGGAGGGGAGAAGTCCCTGCTCAGTCCCTGTCCAGCACAGCACCCATCTTCCCCTTACAAGCCAGGGCTGTTGGCGGGTTGAGGTCAATCCTCCCGGTGGTCCCCGAGGGTGTCTCCAGGGAAGAGGGGCCCTCAGAGACGTACAGCTCACCCTGCTGTGAGGGTGCAGGCGGCCAGAGACACCACAGGCTGGAAATGCCAGGCAAAGCTGAGAAAATCAGGGACTCTCGGACCCGTTCCCAGACCTAGAGACAGAGGCCCAACGGTACAGAAGGGGCCAGGCTAGAAGCAGGGCCTCAGTCGGGGAAGCTGCTTGCTGGGTCCTCTAGGGCACCCACACTCGGCCCCACCTGCTTTGCAGGAACCTGAGTCCCCACTAGCTGGCTCACACAGTATTCAGCCCCTCGGTGCTGCAGACACCCGGTGCGGCCACTGAGGTGTGAGCAGCATCCTTGGCCTCTGCCCCCCCAGTGATGACAGCAGGCTGTCCCCGGGCATGGCCACCCTCCTGAAGGAGAAGACCCCCTGGGTGAGCACACCTGAGCTGGGGCCGCCCAGGCTGAGTGCACTTTTGTGCCCCACCCAGTGACAGGAGAGTCGCCCCCGAGCCTCTCCAAAGAACTGACCAGCACCCTGGCTGGGGTCGGTGACGTCGGCTTCGACCCCGACAACCAGTTCCCCTTGGACGAACTCAAGATCGACCCCCTGACCCTCGATGGACTGCACATGCTCAACGACCCTGACATGGTCCTGGCTGACCCAGCCACCGAGGACACCTTCCGGATGGATCGGCTGTGAGTGGCCACGCCTGGCACCCTGCCATCACCACCACCGGCATCTCCCAGAGCTGGGGACGGCGCATCTGTCCCTCGCCAACGGCCGAGCTTGTGATTCTGAGCTTGCAATGCCGCCGAGCGCCCCCACCAGCCCCCGTTGTCCACCTCCTGCCGCTGCCCAGTGCCCGGGCCAGGCTGGGACAGCCCCTGTGCTCGACCCCTGGTGTCCCCTGTAAGATGCGGACCGTGTTGCTCCCAGCGTGGGGGCCGGGCAGGCTGGGGTGGGGGCGTCCGTGGGCCGGGCGGAGGTGCATTTTCCGACTGTTGTTCAGCTCTCACTGCCTTCCTTGGTCCCTGGTCCCCACACCCTCGCGCCGCCTGTCCCCAGCCTTGGCCAGGTACCTCTCAGGAGAGCATGGGGAGCAGGGGCGGGCGCGGAGTGAAATAAACACTATCGATGGCTGAGTCCTTCCGTGGCAGAGCGTGGAGTGTAGACGGTCGTGCCCTGCCCAGCGGTGCCCCCGCCCGCCCGTCTCCACCGCACCCCAGCCAGGTTTTCCGGGCCACTTTCCTCGGAGCAGCCTAGCTGGGCCCGCAGCACGCAGAGGCAGGGCTGGCTCCGCCCATGCCCAGGGGTGGGCGGGGTTTGGCGGGAATCTTCCCGGTAGGTTTTTGTTCTAAGGTCTGTATTTATGTTTTGGTTGTAGACAAGTAGCTGAACCCTTCCAGCCCACGCCTGCCTGAGAGCATGTTTTTCTCCTCCTGAGATCCCCCACTGCCTATCTTTGAAGCTAACTGGAAATGTGGGTGCAGAGCCACCCTCACCCGAGCCCCAGCCGCACCCCAGGCCTTTTTAGTTTCGCTCCCAAATTCCCTTAAAGAAGAAAGAGCTGCTTCCTTCCAGGCTGGTGGGGACAGGCAGGGACTTCTAGAAGCTCTTGGGAGCCCAGGTCCTCCTTTAACAAGGCCACGCGGTGACTTCCGGGGGGAGCCTTGGCTTTTATTGAATGCCCCTCAGGCCCCCCCGCCCCCGGGTGCCCACCAGGCCCCGGATTGGGCACCTTAAAGCCCCTTCCACCACCAGCAGCACCCAGGGCCTCTGCACTGGGGTGTCAGGTCTGGCAGAAAGAGCGAGCCCCAAGGTCAGGCTGTCCCTCATGTGGCCCCCCAGAGCCAGGGCAGGGCTGGCACTATCTCTCTGCACCGGCTGCTCAGCTCCCAGCCCCGTCCCTTCTGCCGGGCAGCTGTCCCCAGGCCACCCCTCTGCCTCTGCGCCAGGATGAGGCGTGGACACCGAGACCGGACTGTGTCAGCAACAGGTCACCAGGTACTTGGAGGGCCCTCTGGAGGCCGGGATGACAGAGGGCACAGCAGGCGTGGCAAGGTTTTCCGCCGCCCGCTCGGGGCGAGGAGCCCTGGTTTTCCACCCAAGTTGGTCCTCGAGGCTCTGGTGGCCGCCTGCCAGGCTGGCCTCCTGCTTGGTGTTTGTGTTGTGGAAGCCGCGCCTCGGCCAGGGTCTGGCACCCTGCCGCACGTGATCCCAGCACAGTCTCCCTCCCCTGGCGCCTCTGCAACACCTACCTGGGTGAAGGCTGCTCCTCCTTGGCCACTGCGCTGCGGCCTTGTCACCCTGAGTCCTGGGGACACAGCCCCAGTGCCCTCACCTGCCCAGGCCACAGGCCAGTCTCTCGCTGTAGGTTAAGCTGGGGGCAGAGTGGGAACTTTTTTATTTAAGAAAAACCACTTGTATATAGGGTTTGATTACCATTAGACTTGTATGTAGAACTTTTTAAAAATGGCCTTAATAAAATGACATGCAACCCACCTGGATGCGGTTTCCAAACAAGGCATGGGTGGGGGACCCCCAAGGGACCCTTGCCGGCCCCGCTTCCCATCTGTCCAACCACCACCCTCTGTTTTCCAGGTTCTCGGTGCAGGCAGGCAGGCAGGCAGGCGAGGGAACATCACCCTCTGCGCATCCCAGGCAGCCCAGCCCTGGAGGGCCTCCCCTCCTCCTGGGCCTGCAGGGGCGGGCAGGTGTGTGTGGTGTTTTTTCTGACCCCTCAATATCATTTCTCCATTGCTTGCTCCTGAATTGCCAGGACTTTTGGAAATGGGACGGCCTAAGGGAATCAGCCCTTTGTGATGTGAAAATGCTGTGATTTCGGAAGCGCTCCCAGCACGGGTGGCCGGGTCCCACAGCGCAGTGTACATAGACCCACTGCTGGTCGCTGTCGCTGTCCTCCTCGCTTGCTTGGGACAGGGTCCAAGGCCCGGCCAGGCCGCACCCCGCCCCTCCGGTGTGCCCTGCCCTGGCTGCACAGACCTCTTCCGTGGGACCTAACCAAGATGGGCTGCCCAAGAATGATACGGCCCCACCTGCCTCAGTTTACCTTCTGTCCTCCAGTTCCCGAGGGTGGTGAGTTTGTTCCCCCATGAGGCTCATCAGCTGAGACTAGAGTTTGGGGACAGCCCCACTCTGTCCTGATGAGGATTTGTGCTCCCTTGAGCGCTGCCTCTGATATCCCCCTCTCCAGTGCCACCATCTCCTGGGTTTGGGGTGCCATGGGGTGGGGTCTAACAGTGCGTGTGGCCCGCCCTGAAGGCGCTTAGCGCGGAGGGCCTCCCCATGTCACCGTGTGTCACTGGGTCAGGACGGCTCAGTCTTCCTGCTGGGGCTGGGGTGTCAAGCGTACAGGGTCGCTTGAAGAAGTTCACTGTGGCCCTGTCACAGGAGACAGGAGCAGGCCAGAGGGCCATGGGGGCCAGTGGGGCAGCCACCCTGTGTTGTGGCTGGTCTCTAGGGGGACTCTGGGGCCCCCCTTTGTCCTCCTGACCTCTGTGAGCTCAGGCTGTTTCCTTCCAAAGTCCTGCCCTGACCCAGGCTCCCTGCAGCCTGGGTACAGGCTGGGTGTGGGGAGCCCTGGCGGGATGGGGCCCCTGCACCCTCACTGGTCCTCAGGGGACTGCTGGCCAGAGGCTGTGGGGTTCCCAGTCAGTGGTACCCAGGTGCCTGGGGCTGGGTCTGGCATTCCTGTAGGTGGGACTCCAGGACATCTGAGAGCCTTGGCCCTGGACCCCTACTTCCTGCAGGGGTCTCCTGCCATATGACTTGGCCTTCCCTGTCACTGAGGCCTGAGCCAACCACATCCTCAGCTTCTGTGTGGCCTCCAGGGGTCCTGGCCAGGCAGGGGCTTGCATCAGTGTTGCTCTCAGACACCACTCCCCTCCAGGGCTAGGAAATGGGGTTGGATGCTGGGGTACTCCCAAGGGCAGCAGGACCTGAGCCTCAGATCCCTCCTGTGGTTTCTAGACCTGAGGGTCTCAGGGCACCAGGTGTCTCCTGGGCAGGGTGGAGGCAGGAGGCCCTTCGGGTGCTGCTCGCTCCAGACCTCTGTCTCCCTGCGCCAGCACTGATGAGGGGGTCTGTCCCTGGCTTGTGGGGTTCTGAGGTTGAGGCAGCCCACGCTGGGCCTGCCGCAGTGCCCGCAGGGAGCATGGGGACGTAGCTGGGCCTTGCAGCAGGCCCAGAGCGGGAACACAGGCCCCACCATGCCCCAGGAAGCCACCAGGCAGCTGGGTGGCCAGGATATATGCAAACTGCACGTCTGCCGGGCCCTGCCCTGAGGGCCCCTGCACCACTGGCTGTGTCCTCAGCATGCATGCACCGCTGCGGTGCCTCGAGCTCCAGCAGACCGGCAGCGGGCAGCTCAGGGCACTCTCCGCTGCCCCTGCCCTGTCCTCTGCGTGGACGCTTTTGTCTTTGTACCTTTGCAGCCTTTGTAATGAAATGTAATAAAAATCCAATGTTTTCGTCTCTGCCTCTTCCCCTTCCTTCCTCCCTCGAGTCCCAGCTACAGGCAGGGCGAGGTTGTTCCCTAGTGGCCACAGGCAGGCACAGACATAGGCCGCAGAGCCGGGGAGGGATCTTTACACCAGCAGTGGCAGCAGATAGGCCCAGAGTCCTGGGGCGGATGCTGCAGTGGGCATTGGCAGGGCCCAGGCTGGGGAGGAGAGTGAGTGAGCAGTGGCAGCGTCCCCAGGCAGGGCGGATGGTCCCGGGCAACGCACACACTGTCTCCTCGCAGCAGACCACAGCGGTGTCCCCACACGTGCACTTTATTGCCTGCCGAACCCGCCCTGTGCCCCCCAGGCCACCGCAGGTCTGCACCCGGTGCCTAGGCCTGCTGCAGCCGCTGGGCCTCGTAGTCCTCAGGGATGGTGTCTGCAGGAGAGAGGGTGGTGGATGACAGGGTCCGCGTGGTGCCGGGGGACGTCCCCACGCCGCCTGGGTACCCTGCTTACCGTTGCAGCGGTAGCGCAGATTGGCCCAGATTATGTTCTCCTGCGAGAAGCAGAAGACTCCCAGGCGGCCGCCCCTCATGGTTGTGTCCAGGACCACATTGCTGTCAGCCACTAGCTCTGGGCCCTCATAGAACCGCACCCTGTGGTGGGGGGACACTGAGGCAGGGTCCTGCACCCAGCCTGTCCCTCTCAGCTTCAGCAGGCAGCCAGGAAGCGGGGACCCTCCTCCCCGCTCCCTTCCTCTGGGGCCCGGTCAGGTGGGATCAGAACAGGGGAGCCCTGACCTGCAAGAATGGATGCCAAGGACCCTGCATACAGTAGGTGCTAAGCAGTGCACCTAGGCACCCTAGCAGTGTGGAATGGGGATCACATTCTAGTCGAAGGCCCAGCGGGTGCCGGGTCGTCCTCAGCACACAGTCATGCCCAGGGCCAGACAGGCTTTTGTTTTTGTTTGATTTTTGGTGCTGGGATTGAACCCCAGGCTGCCACATTCAGCTCCATCCCCAGCCCCTCCTTCTAGACAGGGTCTCACTAAGTCGCCCAGGCTGCGCTCCCACTTGGTATCCTCTTGCCTCAGCCTCCCGGACTGCTGGGATCACAGGTGTGCACTGACATCCTGCTTCAAAGCATTTGTTTGACAGATACAGGCTCAGAAATCCCCTTTTCCCCTGGCACTGGGGTACAGCAGGGACCCCCCACCCGTGTCCCCAGCCCCACCTGATGTAGCCCACTTGAGGCCGGTGCTGCAGAAACCAGCGGTAGGACGTCTTGTCCTTCCAGCCCACGTTGCGCGGGTCCTTCCACAGCAGCCGCACCTGTGATGCCGTGTCCCCCGTATGCCACAGTGCATTCCGCAGCTGCTCCCCGGGGCCCGTGGAGGACTTCACAGCCTGCCGTTGTGCAGGGAAAGGGGTCAGAAACCTCATGGGGTGCCAGAGCCCCAGAACCCTGTGGGGCCCTGGGATGGGACGGGGAGACCCACAAGAGGCCTTGGTGGGGCCAAAGAGTCTGGGTCTGTGGACAGGTCGGCAGGCCGGGGAGACTGGGAGTCTGCAGGACGAGGATTTGAGGCCCCAGGGCCTCAAACTTAGGGCTCTGTGAGAAGCTTTAGGGACCCAAAGGAAGCTTGGGGCCTTTGGGGTATTTGAAGGCTTGGGGAGGAATGGGGAAATTGGAGCCGGCCCCCCAGGGGAGACAGAGCTTTGAGGTCAGGACGGCCAGGCTGGGGACAGGGACAGGAGCCTCTAAAGCCTTTGCAGGTCGCAGGTGGGACCTTGAGCTGGATGCCAGGCTCGGCCACAGCCCGGAAGGGATTGGCCTGCCAGTACGTCTGCTCCATCTGCTTCCACATGACCACGTAGAAGCTCGAGCTGTCCTGGTAGCCAAAGATGAAGCCTGCGTAGTCATCATCCGTGGCAGTGTTCACGTGGAACGTGCCCTCGAAATCCACGCCGTGGAAGGCCGTGTAGCCTACAGGGGAGAGTGACGGTCTGGCTCCTGCCCTCTGACGTCCCCGCCCCCTTACTCAGACCCCACCCACAGAGCCAGCCACACCCACCTGCGGTTGACCACGCCCCCAAAGTCCACCACCTATGGAGCCCAGACTCCACCCCACCCTTCCCAAGGCCCCGCCTTCCCCCTCTACAGCCCCGCCCCCTGAGCTCACCCACAGCCAGACCGGGATCACTGTTCATTGTCTGCACGATTTCCATTCCCTGACAAGGACAAGGAAGGAGGGCTTCCGGTCTGCCAAGGCCCTACTGTTTCTGTCCCCAGCTTAGGCCCCTATGGGGGTCCTGTGCTGCCCCAACCCCCCACCCGGGCCTGGCCTCTACCTGATTGAGCACCACCCAGTTGGGGTCAATCTGCGCGTCACCCTCGGGGTCCAGCACGACAGTCTGGAAGGCCCGGAAGTCGGTGAGAGTGACCTCGGCGTTCTCCGGACACACGTCAATCTGGTCTACCACCTTGTCAGCATCGAAGTCACCCTGGCACTTGTCACCCACACCGTCCCCTGGGAGGAGATGAGGCAATGTCCCCAGTGGGGTCAGATCTAGACCCCACCTCGGTCACATATCCACCCGTCCTGCACATGCCACGCCCACCAGCCTTGACCACCCACACCCGCGCGAGACAGTCTGCCCGTACCCCCCCCCCACCGCAGCACCACGCCCACCGACTCTGACTCACCCACACCTGCACTGCAGGCTCGCCCAGACACTGCCTACCCACGGCTGGCACCGGCCCTGCCCTCCCTGCCACATGCCCTGCCCTTGTCCTACTGTCCGTGTCCTCCTGGCCTCTGTTGGGCACCACGCGGCAGTTGTCCCGACGGTCAGGGACTCCGTCGTTGTCATCATCGTCATCGCAGGCATCGCCCTGGCCATCATGGTCTGAGTCCGCCTGGGCACTGTTGGGCACCGTGGGGCAGTTGTCCCGAGAGTCCTGGTGCCCATCCCCATCTCTGGAGTGGGTGGGGGACAGAACGACAATGAGGTACCCAGAAGGGCTCACCAGGGCTGCCCAGAAGCCCGCCCTGGGCCCTTCTTACTGGTCCTGCTCGCTGT
This sequence comes from Heterocephalus glaber, assembly GCF_000247695.1. Next base: position 1,873,766 of record NW_004624908.1, read on the forward strand.
CACAAGCATCTCCCACGAAGTCATGGTCCACATCCCGCTGGGGTGGGGGCAGGATCGGGGACCACAGTCAGATCAGGGCAGAGGGGCTCAGAGGACACCACCCACCCACCCTAGCTCCAAAGCAAGGTCCTCCTGACCCCAAGGAGCCCCCAGGTGTCTTGGACTACGAGGCCGTGGGGCGGGGGTGCTCCACACTGGGATGGGGTCCCCGTAACCCTGCCGGGGCTCCGCCAGGGTCGGGGCTCAGCCAGACTCTCACCTGGTCGGGGTTGTCCTTCTGGGGACAGTTGTCACAGGTGTCTCCTACACCATCACCATCACTGTCCCTCTGGTCTGAGTTGGGAACCCTGGGGCAGTTATCGACCGTGTTGCGGATCCCTGCAGGAGCCAGGGGAAGGAGACAGGCCCCCGAGATCGGAGCTGGACCAGGCCTGAGGGGACACCCCAGCCTCTAGGGGATTTAATGGGTAGCCTCTCTCCCTGTGTAGCCAAACTGGGTACCCGGCGACACCCTCCTGAGCCTCTGTGGGTAAAAGTGGCGCGTTGCTGGCCTGTCGCCTTTGACATAGGGGCCACTCCCCCTCCTTCAGAAGGCCCGGGCCCTCCGGGCAGGAACCAGCTTGCATGTTTCTGTGCTCGGCCTGGCCCACGACCCAGAAGCCCTGGTAAGCTCATCCGTTGGGCTTCCAGACCGGCTAAGCCCCACCCTAGCCGCACTCACGGTCGCCATCCATGTCGTCGTCACAGGCGTCACCCCGGTCATCTCTGTCTGTGTCCTTCTGGTCGTCGTTCTTCTGGGACCGGCAGTTGTCACAGGCATCACCCCACTTGTCCTTGTCTGTATTGCGCTGGTCTGGGTTGCGCACCAAGGGGCAGTTGTCCTGGGGAACAGGGCTGGTTAGGGGAAGAGGTCACTTCGCAGACCCGGTCCTCTGGGGGTCCGGCCTCCTGTCCAGGGAACCCCTGGCTCCCACGGGAGGCTCCCACCAGCCACGCCCCTGCTCGCCTAGAACCCGCCCACAGCCTCACCTCCTCGTTGGGGACCCCGTCCGCATCTGCATCTGGGTCGCAGGCATCTCCAATGCCATCGCGGTCCACGTCCTCCTGCCCTGAGTTGGGCACTGTAACGCAGTTGTCCTGGGAGTGGGAGGGGACAGGGCGGCATAAGGGCGCGGCAACGCCGCTCACGCTCTACCAAGCCACGCCCAGTCTACGCTATCAAGCCTCGCCCTCCCGGCCAAGCCACGCCCCCACCCCACCCTGCCCACCTTTCGGCACTGGAGCTCGGGGCAGCGCAGCTTCTCGTCCGGGAAGCCGTCCAGGTCGGTGTCTCGGCCGCAGAGGACCCCGTTGCCGGCCCAGCCGACGGCGCACTGCGGAGAGGGTCAGTGGGTGCCCGAGGTGGCCGCGCCCTCGCCCCCTCCCGCCGCCCACCCCCATGCCTGCACTCACCACACAGGTCCGAGAGCCGTCGCGCTCCAGGACGCAGTGCGCCTTCTCGTGGCACGGGCTGGGCGTCCCGTCAGGGCAGGAGCGCTGCGCGCGCCGCTGGCAGCCGGACGCCTGGTCGCCCACAAAGCCCGGCTGGCACGGGCCACACTGGAAGGAGCCCTGCGCCCAGCGGCGGCGGTCAGCGCGCTGCGGGCCGAGAGCCCTCTCCGAGACCCCGCACCCCTTCCCACCTTACCCGGGTGTTGATGCACACGGAGTTGGGGACGCAGTTGTGCTGCCCGCTCTGGCACTCGTCAATGTCCGTGCAGACCTAGAGGAGGGGGCACAGGGGCCACACGCCCACCTCCCACCCGGTCCACGCCTCCTGCACGGGGGTCTCCCCCATCCTGCCCCCAGCCCTGATCGACCCTAGCGCCAAGGACCCTTCCGGTCCCCAACCCTCCCACTGGGGCGAAGCAGGAACAAGATCCCCCCACTGCCCACCTCTGCAATGCTGCCCCAGCGCCCCTCACCTGCTTGCTGGCCTTGGCGAAGGCCAGGCCCACGCCCTCGTGCGCAGGGCCCCTGAACCCTGCCGGGCAGGGCTCGCAGCGGAACCCGGGGCTGGTGTTGACGCAGCCGACTCCGGGGAAGCAAGGGTGGGCGTCGCACTGAGGAGAGGGCCTGGGGTCAGAGCGCCTGCGGCTGCACTCCGAGAACCCCCCTCTGTGTTTCTGGGATTTGGAGAGCTCCAGAGCCTCACTCAGCCCTCGAGTAGTGCCACGTGGGAAGGAGGCAACCGGGCTTGGGGGTGCAGGGAGAGGGCGCCCCGGGAGGGGCTGTTCCTTCAGGGGTGGGGCGCGGAGTTTGGGGGGCGGGCATTCCCCGCCGAGGGAGGGAGCGGGCGCCCCGGAGAGAGCGCCAGGCGGCGGCGGGGCCGCGGAGGCGGGTGGGCCTCGGCCGGCCGGGGAATGCCGGTTGGGGCGGGCGGTCCCGGGCATTGAGAGGGGTCTTGACGAGTCTTGGGAGTGGGCGTCACTGGCGATGGGGGCGCGCGGCAGGGCAGGCATCTCGGATGGTGACGCAGGTGGTCTGGGTGGGCGCCACCCCGGCGGTGGGGGGACCCCCAGGGGAGGCGGGGGTCGTCGAGATGGCAGGAGGTTGTTGGGGAGAAGGCGGGGGGGGGGCGGTGCAGCCGGAGCCCGCGCACCTCATTAACGTCGGTGCAGTGCGAGCCGTTCCCTCTGAAGCCCTCGGGGCAGGGCCCGCAGCGCGCGCCGCTCGCCGTCTCGGTGCAGACCACGCCGGGGAAGCAGGAGCCGGGCGCGCACAGGGACAGAGGCCGCACGGTCAGGCCCCGCGTGCGCGCGGGCTGCATCCCTACGAGGCGGAGCAGGGTCGTGACCACGCCCAGGGGCGGGACCACGTCCTGGCTGCGGGGTTGGGGGGGAGGTGGGGCACGCCTCCGTTAAGCAGGCGTGGAGGGGCGGGGCGAGGTCCGAGCGCCCAGCCCGCGGGTCTCGGTCTCCGCCACCTCCGCAGTCCCTCTGCGCTCCCTTCCCAGCGCCTCCGTCTGCCTCCTTGTCCGCCTCTCCATCTCACACCCTCTCCCTGCGTCCGGGGCTCCCCCTTCCCTCCCCCCGCCTGCCCCGTCGGGGCCGTCGCTGCTGTCGCAGCCGCGCTCCGCTCACCGCACGCGTCGCACTCCATCACCGTGTTCTTCAGGAGCGTCATCTCCTTGACCTGCAGGAGGCGGGTCAGCGTCCCTGTCCCCGCCCGGCCCTACCGGGCCCCGCGACCCTCGCACGTGGGACCCCGGGTTCCCGCCGTCACGCTTCCTTCCCGGGGCGCCCTCCCCTCCCCCAGCAGCCTCTCCCCTTGACCCCTCTCCGCCCGAGCTCCTGCCCCCCAGACCCCACACCTGCTGCCTGAGCAGCTCCCGCACTTCCCGAAGCGCCGCGTTCGTGTCCTGCAGCTCTCGAAGCATCTGGGGGCCCAGGTCTCCTCCTGTGGGCCCGGGTGCAGCAGAGTCGGTGTCCATGGGGTTCCCATCCCACCCTCGCCCCGGCCTCCCCAGGGTCCCCTGCCTCTTACCGAGCGGGACCTGGGCCTGGCCCGCCGCTCCCAGGGCGCCTAGCGTGAGCAGCAGGACACAGGCGGCGGCGTGGGCCATGGCGGGTACGCAGGACCGGGGCGCTGCAGCTTCTGCGCCCGGGCAGTGGCGCCTATTTATCCCGGCCGCCTGGCCCTGCCCAGCCCGCCGCAAGGTAAACAGACGGCGCTGCTCTGCGCTCCAGGCCGCGCCCCCCGGGTGGAGAGGACACTGTGGGGCTGGGGGGTCCGCAGACAGGAAACGTGGGCAGGGCTTCCCCCATCACCGCGCACTGAGCGCCTGCCGTGTGCAACCTGAGGTGTAGCCAACAGAAGCGACCCTGGGGAGACGGCTGCTTTGGGTCAGCCCGCTGGCCCACCACACCCTCCTCACTTGTGTGAGCCCACACAATAGCCCAGTGCCGTGGCCCACGCCTGTTATCCCAGCCTTCTGGGACCCTGAGGCAGGAGGATAGCAAATTCCAGCCCGGGCTGGGAGACTTACCAACTTAGTGAGAGGCTGTCTCAAAATAAAAGTCAAAAAGGGCTGAGAAGGTAGCTCAGTGAGAAGGGTCCTGTTGCACCCCGGGTTAGTCCTGGGGGTCTGGGGGCTCGGGCTGCTGTGTGGCTCGGTGGCAGAGCACTTGGCACCAAAGAGCTCGGGGGCTGCACCCCAGTGTGGTGGCAGGGGGAGTCTGGGGCAGATGCGGTGGCTCTGTGCCTCAGTTTCCCCCTTGCATAGCAGACGGAATAGCATCATTGATGACTGTCACTGCTGGGAAGTGGGAAGGGGCAGGTGAACACGGAGATCCTCAGCCCCTTGTCCCACGAAAAGGGGTTGCTCCTGGGCCCCCACCTTGTTAGCTTGCAAGTGGCTCCCCTGACAAATAAATGTCCCCTTTCCTGGGGTTTTCCTGTCAGTGGCTGCGCCAGCAAGATCCCCCTGGGCCCCAAGCTGTTCATGCATAGGGATGCATGCATGGTTGGGGGTATCAGCCCCCTCCAGAGGGCGGCTCCACTGGGCAGAGGTCCCAGCAGCCACGGGGCTTGTGTTCCTTCGAGCTGTGCCATACCATCCAAGGGGCTTACCCACGGCGGGAACAGCCTGTAATAAAAATCAAAATCACTGCTAATCAGGAAAATCTCCCCTGCTGCTCAGCTGTGTTCCTGAGCTGTAAAACACCTTGACCTCCCAGAGCCTGTTAGCCCTCTCCACACCTGCCTTCCAGTGCTCATGGACACCCTACATTCTCCAGACAGGGAAACTGAGGCCAGGGGAGGGGGAGGGACTTGTCTGAAGCCACCCTGTGCAGCAGAAGTGAATCCTGAGCCAGCCAGATCTGTTCTCTCCAGAGAGCACATGGCTGCGGAGAAATCACAGTGGGCTTCCTGGAGGAGGTGGCCAGGGGCACAAAGTAAAGGGGGACTTGGATCAGCAGAGGGGAAAGGAGTGGGGGAAGCGATGGTGGGAGATGTACAAGGAATGGTAGGGGCCCCCGAGGGGATGACTTGGGGGAAGGAGGGGTCTAGAAGGATGGTGCTGAGATCTTGGGGCTCAGAGAGAAGCAGGAGACCAGGCCACAGAAGGGCAGTGCAGCGGCTGAGGGCAACAGGGAGCCACGGAGGGCAAGAGGAAGGACAGGCTGGAGGGGGCTGGAGGGAGCGGCCACCCCTGCCCAGTGTTTTCCGTGAGGCCCAGAGAGCCCGCCCTGCTGCTGCTGCGCTGTAGCCATGAGCTCACCTCCTGTTGTCCTTGGCCTGCAGCAAGGCCAGCACCAGGACTGAGGGAAACCACAGCCAGGCGGGCCCTGGGACCTTGCATGCACCTCCTGCAGCTGGGCCAGGCTCACATGGGAGCTGGGCCCTGACACAGGCCAGGCACGGGGCTGGGGCTCGCCACATGTGGCCTTCCCTGTGGCCGGTCTGCAGGGAGACACGGGGACAGGCAACCCTGGCAGAGGGACAGCGAGGGCAGAGGTCTTCTGGATGTCACAGTGAGCAGCCTGGACACCAGGGCTCAGGGCGGGGGGGGGGGGCGGGGGCCAGGTTCTGCAGCTCTGCATCCTGGATCTCCCCGGTCCTGCAATCCACCTTCCGGGTGCAGACCCATCCAATGAATGCCATGCTGCACTGGCCTCCTGTCTCAGTAGGGGTCTTTCTGGCCTGTGTCCAGTTCCCACACCTGCACAGCCTCCTCCATCCTCCACAGGGCAGTTCCGATGCTCCCTCCTCCGGGAAGCCCTCCCAAGCTCCAGTTCCTGGCAGAAAGATGGGATTGGGGTAACCCTGAAGCCCAGCCTGACCCCAGTAACTCAGCCTGTCTGCTCCGTCCCTCCCAGCCTGGGGCTCCCAGGAGCCTGGGCTGGCACAGAAAGGCTAGGCAGGGCAGCTCCCCTAGGGGTAGCACAGCGCTGTCACTGTTCCTTATAATCAGTGTCCATCACTACTGTTAATAATAGGAACCCCTGCCTGGGGCCGGGGATTTAGCTCAGTGGTTCCACCACCTGCCTCGAAAGCACAAGGTCCCGAGTTTGATCCCCCATACCAAAAATAGTAATAATAATAATAGGAACCCCTGAGGCCCTTATACTTGGAAGCCTGACTCCAAATATCATGGGAGCATGGCTGAGCCACGTGACCAACGGCAAGTTGCTCACCCTCTCTGAGCCTCCCTTTCCTCGCCTGTAAAATGGGTGATTGTGGTAGGGACTGAATTCCTTGTGGGAGTCGCAGGCCCAGCACCCAGCTTCCCGTCCATCGGGATACACAGTGTGGAATTATACCCGAGCACGTCTGGGATATTTGTATTCTGCTCAGAGAGGAGCCGGAGCTAGAACTGGAGGGGCTGGGCCGCAGGCCCTGGCCACCCCTCCCTGCCGGGGTGGCAGGATTCAGATGACAGCTCCTGGCCTGGCCCAAGGAACCAGCGCCTCTGTAGCCTGAGCCTGGGCCACTGCCCCAGCCAGCCCCCTTCCCTTGCCACCCCGCCAGGCCCAGTGGTTCCAGGAGCCCAGCCAGGCTGGGGCCCAGGGCTGGGGCTGTGCTGGGGCCCCAGGGCCCTTCCTGGAAGTGCCTCAGGCCAGGAGACGTGTGGCTGCCCTGTCCCCTGCCAGCACCTCCCTGTGAGTCCGGGAAAGTATGCTGGGCCCAGCCAGGGCTGGGGCTGGGAATCCATCAAGCAGGAGGGTGGCCGGCAGGACCCAGGGCGGATGGCTCCCGTCTTGGGGTGACCATGAAGCGAGGAGATAACAATAAATATAATGCTACAATTTTACTGAGCAAGTCCCAGATGCTCCAACCTCTGCCACCAGGCTGTGGTGAATTCTCCCTTTCTTCTCCCTGCGGCCCTGGGCCCGAGAATGTGAGGTCACAGTAGGCAGCAGGGGCGGTGAGGAAGGTGTTCATTCCTGGCACCAGCCTGGACTTGAGTCCCCATCTGGGCTCTGCTGTGTGACCTAAGGCACATTGCTCAACTCCCAGTGCCTCCGTTTCTTCCCTTTTTTCCGTTCTTTTCTTTTTCTTTTTTTTTTTTATTACCTTCCAAAGTTTCTTCTACCCTGAAGTTTTCCTTCTCTGGGTTAAGCCTGCTGAAGAGCCGACGCAGAGGAGAAAGAATGCACAAGGAAAGCGGGCTGGGAGGCGGCGGGGTGGAGTGGGCGGCTCCCCCTCCTGGGGAGGCTCTGCACAGCCGCACGCCTCCCGGCTCCTCTCCTGGCTCTCTGGGGTCAACCTTGGGGGCGCGTGGCCCCCGCCCCCCGGCCCCGCTTGCTAACACACAGAACAAACTCTGTCTGTGCTCCAGGGGAGGAACTGTAGGTGCTTTATTCCCCCGGTCCTGGTCTCCGCTGAAGAGGGAAGTTCCAAGGCACTCAAAGCCGCACACCCCACGGCAGGGAAAGCTGAGGTGCGTGGGCGGGAGGCCCTGGGTTCTGCCCATACAGCAGAAGCCCAAAGCAGGGAGGCCCCAGGGCCACTGCCTGTGAGGGCCAGTCGGGGTCTGTGGATGGGCTGTAGGAGATCGAAGCCCACCCGTGGGCAGAACTGACCCTTTGCCACTGGGCCCTGGTGCAGGCAGAGGGTGCAGGCAACCTTCACGGGGAGCGGGGACACCGGCCCGGGGGCGCCAGGGAGGGACTCGGGGACGCCAATCCCTGCCTGGGAGCAGGTGCCTGCCGTGGGGGGCCCAGGCTGGGACCCAGCACAAGCCAAGGCCTGGAGGTCCAGCGGCAGCGGGCAGGTGGACAGGAGGGTGTGGGCAGGGGCCCTGGGGGGACAGGGTGCGGACACAGCTGTGAGCCGAGCCATGTCAGGGCGCTGCGGGGCTCGGCACCACGCCCCTTTCCACACTCCAGCCGCCGTGGGCTGTGACTGCGCCCCACGCAGCTGAGCTGTCTGGTGTCCACCGGGCCCTGAGCATTCAGTCTGGACACCGCAGGGCCTCAGCTGGTGACATGCACCACGCAGCGCCCTCCTCTAGCAGATGGCTGGGCCATCTGCTCTCTCACTGTGGCTCTGGTGTGGTTGGTGCACACGGGGTGGAGGAGCCTGGGTGGACTGCGGTGGGCGGGGGGACGGACAAGCAATGGACAGGTCAGGGGTGGGTGCAGGTGGATTAGTGGGGATAGGTGGCTGGGTAAGTGGATGGATCCACCTGGGAGTTTGGCTGTGTGGCTCCCCCATCCTAGGTCACTATATGGAGTTCATAAGAATGAAGGTGAAGCGCACAGTGGTGCTTTCTGTGCCTTCTCTGTGACTCAGGCCGGGGGCACTGGCCCCTCCTTCGCCCAGCTCTTCCTACCTCAGGGCCTTTGCACAAGCCAAGCTGTCCCTTGAGCCTTCTTCTGCTTCCCACCTGGCTTCCCTGCTGCCCTTAACCTGCAGGCCACTCCCTGGCCCTCCCAGGAGGGAGAGATGTTCACCCCACACCTCCCAGGAGCAGCCTCACCACAGCCGCTGGGGAGTCTGGGAGGGGACTGCGGCCATGACAGTCACAGGACGATGGCATTGCCACTGTTGGGCCACAGGTGCTGGGGGTCCCTGGGGGCCACGAGAGCACGGCGTGGGGGAGCCCAGAGCCCAAGGGCACAGACAGGCAGTGGCCCCACAACCTGTGGTACCGCCAGGGCACAGCTGTGGGCCACACGTGCCCTCGGCCTCTGGGAGGCCTCCTTCCTGACACTGCCAGGGCCCAGCAGGGCTGCCCGCCCCGGGCCCGGGGATGTGGGCCGGTCTTGGCCAGGCGGCCCAGGACACCGAGTGCTCGGCAACAAGTGGAAAAAGAATCAAGGAGCTACGTCCACACCACAGCCTTTCCAGAGCCAAAAGCAACAGGGCGTGGGGGGGCCGTGCCCAGCCGGGGCGGTGGGGGGTGCAGCAGAGGACCCTGATCCTGGTGCCCCGACCCCCAGCCCATTTCAGAGAGGGCAAACCGAGGCCCGGGATGAAGACAGCTGGCCCCGGAACACAGGGCCGGAGCCCTCTACGTGGGACCCCCAAGCCCTCTCCTCCTGGGACCCCAGATGTTGGCTTCCACAGGTGGTGAGACAGGGATGCCAGGGTGGTGAGTGGCATCCTGCTCGCGGGGCTGTGTGGGAACAAGCCACGGCCATGGCAGTGCAGACCCCGGAGCTGGGCCCCTCAGCGGTGCAGCCTGCGGGCTCCACGTCCCTGGCCCTGCCAACCTCAGACTGGAAACAGAAGAGCCATGCCTGTCAAGGCTCACACGCTGCCTTTCTGCGGGTCACTCCCTAAACAGTGCGGCAAGGGGACCATGTGCACAGCCGCCCAGCAGCGGAAAGGCTGTACTGCTGCAGCCCGGGGCCTCGGGCACACTCCCCATCCTCCCTTTAGCAGCAAGATAGCAGACTCCGGCTTGATAGGGAAGGCGCTGGCTCAGGGCCCCTCAGAAACCAGCAACAGCGGGCTTTCAGGCATGGCTGGATCCAGCTGCCAAGGAATAGCCCTGGCTGCTGCTCTCTGCTTCCTGTTGTTGATTGTGATAAAATACCCTGATGTGAATTGTTCGTTGACAACGCAGAAGTGTACAATTTGGTGGCTTTCAGTGTATTTCTGATGCAAGGATATCTAGTCCAGGATATTTTCATCTCCCCGAAGGCAGTCCCAGGCCTACCGCAATCTGGCCCTGTCCCTGTCCGACATGCCAGGCATCTGCTTCCTGTCTCTGGATCCGCACCAAGCGTCTCCTCTCAGTGCAGTCACAGCCACCCGCCCTTCATGTCTGCGTCGCATCAAGTTCTTCCATGACACAGCACATGTTGCTGCTTCCTTTTAATATTAGAAAAAATTTTGCAGTACTAGAGATTGAACCCAGACCCTTCCCATTGAGCCCTTCCATCAGACCTGTTTTGGTTTGGTTTTGTTGAGACAGAGTCTCACTATGTAGTTCAGGCTGGTCTTGAACTCATGACAATCCTTCTGCCTCAGCCTCCTGAGTGCTGGGATGACAGCCCTGCGCCACCATGCCCAGCCCCAACTCATTTTATATTTTTTATTTTGAGGCAAGATCTTGCTAAATCACTAGGTTGCCCAAACTGGACTTGAACTGGTGATCTTCCTTGAACTCATGGCAATCCTCCTGCCTCAGCCTCCTAAGTAGCTGGCATTATAGCCCTGGGCCACCATGCTCAGCTCCCGCTCTGAGGTGGTCTCTTGCAGAGTCTCAGATATTTTTTTATTGGTACATCTTATTTTATTTTATTTTATTTATTTATTTTGGTACCGGGGATCGAACTCGGGTCCTTGTGCTTGCGCAGCAGGCAGTGAAACCACTGAGCTAAATCCCCGG